>OU898279.1:83729593-83937093 GCA_918026665.1 Diabrotica balteata
ACTATATATATATATATATATATATATATATATATATATATAATATATATATATATGTTATATGCATTGTACCAACCGATGTTCCTTATCACGACGATTCCCAGGGTATCAGGTTCCACTTCCAACCTGAGCCGATAAGGATCCTTGCAAATGCAGTACCAGCAGAGTCAGCGGGACCCAAGCTTTTTACACGTTCCCACTGAGTCAGCATTTAGTAATATTATAAAACCGCTTGTCGCTCTTAATTCATTATTCAGTATATTTTTGTAGTTCATTCATTATATTTTATATTTCATTCATTTTTACCACGTAACTTGTATTTTGTAATAAATAAATTTTTTAAAAAGTCAAAAAAGTGTTTCGTGATATAAAAAGTGGCGCAGTCGCAGTAGGATCTGGAAACGTTGGCAGAACAAGGAGAACCTAACTGACAACGGTGGATTCCAATCCTTTAATCAGAAAAAGAACCAGAAAACTCCAAAAAGCAGTGCCGCCCTAACTTTGCAGACATCTACGGAAGGAACACCAAGTGAAGCCCCTGGTAGATTAGCTGTCGAGAACAAGACGACTAGATGTTTTTGGAACTAATGTAAGTCTAATACTGAATCATTTCGTATATAATTTTTGTTTAATAACATTTATTACCACATATTGTTCGATATTCCAATATAAAATATTCATTTTAATTAATAATTTTATGCCGAATTTGAATATTTTTGGATAATTACTTTAATAATTATAAACTTTTGGCGATTATTCTGTAAATCGTCAACTTTTTATTTTCATTTTAATTAAACGATTACCTGTGTCGATTATTCTGCTAATCAGACACTGTCTTAGAAAAATACTTTCCTATATTTTTACTTATTATTTTAATATTTACATTTTCGATTTATTATTTTGATATTTACATTTTGTTTTATTATTTGATATTTATATTTGATTTATATTTTACTTCTATTTCGTTTATTGATTTATTAACCACCATGAATGATAACGGCAACATTTCTCGTCCCGCTTCTCGTAATGAGAACCAGCCTGAAATAGAACCTTATAAATTATCTGAAATATTTTCTATCGTACCCGAATTTGAAGGCGATCAAATATTTTTACACACATTTTTAAATGCTTGTGATTATGCCTACAATATGTCTACGCGCGATCAAAAACAACTATTAGTAATTCACATTAAAAATAAATTACGCGGAAGAGCAGCGCAACTTATAAGTTCAAGAAATCCATTATCGTATCTAGAAATTAAACAGCTTCTTACCTCTCATTTTGGAGACACTAGAGACTTATCTTCTTTGATACAAGATTTACAAAGAGTCAAACAACTTCCAAATGAATCGGCTCTTACATTCCTTAATCGTGTCCAAGTCCTTAATGCAAAAATGCACGCTAATATACAGAAATCTAGCCTCTCTGCTGTAGAAAAACAGGCCCAAATTGTATTAATTGAATCAATGGCGCTCAATACCTTATTGACCGGCCTCGATCCAAAAATCGCTCATATTATTCGTGCTAGTAATCCAAAAGACCTTCTTGAAGCTCAAGTCCGCATCAGACGAGAGTTACAATTATCCTATTTCGAAATACAAAAAATCAATAGATCCAATCCTCCAAAACCCAATCAAAATAATCAACCCATTAGAAGACCAAACCTTCAACCACATAGATGCACATTTTGTGGACGTATGGGCCACTCGTACAATGAATGTCGTTCTCGACAAAATTCCCAAAATAATTCGCAGAATTCCAACAACTCTCATAATTTTAACAATTCTCGAAATTTTTAATAGCCATCAAAACTTCAATAACACTCAAAGCAATGGCTTTCAGAGACCAACTTTCAGCTCAAATAATAATTTTCAAAACAATAGACACAATGACCAACAAAGACCTCAATTTACACCAAATCAAAATAATTCACAAATACGCCCTTCTGTAATACATAAGAATCCCAATTTTTCGAACGATAGGCACAGAGCTCATTTCGTTAACTATGAGCCTGACTATATTAACGACTATACTTCAGCTTTAAATGAAAGCTACCAATACGAAGATTTCTCTGATAATAATTATTCACCTCCCGATTATTACCATTCATTTGATCAATCAACCGATTTAATTGATAGCCAAGACTATCAGGATTTTCTCACAGTCCCGAATCAGAACCACCCACCAGACAATACCAGTTCAATGAACGAATCTTTGTCTCAAATACAAAATCAGATACAAACTCTGAATTTGGACGACATGAACCCATCTCTGAACTTTCCAGAACAGACTTTTCTTTAAGCCCTCTTCTTGCTGTAAACTCTAAAAACCTGTACTATATAAAAGACGCATCAAATACGTTTAAATTACTTATCGATACCGGTGCTGGTATCTCTATCTTTAAAGAAAATACCGTGAAAAATTTCAAACCACGTTTTCCCGAACAAATTACTATACAGGGTATTACAGACCAAAAAATTCTTGTCACTGAATCAACTTTAGTCCCGTTTCAAGTGGGAAATCCCCATAAGGTCTTCATTTATAATTTAGATATTGATTTCGATGGAATCTTAGGCCTCGATTTCTTAGAACATTACGAGTGTACGATAGACCTCAAAAACAAACAACTAATTACAAACTTTAAAACATTACCTCTCCACAAAGTAGAAACTAATTCGCGTAACAATGAACCCCCTAATCAAATTAAAATAGAAATAAATCCCAGATCCGAACAAATATTAAGTTAAAATGTCATCTGTCGAATACAGATGCAATTTTGCACAGAAAAGAAAAAGAAAAAGTCCATATCCCCAACGCGTTAGTACACGTAAATGAAAAAGGAGAATTTCTGACATCCGTAAACGCAAATGCAATTCCTAAAATTATCGACTTTTCCGATATAGTAATTGAACCCTATTAAACTACCCTATCCTAAATTTCCAGTTGAACGATAACTTGGAAAATTATTGCTCTGATAAAATTGACCGTACAACAAAATAAAATCTCGACTTCGAACAGAACATCTTAACGAGGAAGAACAAGAATTAATAACAAATCTTTGCTTAAATTACGAAGACATATTTTACTTAGAAGGAGACAATCTTACTTTCACCAGTGAGATTAAACATCAAATTGAAACTAATAACGCCAAACCCATTTTTACGAAATCATACAGATATCCTCAGGTCCACAAAGAGGAAGTTAAATCTCAAGTAAATAAGATGATCAACGAAGGTATCATCCGGCCTTCTACTTCTCCTTGGTCATCTCCTGTTTGGGTTGTTCCCAAAAAATAGACTCTTCTGGAGAACAAAAATGGCGAGTAGTAATAGACTACCGCAAACTCAATGAATGTACCATTGACGATAAATACCCTCTTCCTAATATCTCCGATCTCTTAGACCAGCTTGAAAATGCCAATATTTCACAACTCTCGATCTTGCCTCCGGATTTCATCAGATTGAAATCGATCCCAAAGATATTCCTAAAACAGCCTTCTCTGTCGAAAACGGACATTATGAATTTACTCGTATGCCTTTTGGACTTAAAAATGCACCGTCCACATTCCAGCGTGTCATGGACAATATTCTTTTAGGTATTTTGAACGAACGATGTCTTGTCTATATGGACGACATTATAGTATACTCCCCTACCATTCACGAACACATTTCCCGTCTTACTGAAGTCTTCAAACGTCTTCGAAAGGCAAATCTTAAAATCCAGCCTGATAAATGTGAATTTCTCAGAAAGAGGTGGCGTATCTCGGACATCTCATTACCCAAGATGGCGTCAAGCCTAACCCTTCTAAAGTCGATTGTATCCAACGATTTCCTGAACCGAAAACACCAAAAGAAATAAAATCTTTCCTAGGTCTAGCCGGTTACTATCGTCGTTTTATTCCCAATTTTGCCAAACTCTCTAAACCTCTCACTAGACTACTCCAAAAAGACGTTGCTTTTAATTTTGACCCAGATTGCAAGCAAGCTTTTGAAGATTTAAAAAACGCTTTAATTTCTGACCCAATTCTAACCTATCCAAATTTTGAGGAACCATTCGTCCTCACAACAGATGCAAGTGCATTCGCCATCGGCGCTATATTATCTCAAGGCCCCATTGGAAAAGATCTTCCTATAGCATATGCTTCACGTACCCTGTGTAATGCTGAAACACGATATTCGACCATTGAGCGAGAGCTCCTTGCCATCGTATGGGCTGTAAAACATTTCCGACCCTATCTGTTCGGTAGAAAATTCACCCTAGTAACTGATCACCGTCCACTCACCTGGTTATTTTCTATAAAAGACCCTGGAAGCAGACTAGCCAGATGGCGTCTCAAGCTTGAGGAATACAATTATAAAATTATTCATAAACCGGGAAAAACCAACAAAAATGCGGATGCCCTTTCTCGAATTAAAATCAATCATTTTAAAGAATGTGCAAATTTTCATAAGAAAATATCAATATTAGCTTCGAACGATACGGAATCTGACGAAGAACCAAATGAAATCAATGAAGAAGAAATCACTGAACATTTTAATAGATTTGTCGAACTGTATAAAACTAAATCACTTATTGATTATTCTAAAATTGAAATATCTAATGATCAATTATTAGACAAATCGCATAAGAACATCATCACCTTTCTTAGACAAAATAAAATGGAAGAAATACATCACAAAATATTAGACGACGTCTTTGATGAAAACAATATAGATTTTAACTTATCAAAGATTAATATATTCGGTAGTAAAACTGTCAAAAATCGGAAATATTTTATCATTCCCCTTCCTTTTGATCCCGAAACAGTAGTACAACACCTATTCTATATCGTTTATGTCGCACAAAATGAATTTGACCTATCGCAAATCCATTACGTCGAAAATCAACTCGAATTACCAATTCTAGAAATATTTTCATTTATCTTTGCCGATAAAGAAATAAAACTGAGAATCTGTCAAGATGTTATTAAAACTCCGGAACAGGATGAAATACCCCAAATACTAGATCACTATCACTGTGGCAAAACAATCTCCATCGGGGTATAAATGAAACTATACGAAGAATAAAAGAAAAGTATAATTGGCAAGGCATCACAAAGGATGTAGAAAATTTTATAAAAAATTGCGAAATCTGTCAAAAAGTAAAGATCTGTAGAAAAAACTTAAGTAACCCGTTAGTCATCACCGAAACCCTAAAACACCGTTCGAAAGAATTAACATAGATCTTTTCGAATACCCTACCAGAAATTACGCATTAACTATCAGAGACGAGCTCACTAAATTCACACAGGCGTATCCTCTTGAAGACAAAACAGCTAAATCAGTCGTCAATCATCTTATTATCTTTTTCCAACACTATGGCACACCATTACGCATACACTGTGACTATGGACGTGAATTCGACAATGCTTTGATGAAAGATCTTTGTGAATTGTACGACATAAAACTAACCTTCTCAAGTGTGGGCCATCCACAATCTAACGGTTCTATCGAAAGATTTCACGCAACCCTAAGCGAAATGATAAGAGCTAATCAAGCTGAAAATCCCGATGAACATCCGTTCAATGTTCTGCCTTATGCAGTTATTTGCTACAATAACACAAAAAACAAAACCCACGGATTTACACCATACGAACTCATTTTCGGACATACTTCTTTTAGACCACCCGAAATACTTTACAATGAAAAAATCCTTATATCAAAATACGTTAGAGACTTAAGTAATCGTATGCAATACTTCTATAAAGTGGCACGAGCCAAGACGAAAAGACAAAAAGAAAAGGCTAAAGAAAGATTCGATCAACACGTGTCATCAAACCCTCCAGAATATAAAATAGGCGATAAGGTTTACGTCAAGGAATCGCAAATTAAAGATAAATCCCAAAATAAATTTAATGGCCCTTTTGAAATCCAAGAAATTCACGTAAATTCTGCTACTTTATTAAATACCCAAACCAATAGAACAATGAAAGTAAATTTTGATAGATTAAAACCCTATCATGAGTAATTTTCTTTCAGATTCCTCGGACTGATCCCAGTCATCCTCTCCCAGTATACGTTAACTCCAATCAACAACACTGTTGGAATCTTTTTTCATGAAGAAACCAATCTCAAAATTTCGAACGACAAATGGACCCTCCTTGTATATAAAGACATGCAACCAATCAGAGACGTTATCGACAAAAATGACAAAATCTTAGAAAATTTATTGGATACCATTGAAGAAGATGTACCTCGAATGCTGGCATTTAAATCCGAAGTCCAAACTCACATAAGTCTTTTCAAACAAATCTCTAGTTCTGTTAATCTCAAATATACAGAAATAATGGCTGATACGAAACAATACACATTCCGAGAGAAACGCGGACTTATTAACGGAATAGGTTCGATATGGAAATCAATTACCGGCAACTTAGATTCGTCAGATGGCGAATATTTCAATGATTGTATAAATAAAATAACCCGCGATGAATATCAAATCGAAAACTTATTGAAAAATCAAATATCGGTTACAACTTCTGTTATTAAAAACTTTAACGCCACAATCCAGAAATTACAAATAGACGAGGAAACATTCAACAATAATATTAAAGAAATTCGAGAGTCAATAATGGATATCTCTGACCAATTAAAATTCTACCAATCTCAAATCGATATGCTAAACTTTTGTGAATTACTAATGGAAAGCTATTCATTTATCGAAGACTCTTTAAATGAAATAGTAAATGCCATAACCTTTGCTCGATTAAAAATATTGCATAGCTCAATCATAACCCCGTTTGATTTAATTGAATCGCTAAGGCATATATCACAATCATTACAAAAAAATAATCTTCCATTATCAATCTATACTTCAAATCTAGCTCAATATCTCGATATTATCGAATTGCAAGCCTATCAATTAGACACAAGAATTGTGTTTGTCTTAAATATTCCTTTAACTGATGCAGAACAATATACTTTATATCGTATCTATCCAATACCAATACTGGATAATCGAACAGGTCTTCATTCAATATTAACAACAACAAATAAATACATTGCGCGAAATGATGATTCATTGTTATACCTTACAATAAATAGCCTCGAGTCATGCAAAACTTTGCGAGCTCGAACCAAGATCTGTTACAACACACTTCCATACCCAATCGACAGCGATGCCATATGCGAAGCCCAACTTCTGAAACGACAAGAACGCCTTCCCAGAACATGCCAGACTTCCGTAGTATTTGCCAAAGATTACAACGTCCAGAAGATCAACATAAACCTGTGGCTCATAACAGTTTCTGACCCACTGCCTATTACCATCAAATGCGAATCCAGAGACGTCAAATCAGAGATTATTTACACAAACCATGTACTCAAACTACAACCCACGTGCGATGCCTTTATTGGTAGTACAAGAGTACACTCTCAGAAATTAATCGACGTTCATGACAATGTCACTTACAGAAGTCACCCAGTCCAAATACCATTCAATTGCTGCAAACACTTCCCAGATAAAATCCATCTTCCCGACTTAAAACCACTGAAGCTTAGCAAGATCAATACTGAAGACCTCGAGATAGCCCATCACAAACTCAATCAGTATTCTGAAGAACTCGATAAACTAATCAATGAACCGTTTGTCAACAAACATCTGAGCTGGTTCACCATTTTTACCATAGTTGTCATTGTAACTCTTGTTGTTCTTTATGTTATATGTAAATGCAGATCCAAGAGAAGATACAGGATAGGAATTGGCAATACCAATGACAATGACCATCCGCCCTCTCCACCAAGACACCCAGAGACAGCCTTCACCCGGAATTGGAGAAAAATCCTTCCAAGACGAAGACCCAGTATCCACCTAAGCGACGCCATAGACGAAGAAGAGCAGATCCAACTTAACACCAATAAACAGACAGTCTAAAAGTTGCTGCCACGCATCAACTTTCATCTAAAAGGGGAGCTGTTATATGCATTGTACCAACCGATGTTCCTTATCACGACGATTCCCAGGGTATCAGGTTCCACTTCCAACCTGAGCCGATAAGGATCCTTGCAAATGCAGTACCAGCAGAGTCAGCGGGACCCAAGCTTTTTTACACGTTCCCACTGAGTCAGCATTTAGTAATATTATAAAACCGCTTGTCGCTCTTAATTCATTATTCAGTATATTTTTGTAGTTCATTCATTATATTTTATATTTCATTCATTTTTACCACGTAACTTGTATTTTGTAATAAATAAATTTTTTAAAAAGTCAAAAAAGTGTTTCGTGATATAAAAATATATATAATAATATATATATATATATATATATATATATATATATATATATATATATATAATATATATAATAATCGAGTTCCTACAGCCTCTGCCGTTTCTCGCATTTCGACCGCCATAGTTTTCTGTCCATCCATTCGTCTTCTCTGATGGCTCTATCTCTCATTATGCCCGTACATTTTCTTCCCAGGCAACTGAAGGCCTTCCCCTTCTTCTTCTTTGTTGTGGTATGTAATTTAAAGCTTTCTTTGGCCATCTATCTTCATTCATTCGTTTCACGTGACCATACCACACTAGTTGTCTCGTTTCAATTCTATCTACACTGGAATATACAGTATTTGTCCTCCTTCTAATATCTTCATTCCTGATGTGATCTTTTTGGATATACCACACGCTCTCCTTAGAAAATCCATTTCTACTACTTCTATTCTTTTTCTATCCTTCTGCGTTATCTGCCAAACCTCTGCCCCATAAGTCATAATAGGCTCTACCAAGGTTCGATAGATTGTCAATTTCGTTTCTTGTCTAATATCTTTAGACCAAAGTAGAGAGTTTAGAATGTTTACCACTTTTTTTCCCTGCTGTGTTCTGTTTTCGATGTCTCTTTTGGTAGTGCCTTCTTTAGATATTATAGATCCGAGATATTTATATTCATTGCATGTTTTTGTGTTTCTAATTTCTAACTCTGGATCTTCTTCACCATCTCCTATTTTAAGATACTCTGTCTTTGCCATATTCATATTGAGGCCCCATTTTTCATATTCTTTCTTTAGTTTTCTAAACATGTAGTCCATGTCTTCCTCGTCATTCGCTACGACTACCTGATCATCTGCGAAAAATAAAGCTGTTAGACATTCACCACCGCCTATGTCTATTCCCATTCCGGATACTTGTTTTCTCCACTGCTCTAGCGATGATTGAATATATATTTTAAACAGGGTCGGAGACAGACAACATCCTTGTTTAAGCCCATTGGTTATTGGAAATGATTCAGATATAAAGTTTCCTTCTTTAACGACACTTCTTGCATTTTTGTATATATTTGCGATAGCATCCACATACTCTCTACTGAGACCTACTTTCGTCAATGTATAAAATAGTTTTTTCAAAGGTACCGTATCATATGCCTTCTCTAAATCTACAAACAATAGGTGGGTAGATAGATTCCTTGCCTTCCGTTTTTCGATTACTTGCTGCAGAACGAATATATTATCAATGCACGATCTTCCTGCCCGAAATCCATTTTGTTCCTCTATGTCTTCATATTCTGATTCAATTCGTTTTTTTATTATTCGACCGTACAACCTCCCAACTGAGCTAGTAACAGTTATTCCTCTATAATTAGAGCAATTGCGTTTATCCCCTTTTTTGTATATTGAGCTGATGTATCCAACATTCCAATCATCAGGGATATTTTGTCCTTTTAAGCATTTATTAAATAGTTTAACCATCATTTCGTGTAATATTTTTGGTCCATACTTTACCAACTCAATTGGGATGTCTCCAGGTCCTGCTGCTTTACCGTTTTTCGATCTTTTGAGGGCATCGCTTAACTCTCCGGTTGTTATCTCAATTATTTGTGTATGTTCAGATATTTCTTCCATTTCGATATCTTGGAATTTACGTCTATCCTCTGTCAATAAGACCTCATAATGCTGTTTCCACTGTTTCAGATCTATTAATTTTAAGTTAGATTTTTCCTTTCCTTCCCTCCGGAGAGACTTTATCACCTTCCACGCTTGCCCAACTCTTGTTCCACCCATATACCTATCCACCTCTGCACATCTTCGATCCCACATCTCATTTTTACTTTTCACTACTTCTTTTTTACATCTCGATTTAATTTCGTATATACCTTGTGATCTTCCTCCTTTCTCGTTGACATCCATTTCTGATAAGCAGTTTTCTTCTTGTTTACTAACGTTTGCATATTCTCCGACCACCATTCTTGATTTTTTGTTTCATGTTTGTCTTTATACCCCAAAGCTTCACTTGCAGCCTCATGAATGTACTTTTTAAGTTGTTGGTATAATTCTTCCGTTGTTATATTTTTTCGATCCACATTTTGTAATTTTGTGGCCAGTCGTAATTTGTAAAGAAATTTTGTTGAATCTTCTTTTAAGCTTTCTAGGTTATATTTAGGAGATGTTACTTTTTGTCCCTTTTCTATATTCTGTACCTGAGTGTTATTGTTTTTTGCGATAGTTAACTATCACATTGGCCATAAGTAAATGATGGTCGGATCCACATTCTGATCCACGGTATACCCTCACGTCAGTTGTTTTCAGCTGGGAAGTTTGACGTTGGATTACAAAGTCGATTATCGAGCGCAGATTCCTAGTAGGTTGTATCCATGTAAATTTGTGGATGTCTCTATGTTGAAAAAATCCATTCATAATTTTGAGAGACATTATTTCACAAAAATCTCTAAGACGCATTCCGTTGTCATTGGTTATTTGTTCTCCATATCTTCCTACGACTCTGCTATTTTCTTCTGTCCCTACTCTGCCGTTTAAATCTCCTAGTATAAAGATTTCACAGTTTTCTTTAACTTCAGAGAGTATTTCATTCATATTGTCGTAGAAATCGTCTTTACTTTCTGGATTTGCATCTTCGTTTGGGCATATACTCCGACAATTACGATATTGTGCCCATTCTTTTTCATTTCCAGTATTAATAGTTGTTCATTTACTTCAGTCCACGATTTAATGTTGTTTTTAAGATTTTTTCGAATGGCAATAGAGACTCCCCTCTTAGCTCTGTTATCTTTACTCACTCCGCTGTAGATATGTATATATTCTCCTATCTCTTCATTTCCTTTTCCCTTTTTCTTGGTTTCTGTGAGAACACATATAATATCTATTTTTCTTTCTGCTAATTCTTTGAATACTTCTGCTTGTTTGGTTCTCAGTCCTTGTACATTCCATGTAGCCAATATCATTTTCCTTTTTCGTTGCATTTGTCGTCTTTGTGTTGATCCATCCTTTGTATTCCGAGGCTTTTGGTCGAAATTTTTAGCATTAATTTCTTTTGACAAGGGACGAGTTGCTAGCCCATCGCCTCAACCCTCCTCCTTTATCCGGGCTTGGGACCGGCATCGGCATTTACTGAGCTACTCAATTCACCCAGCACTTACCGAAGGCGGAGTTATAGTATATATATTATATACCGAAGTATATATAATAAATATATATATATATATATATATATATATATAAATATTATATATATATAATATATATATATATATATTATTGTGATATTTCAAATCTTGGTGCGCCAAGCAATTAATTAGCTAATTAATAAATTAATTAATTAAAATTCTTTAAATGATATGATTATGACTCTATCACACTTTTTTAATTCTCTTATCTCAGGGTTAAATTCGTGCTTCAATATCTATGCTATTACATGTGAAAGGTAAGGTCCAAAGAATACCGGAATAATAAAAAACATATATGATCTAACATTATATATTGAAATAAAAATAATGAAATAAAATTCACACTCAAATGTTTTCAATAAACAATACCTCATATAATGATTCTAAAAAATTTGTTCTACGTACGTGAACCTTCAAAATTAATGGTACAAACAATAATAATAATAGTCTCCCGTTTTATACCGCACGCGGCTTTGGGAGTATAGCAGGGTAGTCTGCTATATCTAGGGCCTACGGTATACAAGGAAGGTAACATGGCCAGTGCTACGCTTCAACCGCCTATTTTACCCCTGGTTTTACCCAAGGTACTCATTTTATTCAGGCTGAGTCGACCTGGGGCCTATAGACATTTTTAAAAATGCCTAGTTGTTCTTGCCGGCGGTAGGATTCGAACTCACGACCACCGGCATGCGAGGCAAGCACACTACCGCTTGCGCTACGCAGGCCCTGGTACAAACAATATTAGTTTAAATCTCAAAATCCCAAATATTATTCGAAATCTCCCAATCAAAATATTTATATCCTATTTTCTTAAGTGTAAAAATTGTGTTATCAATAAAAGAAAAACTGCAGAAACAAAACTATCTCTCTCTGATGATGAGTGGTCCAAATCCTTGTTCCTTGTAGACTATAGTATCTACTCTCAGCCGCTCCCTAGGTAATCAGCAATCTTACAACAAATTATTGCAAGTTTATCGTCCTTAATGATCTCCTCCAAATGCACGAATCGTTTAAATTATGCTAACTTCTTCTTCTCTCAATAAACTGAATCTCTCGTTGGCCTGAGTGAAAAATGACTCTTGGAATATCTTTCTTTACGATAAACTGAATCTCTCGTTGGCCTGAACAGTGACTCTTGGAATATAAGTAGAAAAATATGACTTACAATCTTTTACTGGATCAGCTTCTGTCAGATACACTAACTACACGAAAACTCACAAACTTTCACTGCTACTGCTTCCTACCTCTGGAAACTACCCGAGAAACAACGGCCGTTCGCCTTGCACCCTTGGAAACCAACTGATTATCTTTTCTCTCTCAAAAATCTAGCTAAACTTTCATTCCTACATACCTATCCCATCTTTTTTAATCTCCGTCAATCAAAGCTCGTCACAATTCTCCCATTTTTTCATTTCGATAACAAATTTTTACCTATAATTATAAAATTTCCTAAAACTTATTTACAAATAATGTTTTTTCTACAATTCTTAAAAACTAACAAAAACCTCTTTCTAAAATCTATTCTATTGTCCTTAATCACTGCATTAATGTATTTGGAAAACCCGTTCAATTGTCTTTGGATTTCACTTAAAATTATGCGGGTCACTCAAGTATATCATAACAAAGAAAATAATTTATGCATAGCTTACATTTTGTTTAATACAGGTAATCCAAAAATTTAATGACTTTCCTTCTTCGAAATGTTTGTTGGTTATTATCCTACTTATCTAAATTATTTAATGTTTCTGAACTTGAAATATTTTAAACAAACCAATATTTTTCTTGATTTTATATATCATAACAATATATATAAATATATATATAGATATATAATATATAAAATATATATAATATTTATAAATTTTGCATTTCATTTCAGTTTAAATTTCTAAAAGTGTTACAAGTCGATCGCTATTCACGGAGAAAATACGGGGATTGTCGTCCCTGCGTGGGAAGAAGCATTCCTGTTTACTATGGTGAAAAAAAAAATGTGTTTGTCTTGTTGTGGGTCTTTGCTTAAAAACTGTGAAAATGATTTTCTGCAAAACAGTTTTGTTTAGAAAACGGACAGTGTAAAACTTGAAAAGTAGTTTGAAGGAGCAATCAATGTTCACTAGACCTATTAAACAATCAGTAGCTCCAACATTTCATTTCGAATTCGTTAGTCAAGGTGTGTGGACGTATTCGAGTTTTTGTTAATTTACTGGTGATTGATTTTTGTAAAGTTACGTCCCTGGATTATACAATGTGTGACGACATATAGAAAGACTATATATACCAGTGTTTAATTAGATTAAGAGCTTTTTGTTTTGTATTTGTTACCATACCTGTACGTTCTCAAAAATAAATTTTGTTACGAAAATAAAATTTTTTAAAATCCGTTTTCGGTTTTGACTTTCGTAACTGTCGCAGTCAGTAGTATTTTTCAAAGTTTTAAAGTGTATGCAAGTTAGCGCCATTCGTAACTGGCGCAGTCATTCGGATTTTTCGAAGTTGTACAAGTGTTCGTGTTAGCCTTGCCGAATTTCGCGTACAATTTTTCTTTTTTAAAGATTAACGGAAAAGATCCAGCTTTCGGGTACGGTAACAGCCAAACGTCCAGGGTGAGGAACAAGCATCGTCCACAACCTATTGGAGAAGCCAAGACCAGGGAGAAGGAACAAGCATCGTCCAGAATCCTATTGTGCAGACGGAGGAACAAACATAGTCTGAAGTCTATAGAAAATGAAAATATTCATGTAAGTGTTTCCTATTTTACTAATATCCATATTTTTACGTATATATTATATATTTTTTGATTCACGGTGGAAGATATTTTAGATAATTTAGTAAACTTAACATTTAACGAAATGGCTCAGCCTAATTTTCAATTAATTAAATATCAAGCTGATAATATTCCTAATTTTGATGGCAATCCGAAACAATTAAATAGATTTATTAAATCATGTGAAAATTTCTTAAATAATCATAGTAATAGAGATGCAAATAATCCTATAAATGTTTGTCTATTTGATACTGTTGTAAGTAAATTAACTGACAGAGCAGCAGACCTTATTGCATCAAGAACAGAACTTGATTCTTGGGCAAAAGTTAAAGATTCTCTTATAGTAACATTTTCTGATCAGAGATCAATTGATTGTTTAGTACAAGATATTATTTCAATGAAACCAGAAAGAAATGAAAATGCACAAAATTTTGGTTTAAGAATCCAAGATGCTAGAAGCATTCTTTGTTCAAAAATTAATATGTCTAATGACCAATTAAATGTAAAAATATTAAAAATTCAACAATATGAAGATCTTTGTCTTAAAACTTTTATAAATGGCCTTAATTATCACATGCAGTTAGTAGTCAGATTAAAGAATCCTGATTCCATAGAGCAAGCAATGGCTTTCGCTAAAGAAGAAGAAAATTTTATTTCTTTCAAAAATCGAAGTAATAATACGAGACCCTCAAATTTTAATAATTCTCGATCCTATAATAATTCTAATAGAAATTCAAATATTAATTCCCAACACTCTTCATTTCCAAATAGAAATTTTTCTCGAAATCAGAATTTTTCTAATTATAATAATTTTCAAAATCGACATTCTTCCCAAAGTTCTAGTCAATACAGAAATAATAATTTTTTCCGAAATCCAAATAATAATTTTCAAAATCGTCCAAGTTTTTCGAACAATGGTTTTAATAATAATAATAGTAACCAATTTCCAAGACAATTTCCAAATATACCTAGATATCAGCCATCTATTCCTACCCAAAGTCAAAGCAGAAATTCAATGCGACCTGAGCCAATGGATACAAGTTCCAATAACTTTAGTTTACGAAGTAACTTTAGAAATATAGACGTTTTCCAAATAATTTATTTAATCATAAAATAACGAGTAATAATGTAAGAGAAGAAAGATATAATGATAATGAAAGAACGTATATTAATAATAATTCAAGAAGATATAATGAAAATGAAAGAATATATAATGATGAAAATTTTCCAGTCCAAGCCTCAACAAGTACAGCCACATAAATTTTAATGCGATTAAACAATATGATAAATTACCTAAAATAATAATTCCAGAAATTAATGCTACATTTTTAATAGATACGGGATCAGAACAAAGCTTTTTAGACCTGACCTCGCAAAAGAACTTTTTTCGAAATATATAATTCCTGAGCAATTTGCTGTGCATACTGCACACGCTACTTCAATTCATAATGAAACTATGACCATTCCAATATTCCCTAGTTTCAGAAATCCAAATTGTCATAAATTTTATCTTTTTGATTTCTCTCCTAATTTTGATGGTTTGCTAGGATGCAACTTTTTATCACAAATCAATGCTATTATTGATTTTAAAGATTCAAAACTAAAGACCCCAACCATTTCTCTTCCCATATTTTTTGCATCACAAGACCCAACGAAACAAAAATATTTTAAACCAAGTAAAATAATAATACCACCAAGAACTGCTCAAAAAGTTAAAGTACCAGTTAACAGAAGATCTGGTACAGCGATACTAAATTATACAAAAATCGGAAATGCAGAAATTCCTTCATGTTTAATTGATATCAATGATCACAACGCTTTTACTATGATAAGTAACCTAGGAGAAACTCCAGCGGAAATTAAATTTACAGAACCTTTTAATGTAGAATATATTCAAGAAGAAAATTTAAATATTATTCAGTCATATCATATTGAGGAGATGGACATAGAAGAAGAAGAAATAGATTATCTACAAAAAGAAAATCTCAAGAAACTTAGACTTAATCATTGTAACGAAGAAGAATACGAAGCCATAAGTAAATTATGTTATGAATATAGAGATATTTTTTATATAGACGGAACGCCCCTTAGTTTTACGAATGAAATAAAGCATAAAATAGATTTAGTTAATGATACTCCGGTTTACACAAGGAATTATAGATATCCGGAAGTTATAAAAAAGAAGTTGGTAGACAAATAAATGATATGTTAAAAAATGGAATAATACAAGACTCAAATTCGCCTTTTAATTCACCCATCTGGGTAATAGAGAAGAAAATGGATGCAAGTAACCAAAAGAAATATAGAATAGTAATAGATTACCGCAAATTGAATGAAAATACCATAGAAAATAAATTTCCCTTGCCATTAATAGATAACATTCTAGATGGTCTAGGAAGAGCTCAATATTTTACTACGTTAGATTTAGCAAATGGTTTCCATCAGATAGAAATGGAACCAGCCGATGTACCAAAAACAGCATTTTCCACGGAGACAGGACATTATGAATTTTTACGTATGCCGTTTGGATTGAAAAATGCCCCAGCTACTTTTCAAAAAGTTATGAATAATGTATTAAGAGGATACCAGAATGAAATTTGCTATATATACTTAGATGATATAATTGTTTTTTCCTCATCATTGCAAGAACATGTTACAAGACTGAAATCAATTTTTGAAAGACTAAGAAAATCTAATTTAAAAATACAACTAGATAAATCAGAATTTTTACGAACAGAAGTGGCATATTTAGGTCATGTTATAACAAAAGAAGGAGTACGACCAAATCCAGATAAAATAAATGCAGTCAAAAACTTTCCAATTCCTACTACACAAAAAGAAATAAAGTCATTTTTAGGATTAGCGGGATATTACAGAAGATTTATCCAAGATTTCGCTAAAATAGCTAAACCATTAACAATGTGTCTAAAGAAACATGCAAAAGTAATACATACTCCAGAATTTAAGAAATCTTTTAATCATCTTAAAGAACTTTTAATTAATGCCCCTATTTTAAAATATCCAGATTTTTCAAAACCATTTATATTAACTACAGACGCTTCAAATATAGCCTTAGGTGCAATTTTATCACAAGGAAAAGTACCAAATGATTTACCCGTAGCGTATGCCTCAAGAACTCTTAATCAAACAGAACAAAAATATTCTACGATAGAAAAAAGAACTTTTAGCAATTGTATGGGCTTGTAAAACATTTAGACCTTATTTATACGGCAGATCTTTTGAAATTTTATGCGACCATAGACCTCTTATATGGTTATTTAATTTAAAGGAACCCAACTCCAAATTATTAAGATGGAGATTAAAATTAGAAGAATTTAACTATACTATAAAATATAAACCCGGTAAAACGAATATTGCCGATTCTTTAAGTCGAATAAATATTAACGCAATTGAAACAGAATCAAATATAAATAATCCCGGTGACATAGATTTTGATATCGACCAATTTTTAGCTGAATTTAACCCAGACATAGTTGATGAAAATGTAATAAATGAAACTTTGCAAATTCTTGATAATAATGAGGTTACAGAAAACCCACTAGTAAATAAAATTATATCAACAGGAAATGAGAACAATGAAAACGTTGAGATAGATAACTCAGACACAGACACAGCTCATAGTGCTGAATCTTCAAATGAAAATAGGTTCTCATTGTTAGATGAAATAATAAACAATAAAGCCTATCAACTTATCGTTAAAAGAGCGCCTTTTGCAAATTATTTAAAACGCGAATGCGAGAATTTTGAAGGACATAAAATAATAAAAGCTACTATTTCAGCCGACGAAGAAAGTGTAACCCAATTCCTAAAAGAAAATGCGTGCAAAAATACTTTATACATTTATTTCTTATCTCAAGAATTACGACCAATATTTCAGAATGTATGGCGTAAATATTTTACAAAATTAAAATTAATTGAATGTACAAAATTAGTTAACAATGTATTACCAGAAGAAAGAAATCAACTAATAAAATATAAGCACAACGGAAAAACAAATCATCGAGGAATTTCAGAGACTCTTAGAGCTTTAAAACTAAATTACTACTGGAAATCAATGAAAAAGGACATAGAAAAATATATAAATGAATGTGAAATATGCCAGAGATCCAAATATAATAGAAATCCACATAAAGAACCTTTAATATTAACCCACACACCCTCCAAGCCTTTTGAGATAATACATATAGATACTTATAAAGTTGGCAATCAAAGATTTTTAACAATTATAGATAAATTTTCAAAATATGGCCAAGCATTACCATATTTTGGCACAGCTATATCAGCATGTCAACAATTAGTACATTTCTTTTCATTTTTCGGAATACCGAAGCAAATTGTTGCAGACAGTGGTGGAGAATTCAAAAATGACGTTGTAGATGAATTACTAAAGACCCATCAAATAAAAATACATTTTACTACTCCATATCATCACGAATCCAATTCCCCAGTAGAAAGATTCCATTCTACTTTAACTGAGCACTTAAGAATACTAAAAGAAAAAGATAAAGATGCAGATAATATTTCTATTATGCCTTATGCTCTTATTGCCTATAATAGTACTATACATTCAGCAACTGGCCATACACCTTTCGAATTAGTATCGGGACATACAGACAGTAAAGATCCCATGAGACTTATTCCAGCACAAGCTTATACTCAATATGTTAATGCACATCAAAATAATACTCAAGCTCTATATACAAGTATACAAGAAGAAAATCAAAAACTGAAAGAAAACGTAATTGGAAAAAGAAATAAAGATAGGAACTCAAAGGATCCTCGTTTAGGATCACAAGTTTATAGAAAAACAGAAACTCGCGGAGGAAAATTAAGTAGAAAATATACGGGACCATATATACTTACACAAATATTAGAAAATGGGAAAATAGAAATTGAAAATCCCAAGAATAAAAAGAAGATAATAGTCCACATAAACGAAACTAAAATTTTGCCTAATATTTCAGATTCATCGTCGGAATCTTCGGAGCAGTCAACTATATCAACGCAAGAGACAACTTAGTCAAGTTTGAAGATGTAACTTCATATCCAGGACTCCTACCTTTCAGATTAGGTACCTCTAAAATAATTTCTACACACTGGACATTTATACAAATTTACAATTTAACTTCTGTCATACAAGAATTTTATTTATTGAAAAATTAAGCTCAAAGACTACACAAAGCTTTAAAAATCAGACAAGTTATTATTCAGAATTAGAAAACTCATTTATCCCTCTAATTACATTACAAAATAAAATAGAAGAGCAGATATATCAAATTAATCCGCCTTTGTATAAGGAAGAAAAGAGAACAAAAAGAGGACTTCTAAATCCTCTAGGAACAATAATAAAATGTATTACAGGAAATATGGACCAAGAAGACGCACAAAGAATAGAGAACGAAATAAAACAATTAAAAGATAATCAAAATAACTTAAAAGTAAATTCCCTAAGACAAATATCTTTATTGCAAGATTCTATAAATACTTTTAATAATGCTATCAATAATATTTCACATAATCAATTGATTTTAAAATCAAAAATTGAAGCTATAGAGAATAAATTAGCTTTATTTGAAAAAAAGTATGTATACACATATTCAGTCATTTATAGTAATAAATCAAATTACTTTACTTTATCAAACAATTTATGATATTTTTGAGAAAGTAGAAACTGCAATCTCATTTGCTAAAATAAATACCTTGCACAATTCTATAGTAAATCCAATTGAACTTTTAAATGAAATTAAAAAAGCAAAATCTCAGACAAAGTCAAAATTAATGCCTTTTGATACTACACTAGGAAAAATAATTCAGTACGAGAAAATAATAAATATTAAGAGCTATTCAGTAAATTCTATAATAACATTTGTATTAGAGATTCCATTAGTTGAATCGGAAATATATGATTATTACCAACTATTCCCTATTCCTATTCCTATGAACAACTCAAATTATCTTATTCATTTACCTTACAAACCTTTCCTTGCACTTAATGAATTTAGCTATATCTATATGGAAGATATATGCACAGAAATAGACTCAGAAGAGTACATATGTAAAGGAAGTAATAAACTAACGATAACCGAAGAAGCCCCTTGTGCAGTCCAATTAATAAATTTTAAGAAGAAGGCATTATCATGTGAACATTTTGAAGTAAAGATAAAGAAGATAGAATCCACAAGAATTAGCGACGGAAAATGGATAGTTACAGTTCCAGAAGAAGAATTAGCAATTATCGAATGCCCAAATTCAAAAGAAAATTTACCAATACATGGAAGCTATGTTTTAGAATCAGTTCCCGATTGTACCGTGAAAATCAAGAATGAAGTCTTCCAAACAGAAAAATTTAGTAAAACTCATTTTGCTCATATAAATCTTCCAAAAGTTATTCCTTCTATTAATATTTTTCAAAATGAAAGTTCAAATTTTTCACCAATAAATCTTAATACAATTAACCTTAGAAAGACTAAAGATATTTTAGAAAAGTTAGAAACACAAAAATATAATTTGAAAGATAATAATTCAATTTATTTTAAACAAACAAGTTTTTGGACAATCTGTATATATATAATAATTTTCATTTTAATTTTGTATTATTTAACTAAATATTGTAAAAATGTGCGTCAAAGAAAACAAGAAGAAAGAAGAAAAGAAGAAACCCCGGAATTAATTTTGTAAAGAAGCACATCCCAAGGATATCCTTCTTTCTAAGGGTGGAGGAGTTACGTCCCTGGATTATCCAATATGTGACGACATATAGAAAGACTATATATACCAGTGTTTAATTAGATTAAGAGCTTTTTGTTTTGTAGTTGTTACCATACCTGTACGTTCTCAAAAATAAATTTTGTTACGAAAATAAAATTTTTTAAAAATCCGTTTTCGGTTTTGACTTTCGTAACTAATACAAGTATAATTAGTTGTTAGTTTTGGTATTGATATTTACGAAGAGCATATTAGAGTTTTTTAAAGCGTAAGTGATGTCAGAAAAAACGGCGGCGGTAGGCCGCCCGATAAACACGTTGAAAATAAAAACTCGTTTGATAAAAGTGATAGTGAAAACAACAGGTATGTTCAACTAATTGATATGAATAACAGTTATAGACCAGGAGATAATGGTCCATTTTATGTGTTTGTTGAACACAAAAATAAAAATTTAGGGAGACTTTTTCCAATTAAAATAGGGCACTTTCTCCTTAAAGATAAAACTTTAAAAGATGATGTAATAGATATTAAACCGGTAGGTGTTAATAGGGTAAAGGTTATTGTTAATACATTAGAAATTCACAATAGCTTAGTAAACCACGAAGTTATATTAAAAACTGAGTTAATAGCATTTCTACCTAAATTTTATACACACAAAAAAGTAGTTGTCAGGATGGTAGATACTTTCTTTTCTGAAGAATATTTATTAGTTGCTATCAAATCAAATAAACAGGTATCAAGTGTCAATCGCATGAAAAAGGAAAATTATAGACTCTGATGGAAACGTAGTTTTGGTAAACAGACAAATGATAATAGTAGAATTTTTAGGAAATGAAATTCCAAAATATATACAAATAAATTTATGCAATTTTCATGTTGAACCTTACATACAACCCGTTGTACAATGTTTCAAATGTCTGAGATATGGCCACTCAGCTAGACAATGTAAATCAAAAAATGAGAGATGTCAAAAGTGTACGGATACAAGTATTACAAAAGAGGATTGTAAAGAAAATAATTTGTGTATTTATTGTAATAATAACGACCACCCCTCAATTTACGTATTTGTCCTGTATATACAAAGCAAAAGGGGATAAAACAAATTATGTCAGTCGAAAACATTTCTTTTAAAGAAGCCGAAAATATATATAATACCTAATCCATCATATGCGAAAGTGGCTACGAATAACCGTTTCTCTATTTTGAACGACGATAACAATTTTTCAACTTTACCAAATACTTCTGTCGACAGTCCATCGTCTAATATTACTTTTAAAAAACCAAAACCAGCTTCTAAAGCCAATACTAATAAAACAATTAAATGAACACACCCAACCTCTCCTACACCAGATACGATGCCTGTAAAAAAACTTATAAACCTAGTCAAAAACCTAAACCCATTATACTTAATCCCTACAGAGAAGAATTTATGGACTATAAAGAGAAAACTATAATGTTAATTACCTCCTACATAAATAAATTACAAAAAAATTTTCAATTAGCACCAAATACTCTCATGGAATCTAATATCAGGGACTTTGTAGAAAGTGCCTTTGTTACAAGTGATCCAAATGATACTATGGAAACATATAGTGAATCAGATTCAAGTGAAAAACTCTTTACTCATTAAACTTTAAAAATGGCTAATAAACAAACAATTAAAAACCAATTAGTAATTTTGCAGTGGAATAGAAGATCAATAACATCTAATAAAAATAACTTGTTAAATTACCTTAATAAAAACCATGTTGATATTATCATACTTTCCGAAACTTGGCTTAAGTCTAATAGTAATTTTAATATAAAGGAATATAATTTCATTAAAAGATGTCGTGATGACGGATATGGCGGAGTTGGTATATTTGTCTTACAAATAATTAACTATCAATAAAGTGTAATAACCCAAAATTTTTCAAAAGGCATTGAAGTATGTGCAGTATTTATTCTAGATATAATTATTTCTTTAGTTTCAGTATACAAACCTTCAGACATAGCAGCCACAAAAAAGATTGGTTAAATTTATTGGTACAGTTTGATATCTCTCATACAATTTTTTGCGGCGATTTTAATGTACACCATTACAGGTGGGGTCCTATTCCGGAAGATCGCGGGGGAAAGGATTTAACAGATGCTTTAGATTTTTTGGAACTAATTACTTTAAATGATGGATCGCCAACTAGAGTTAATCCCAATGGTAATCACTCTACAGTCGATTTAACTCTTATCTCCCCTTTCTTTTCAGATTTGGTAAATTGGTCAGTATATCAAGACACTTTAGGTTCTGATCACTACCCTATTCAAATTCAGCTCCAAATTGCTCCCATATCTTTCGAAATCAATCCGGCAACCAAGTGGAATGACGGTCGTGCCGATTGGTCAGCCTTTCAAGCATTTATTGAAAATGAACTCTGTACAAATGTATCTCTAAATGATTCAGATAACTGTCGAATAACAAAAAAAATATTTGAAGTCATATCTTCAGCAGCATCTGCATCCATGCCTGTTAAAACCTTTCATTCCTTCTGTCCCAAGGCCCTATTGGTTGGACGAAGAATGTTCTGATATAGCTGAAAGTCGCTCCCACGCACTTAAATTGTTCAGAAGACAAGGAAATATTACAAATTATCTAAATTATCAAAATATTACAGCAAAGGCTAAACTCATTTTCAAGTTAAAACAAAAAAATAGTTGGATAACCTTTCTTATTCAACTCAATAGATCAACACCCCTTTCAAACATTTTCAATTGTGTAAAAGCTATAAAAAACAAATATCATAAACAAAATAAACCTCCATTGCACGAAGATTTAATTGAGGATGTTCTGAATCAGCTGGCCCCGCCTTCGGTCTCTAATGTCGATGTAGACAATCAAAGAAATTTTCATTTTTATTCTACTTCAGATACTATGTCTAAAAATTTTACCTATTCAGCGTTAATTTCGGCAATAAACCAAACCAGAAGCAGAGCTCCCGGTTTGGATGGTTTAACATATAAAATTTTATACAATCTTCCAGTTTCAGCTAAACAAATAATTTTAAAAATTGGTGGGTGAAACAAGATTATGCTGAGGATTTAAAAAATATTGTTATGTGTTTAATAAAAAAAACATTTAAAGATCCAAAATTACCCTCATCATATCGACCTATATCGTTAATGTCTTGTTTGACCAAGACTTTTGAACGCATGATTAAGTTTCGCCTAGAATATTTTATTGAAAGAAATTCTCTCCTACCCACTACACAGTATGGATTTCGGAGAGGCCGTAGTACTATAGATGCATTGACCCATATGGTTACAGATGCACAAATATGCTTATCAGATAACAAATACATGTTATGCCTATTTGTGGACCTAAAAGGTGCATATGATGTGGTTAATTTAAGTATTTTAAAAACAAAATTGTGTGAAATGGGTATTAGCAAACAGGTATCAAATAACTTAATAAATTTGTTTCTAAACAGAAAAATTTATATTCGTGACCACAGAAATGTACTCCATGGGCCAAGAACAGTATATAACGGTTTGCCGCAGGGATCAATATTGAGTCCACTTTTATTTAATGTATACACAGCAGAGCTGCATAGTTTGATGGATGGCAATATAAAAGTTATTCAGTACGCTGACGATATTTGTTTTTATACTATCCATAGTTCATATGAACGATGTATTACAGATTTAAAGTATATTTTTTGCTGCATGCGTGATTGGTTACATACTATGGGTTTTAGTGTTTCACAGCAAAAGACAGCAGTTATGTGTCTTACTAGGCACAGACTTAAAACACCCGATTTGTATACCACAGGTGATTTTACTATACCCATAGTAAAAGAATATAAATATCTTGGCATCTATATTGATAATAAACTCCTATGGACCAGCCACATAAAACACGTAAAGCAAAAATGTGAGAAAGGGCTCAACATTCTGCGTGTAGTTTCGAAATATAAGTGGGGTGCAGATGTTAAAATATCCCTTACTCTTCAAAAGTCATACATCCGTTCAATAATGGATTATGGATGTACTATTTATGCCTTAACTAACTAATCAAACTTATTAATCTTAGACAGAATTCAATATAAGGCAATTAAAATAAGTCTAAGAATTATGATGTCATGATGTCATCACCGAATTGTGCAGTTCTCGCTGAAGCACAAACACCGCCTTTGTGCCTTCGAAGAGAGTACTTAGCTAATAAACAGCTTATAAAGTTTAGAACGTTTAGTATATTTATGGTCAAAAAAATATCAAATATAGCGGTCCAGAATCTTACAAACAAATATTGGAGAATTAAAACGTCTTCTCCGCTTGCTGATGCTTTTATTGACACTGAGAGACATAAAGAACTAATACATAGTCAAAAAATATGCTATTTACGAAATAGATTTTGTAGCCTTAATATTTAAACCAACCATTATAATTCCAAACTATCCAGATAATATATTTCTATCAAAATTAATTTTCAAATCTATACTCTGTAATTTAGGAGAGACTAAAATCATCATCTATACAGACGGATAAAAAAAAAAGATTTCAAATAGGCTGTGCATTTTTAGTTTCTAATATTAACCATGTTGAGCAATATCAAGTCCCTCATTATTCATCGATTTTTAGTGCAGAAGCTATAGCTATTAAGAAAGCTTTAGACTGGTGCGAGATGAATTTATTATCCGACAAGCGAGAGCTGGCGGGTTGCGCGTAGAACAAATTGAAAAGTGGAAGGGATTGCTCATTTCTATTGCAGTCGGCTAGGAGTTCACATCGTGTAATTAGTGCTAGATTTCTGACAGTGTTGTCAAGTATTTACATTTTTATTTGGAATGGCCCTATATTGTAAAGTATTATTTATATTTATTACAATGGCAAGTGTATTAAAACGCAAACCTTTGGGATCTTAAGCACCAGAAATAATTTTCAATGTTTTTAAGTTTACAACCGAAGAAGCTAATGCAGATAAAGTCTTAGTTGATTTAAAAAAGTTACAAGAAACGTGTAACTCAATTAGCTGGTAATTATAATACTCATTTTCAAAATAAATTCAGATTTAAATAATTTAATTTAAGTTACAATCAATAAAATTATAATCAATAAATAAATAAAAACTAACAGAAAAAAATACCAGTAAATAATAAGTAAATAATGAATCAGTTAATTAGTACTTTACAGTTCACTATTATTGATAATACAACGTATATCTGTAGCGACAAGCTAATTATTTCAAAAATTAAATAACAGTTCTTCATGTTAAAATTTACATTATCGCAATTGGTTATACACATGTGAAATAGAAATGACATAAAAATTTAAATGTGTTTCTCCAATATGTTTAATTACAACAGATATGCTTTAATTATACATTTGAATACGTTTAATTATTCACAAATGGGAAACGAAATATGATATTGTAAGCAATAACATCACAAGATAAAAGGCCGATAATACCTGAGTTTACCGTCTGGCTGAGAAAAATAAACAAAGAACGTGTGTTCTGTGTTGTGTTTAGTGCATTTGGTTTCGTAATCATTAAGGTACACAAGTTGCATCAGTCCGCGATACATACAAAAATTCCTTTCCTTCGAGAATTATTAACGTTTTATGAAAATAAATATTATTAACAAATCTTTTCTACGTTTTATTCAATATTATTATTATTTTTATTTTGTTTTCGTGGTAAATAAGTTTATCACACACGCAATGACACAACCACGTAACATATCTATTAACGTAATTTTCAGATCCCAACTAAATTTTTGATACGGCAACTACGCGCTTGTGACACCAGTGATTAAGTACCTCTCGTATCTCTCTTAGAATAATTCCTTTTCTATTTTCGCGCAGCTGACCCGCCAGCTCTCGCTTGTCAGATAATACCTTTATCTGTGGTAATTGTAACAGACTCTCTCTCAGTTTTGCACTCCATTAAAAGTCCTCATTTTAACTATTATAACAAAAATATTCTTCTATCTATATAAACTGTAGGAGTATGGTGTACGAGTTACATTAGTCTGAGTTAGAGGATATTCAGGGATAACTGGGAATGAAGCAGTTGATCTCGCAGCTAAACAAGTACTTGACTCAGAATTGAAACTAAACATGTGCAACTCATCAGATCTTATTAATTTATATAAGGCTGATGTTAGGGTTAGATGGGAAGCTCAGTACAGTAAATTTTCAACTACATCAGAGAACCTTTATTTTAAACTTCAACCGGTTTTCCCGACTAACATTTCTTACATCAATTCGTGGGATTATAATAGATATAAGTCATCAATTATATCACGTTTAAAACTTAATCATGGTCGCTTTCCAGCACATTTGTTTAGGATTGGTATCGTAGATTCTCCGTGTTGTCCTCACTGTCCAAAAAAACCTTTAGCCGATATAAATCACATTCTCTTAGAGTATCAAAAATATACTGCACATACAGATATGCTGTACCAAGAACTAAAAAAGTTTGTAAGTCTACCAACTAACATTCCTACTTTATTAGCACAACAAAAGAAAGAAATATACAATCTTTTAATCAAGTTTGTTTTAGAAGCAAAAATAGAAATTTAGCTCATATATGGTTAAATATGTATATATATATATATATATATATATATATATATATATATATATATATGTATTATATATATATATATATATATATATATATATATATATATATATATGTATATATATATATGTATATATGTATATATATATATATATATATATATATATATATATATATATATATTGTTATGATATGTAAAATCGAGAAAAATATTGGTTTGTTTAAAATATTTCAAAGTTCAAAAACATTAAAATAATTCAGATAAGTAGGATAATACCCAACAAACATTTCGAAGAAGGAAAGTCTTTAAATTTTTGGATTACCTGTATTAAACAAAATGTAAGCTATGCATAAATTATTTCTTTGTTATACTTGAGTGACCCGCATAATTTTAAGTGAAATCCAAAGACAATTGAACCGGGTTTTCCAAATACATTAATGCAGTGATTAAAGACAATAGAATAGATTTTAGAAAGAGGTTTTTGTTAGTTTTTAAGAATTGTAGAAAAATATTATTTGTAAATAAGTTTTAGGAAATTTTATAATTATCGGTAAGAATTTGTTTGTTATCGAAATGAAAAAATGGGGGAATTGTGACGAGCTTTGATTGGCGGAGATTGAAAAAGGTGGGATAGGTATGTAGGAATGAAAGTTTAGCTAGATTTTTGAGAGGAAAAAGATAGTCAGTTGGTTTCCAAGGGTGCAAGGCGAACGGCCGTTGTTCTCGGGTAGTTTCCCAGAGGTAGGAAGCAGTAGCAGTGAAAGTTTGTGAGTTTTCGTGTAGTTAGTGTATCTGACAGAAGCTGATCCAGTAAAATATTGTAAGTCATATTTTTCTACTTATATTCCAAGAGTCACTGTTCAGGCCAACGACAGATTCAGTTTATCGTAAAGAAAAGATATTCCAAGAGTCATTTTTCACTCAGGCCAACGAGAGATTCAGTTTATTGAGAGAAGAAGAAGCTAGCATAATTTGAACGATTCGTGCATTTGAAGGAGATCATTAAGGACGATATACTTGCAATAATTTGTTGTAAGATTGCTGATTACCTATTGAGCGGCCACGAGTAAATAATATAGTCTACAAATAACAAGGATTTGGACCACTCATCATCAGAGAGAGATAGTTTTGTTTTCTGCAGTTTTTCTTTCATTGATAACACAATTTTTACACTTAATTTAGAAAGGATATAAATATTTTGATTAGGAGATTTAGAATAATATTTGGATTTTGAGATTTCAACTAATATTGTTTGTACCATTAATTTTGAAGGTTCACGTACGTAGAACAAAATTTTGAGAATTATTATATGAGATTTTGTTTATTGAACACATTTGAGTGTGAATTATTTCATTATTTTTATTTCAATATATAGTGTCATATCATATGTGTTTTTTATTATTCCGGTATTCTTTGGACCTTACCTTTCCACATGTAATAGCATAGATATTGAAGCACGAATTTAACCTTGAGATAAGAGAATTAAAAAGTGTGATAGAGTAATAATCATATCATTTAAATAATTTTAATTAATTAAGTAATTAGCTTAATTAATTGCTTGGCGCACCAAGACTTTAAATATCACAATAATAATATATTTATATATATATATATATATTATATATATATATATATATATATATATATATATTATATATATTATATATTATATATGTGTACATGTGTATATATATGTATTTACGAACATTATATAATTAGAATCCAAACCTCTGTTTCACCCCATTTTTTAATACCTCCTGCCCGTGACCTAGTCTAGTTTGTCTTAATAAAAATGTCTTGATGGGTCCCTAGATAAGAAACGAGTGGCCATGTTTTGTATCCCTATTCTATCCTACATAATAATAATAAAAAAAATACAAATTTTTTGTGGCAAATAGACAAGTTCTGATGCCATCCACTATCTACACACACACATACACACACACACAGCTCCAACAATTGCGTCGTTTAAAATTTCTTATTAAACACAACAAAACATAAAAAACCATTTGAAGTTGAAGAGGTAGTAAAGGAAGCATTCATTGAGGCTGCCAATGGATTATATAAGGATTTCAAAAATAAAACAGATATTATGTCTGCCATAAAAGACCAGTTATCAGGTCCAAAGGTTATTAGACGTATCGAAATCATGGGCAAAGATTTGGAAAGCCAAGTGATATTATGAAGTGTCTGTACTTTTCTTTGTAATTTGATGAATCAACTGATATGAATGATATTGTCCAGTTGTGTATTTTCATTCGGATGGTATTTTTTGACATGTTTGTTAAAGAACAATTGTTAACAATGCTGCCTATGAAATAAAAAACTCGCGAAGAAAATACATACAACGTATTTATAAATTTTGTGAAACAATACGACCTACCGATTAACAAACTAGTGTGTATTACAACATATGGTGCACCATCCATGACTGGCGTTAACAATGGATTTGTTGCATTATGTCGAGCTAACGATGACTATCCATCGTTTTTTAATTTCATTTACTGGTGAATGATGCATTTCATTACATCATTCACCAGCAAGTTTTGTGTTTCAAAATTTTAAATATGGACGACATCATGAAGATGACAACAAAAATTGTGAATTTAATCGGACCGCGAAGCTTGCAACGACGTCTTTTTAAAGCGCAATTGGTAGCTACTCTGCGAAACACACTGATTTACTTCTGCATACAGATGTGAGGTAGTTGAGGCGTGAAAAATTTTCAGGAGCTACTTCCCGAAATATTTTTTTCTAAGAAGAAAGGGGGGACCACACTCACCTACTTCAAAAGGAAAAATGGCTCAGTGATCTGGCTTTTCTAACAGATTTAACAAATCATTTGAACTACAAGGTAAAAATAAAACAATTATCGATATGATGAACGCAATACATTATTTTGTCAACAAATTGAAATTATTGATTAAGCAAATTAGCAGAAAGGATGTAAACAACAGCTCACAGCATTCTTTGGATACTCATACAGTATACTTGTGTCAGTCTGCATTTTTCCAAATGAAGATAGTAAAATCAAAATATCGTAATCGGCTAACTGATGAACATCTCTCTTCATGCTTAGGTTTGGCGGTCGGTAATTACGTACCATCATATAAAATATTTGTGGATGATATGCAGTGCCATGCATCAACATCCAAATAAAATTAATATAAAAAACATGACTTTAAATACAACTCTCTGTAGTTACAACTTTTTGTCAACTAGAAATGTAATATAAAGTTTTTTATTTTCAAAATTGTTTTTTTTACTATGCTTTGTATTTAAACCAGAAGAAGTTCACTAAAGAGACAGATTTACACCCAAGAAAGTCACTAGAAAAGTTACCGAATACATTTTTTTTCTAAAAATACCTTTTTTATATATAAAGGCAGACTGAAAAGAATAACGCTGAAAACACAAAAATCGCTGATATAACTTAATTAACCTATGAAATGCCATTAGTGCCAACATTTCATAACAGTGGAGTAAACTTGCCTGAGTTTGGACCAATTATAAACAAACATTGCGGCGCGGTAAATTTAAATTACTTCTGGTTTAAAAACAGGGTATAGCAGTCGATCTCCAGACGCTTGCAGTTTATGTGGTAGATCCCATGCAGTATAAGTCTGAGCACTACTGGTTTAGAATAACAAATTGCATATAATATAAAAAAAAAACAATTTATCAAATAGTAACTTACCCATTTGTATAAGATACAACTCTTTCATAGTATTCAATACTCTGGTTTATCCTAAAAAACAGAACGTAAAAACAATTAAAACTCTTTTTAAACTAGTTTGCTTTCTATGAAATGCGGGTATCTGTGAATATTGACAATAGATAATTATATACAAATTCAATAGGTATGTCAAATAATTACAAAATATTTAGTTTAATTATATTTTAATGATATTTAAGATTTGACATATTTAATTAAAAAAAGGTTAAATTTAGAAAGAATTTTACGTGTTGCATTTTCGCAGCTTTTATAAATATTAATTAAATAGAAAATGGAAGTTATTTTTACGCTGTACCAAAAATCACATCTGATCACATAACCTCATATTATTCCTAAGATTTAGATATATATATATATATATATATATATTATATATATATATATATATATATATATATATATATATTATATATATATATATATATATATATATATATATATATATTTCAATACATTTTTGCAGATTTCCAGCAATAGTTTCACAGTGTTTAAAATTTGTAAAATTAGTGAGTTATTTAATTTTTATTTTGAACATTTTTGGATAATGGATATTTCAACGTTGAAAAAAAAAGTTATTACTTTTATTTTCTGTCCCATAGTTAACCAATGAAATAACTCAAATTAAATCTTATCTAAGTCTTATATTTTCCAAGTTTAAAACAAATTATATTTGATAAATAGTGACAAATCACAATTATAATATGTAAAACTAATTATTAAAAAAATCAAAAATGCTGTCCGCAGAAACGGGTTTTGATATATCAAAAACCCTGTCCGCTAAAATGAATTTTCCTTCTTCAATAAGTCCTAAAATTTTGCATTCTACTGTAAATTTTTCTATCTGAAATACTGCCTCCATAAACATATCAGATACATATATAATTTCAACTTTTTCAGATCATGCTATTAGTATTTTAAAGGTTTTGGTTCCATAATATGTAGAGTATGTTGCCTGTTGCATAATAGGGTTATTGCTTTGATCTATTGAAATTTCGGTAAGGCACAAAATAATTTTGTACAGGCCTTCTAAAGTTTTTGCAATGTTCCAAAAGTTAATTTTTTTTAAGCAAGTGTAAATTTGCACTTAACAAATATTTCTCGGACAGTTCGAATGTTTACTGCAAAAAAATGCTTTAATGTAGAATAAAACAAATTAAGTCTATATTTCATAAGCGGTATTAACAGTTCATTTTTTACTGAAAGAGCACTATGAATTTTAGAGTATTATTTTCCAAATTCTTCAACAAAAAATGTAAATGATTGTCTTGAAAAAACAGTAAAATCTTGTTTCTGACAAAGAGAAATTAATTTAGTTGTAATACTCTATGTTTTTGAACTCTCTCATTTATTTTCATTAGTAGGTGTCTTTGTTCAGCCACAGTTTTGTGTATCATTCTTAACTGCTTGTAATAATTATGTTTCTGTTTGCTCTCTTTGTTTGTTAGGTGGAAATACTGCTGCACAAAAGTCTTTTTCTATATCTATCACTTCTCCCAGAGTCCTTCACTGGAGTCTTCAATTTTCTTTTTGGTAAATTTACTGAAGTTACTGCATCTTTTAAGAATTCTCCATTATCTTAGAAAAACAAGACAATGATCATACCTGTAATGGTATAACTTTGATTTAAAAAGAACCTGGCACAGATTTGTGTATGATTGCTGATGCAATTTTCAGACCGATAGCGATTAACCATCGTTTTTGGAAACCTTTATTGAAGAGGAATTTATGAAACTTAAACTTAAATCACTCACAAAATTGCATACCAACTAGGAAACAAGTACCAAACAATGTAAATAAATATATATTTATACCGGTGTTTAGGCGGAGGGATCTATGGAGGAGTGTCACCAAGCCGCAAGCCCTTATCTCTTGCCGTACTGCTCCACCATAGGCCGATCAGACACCAGAATATTATAGTCTAAGCCGCAGATTCATCTAGAATTTTAAACTGCTGCGCTAGCCTTTTTATTTTCTCTGTACACAGAGCTGGGGCTCTGACCCAAATCCACTGAACCATTCGCAGTGAAGCGAATGAGAACCTGCCGTCTAGCCCGCCTAACCATCACCCAGATTTTTAGGGAAAAAGTCAAGATGGTTATGCAACAAGTTGATTTTCAGACTCAAATCTTTAAATTCATCTAATAAACTTCTACTACAAGCTCGTAGTGAGGATCATTTTACGAATATCTGGTACAAAAAAAAATAACTTCTTTCATTTTGGCTTTTGATAAATGGGGAAACTTTCCACTCAAGTAGTTGAAACATTCTCCATATTTAGACATGGACAAATAAAACATGGAAACTTTGTAAATCCCTTTTGTTGACCAAGTACCATGCAAACAACTTTTAAATCTCCACAGATCATCCAATTGCGAGCTGAATGAGCAACAAGAAGTGAAGCATAAGTGTTCCCATTGTGTAAAAGTATTGCTTTTAAACTTGTTTAAATTTTTGATATTCTTATCTTTTAATCTTGAGCCAAGAAGTTCTGATTTTTTCTATTATTAAACCCAAATCTCTTACTAAGTAATCTAACTCAGCCGTGTAAACAACTAGTGTAAACAATTGTGGTTGTAAATTTTCTGAAGTAGTACACTGAAATAACCATCGCTTTCTGGACCAGATTCATTAGATTCTGATTCAGTAGTATTTAAAATGTTATCAATACGCAGAGGAAGCTCAGGAACTGGCAATTCAGGTGCATGCTCTACCGGACGGATATCAGACGGGAGGTTACGATAAATAATCACTTTTTTTGGAGTTATATTTAGTATCATCGATAGTACAAAAAAACAATCATTTGAATGATTTTTTTGCTCTCTCCATACCATAGGTACTGCAAATCTGAAAGCTTTTTTTTTCTTCGACCACTTCCTTAAATCTTCAAAACAAACATAACATACACCACAACATATGTAACAAAATGTATTTGGTCAGTTTTTACAACCGCGACTAGCCATACTTAAAAGCATATGAGTCAAACACTAAAAAGTGAGGTAATGTTCATTAGAATAAAAGAACTATACTGTTGATAATAAAGAGAAAGAAAAACAAAGAGTGTTGTAAAATTCACTAGCAGTGCTACCAACCAAGTAACATTAGATTTCTCTGCTCACTAAACAAAATGAAATGTAATTATGCAAATTTAAATGTTAAATTGTGAAAGAATGGTGGGTAATAGATACAGCATTTTTAATATGATTTTCGGACTTACTGTTACTATCGTAACAGTATTTTAGCGCACTAATATACTGTTATGATAAATTTTGTCTCAAAACCGTAAACATATTTATTACGAATATTCTTAATCATTCAAGTATTTTCTAGGTCATATACCTACGATTCGAAGGTTCCAGAAGCAGGCCGCTATAAAAACAAGTTTGAGCTCCCCTTCATTAGAGACAATTCAGGTCAACTGTGGGCTTCGAGAGAAATTCTATGCTAACGGCACTTTATATAAAGGAACCTTTTTGTGAAACAGTTAGTCGAAAATAAATTGGTGTATGGAATAAGTGGTATAATAAATTGATATAAATTCTTGTGTTTTAGTAAATTAGACTAAGAGAAATAAAGTAAATAAATTAGAACTAATAAAAATATAAAAACATTGAAAAAAAGAAGGTTCTATTACCCCGTCTTTCTTCATTTCTTGAACAATCGTTTCAGCTTCCTCTCTTCTTGGCTGTGGTAATCGTCGAGCTGTTTGACGAATTGACTTCGCATTACCAGTATAAATTTTATGGTTAACAACGGTAGTTCTACCCGTCTTTCCTCCTTTCGGTACGAAAATATTACGATACTGCCGAAGAAATTCCCTTAATTTCCTTTTCTCAATCTTATTTAGAGACTGTTTAGCAACTGCAACCATTTGGACGAATTTGTCATTGGAATTATCAGATGTTGTCGTCTGACGCATTATGGATGTCACAGGTACACAAGTTCCTACTGTTGTCTCTTTCTTGATAATCACTGTATAGTCATTGACATTGATAAGCCTCACAGGTATTTCTTTAGCCGAAGACACCAATTCCTTTCCAATTATGATTCCTCGGCCAACCTCGTCGTCATGGTTCCAAGGCTCCATCATAACAGGCGTCCCTTCGTCCACAATTCTCTGTAGCCGCGCTACTATGATCGTTTCACTTCTCGCATGCACGACTCTATCTTCTTTAACGGCTACTTGCATAGTTTTGTCATCATGTGGATGAAGAAATACCTCCTCGTTACCAACTTTGATTACCTTATTCTTGAAATCCAATTGGAATCCATGCGTATTCATTACGTACATTCCTAATATAACATCTTCTTCAATATCAGCAACTATAACAGTATGGACGAACTTTTTAGCTCCAATTCCTTATTGTACCTGGATTTCTCCATGAATGTTGGCATTTTCACCCGTAGCGGTCCAAAGTCGCAACCGCGTTGGTAACAGTTTCTTTCGGCTGTTTCACCAACAACGTATGCTTTTTACCATTTATTCCTCCATCTTCATATACACTATCTTCACGACATTTCAAAGAAGCTACTAGTATAAGAGGGTATTTGGAAAAGTTCTGGGTTCAAAAGAAAAGATCCATCTTGAGGACAGAGAATTAGCTTCTACCGGAAAAAAGGCTGATTTAATCCAACGACTAATGGACGCTTTAAAAGAAGAGGGTTTGGATCCGGCAACTTATATATTTGAAGATGTTGTCATCTCGTCGATTTTGAAATTAGAGAACAAAGTTTCTGACGATATTTCGAAAGTTTCAGAGATTTCTTCTCTGAAAAGTAAAGTTTCAGCTAAAATTTTTTTAGAAATCTCCAAAGTCACTTCTGAGATGTCTGATCTCGACGATAAATGTCTTCGTTAAAAAAACCAAGTTGCTCCCAATATGTTGGCCTTCGAAGAAAAGATATGGAAAGGGATGGAAAGGAAGATTGAGGAAACAGGAATGGCAGAGAGAGGAAACAATGCAATTACAGTAGAGACAAAAGAAGACAAGACGTAAGTTGGAGAAACAGCCGAAATTTGAAGGAAGTGGAGGTTTTGTTCATGTCAAAGTCCCAACTTTCGACGGAAAATCGTCATGGAACAACTATACGAAACAGTTCGAATCAGCTGCAAGAGCAAATGGATGGTCTGAAAAAGAAAAGGCTGTAAACCTGACTATCGCTCTTCGAGGAGATGCTTTAGATGTGCTTCGGATCATAGCCGTAGAGGAGACGGATGATTTCGAACAACTCAAGAAGAGGTTAAATATGCGATATGGCCACGAACATTTGGACCATGTATATCAGTCGCAGCTTAAAAACCGAAGACAAAAGAAAGATGAGGAGGCTCTTCAAGAGTATGAGGTAGATATTGCCAGATTAGTACGATATACTTTTTTAACAGCTCCCGAGGACAATATGGAGAAGTTGGCCGTTCAAACGTTTATTGATGGACTTCGTGATCATAAAGTGCAAAGAACACTGCGATTAGCTCGTCACAAGACGCTCGTTAATGTTTTATCCGCAGCCCTCGAATACGAGTCAGCTACGTAGGCCTCTGGCGGGTACAGTAAAGTAAGGACTGTAAAAGAGGAAGGAGATGAAGATAAACTTGAATCAGCTCGTTAATATGATGAAAAGCATGACATACAAGAAAACGAAGACCATAAGATGCTGGAATTGTGGTGAAATAGGACAAGTACGAAGCATCCTAGGTAAGAAGCAAATCAAGAAAGTCACCATCAGGAAAACTAGAACAGGTCGGCATTAGGGGGCCGCTTCGACCCAGAACTTTTCCAAAGACCCTCTCATACTAGTAGCTTGTTTGAAATGTCGTGAAGATAGTGTATATGAAGATGGAGAAATAAATGGTAAAAAGCATACGTTGTTGGTGAATATACGCAGTTATAAACAGCCGAAAAAAACTGTTACCAACGCGGTTATGACTTCGGACCGCTACGGGTGAAAATGCCAACATTCATGGAGAAAGCCAGGTACAATAAGGAATTGGAGCAGAAAAGTTCGTCCATACTGTTATAGTTGCTGATATCGAAGAGGATGTTAGATTAGGAATGTACGTAATGAATACGCATAGATTCCAATTGGATTTCAAAAATAAGGTAATCAAAGTTGATAACGATGAGGTATTTCTTCAGCCACATGATGACAAAACTATGCAAGTAGCCGTTAAAGAAGATACAGTCGTGCTTGCGAGAAGTGAAACGATCATAGTATCTTAGGCTTAGTGTCTTAGGCTAAAGAAATACCTGTGAGGCTTATCAATGTCATCGACTATACAGTGACTATCAAGAAAGAGACAAAAGTAGGAACTTGTGTACCTGTGACATCCATAATGCGTCAGACGACAACATCTGATAATGCCAATGACAAATTCGACCAAATGGTTGCAGTTGCTGGACAGTCACTATATCAGATTTAGAAAAGGAAATTAAGGGAATTTCTTCGGCAGTATCGTAATAGTTTCGTACCGAAAGAAGGAAAGACGGGTAGAACTACCGTTGTTAAGCATAAAATTGATACTGGTAATGCTAAGCCAATTTGTCAAACAGCTCGACGATTACCACAGGCAAAAAGAGAGGAAGCTGAAACTATTGTTCAGGAAATGAAGAAAGACGGGGTAATAGAACCTTCTACGAGCCCATGGGTCTCTCCGGTGGTACTGGTTAAGAAGAAAGACGGAACTACGAGGTTCTGTGTGGATTACCGTTTGCTGAACAACGTTACCAAGAAAGATAGTTATCCTCTGCCTCGGATCGACGACACATTGGACACATTCATCAATCAGCCAATCGCGTCTACTACTGGACATAGGCCTCCCTCAGTTCTTTCCAGTGTTCTCTACACTGGGCCGCTTGTAGCCAGTATCCCGCTACACGTTTACTGTCATCGGTGCATCTAGTCGGTGGTCGTCCTCGGCTTCTTTTATAATTTCTGGGCCTCTATTCCATAATACGTCTTGTCCAGCGTCCATCTTGTGTTCTGGCTAAGTACCCTGCCCAGTTCCACTTAAGCATCGTGGTTCTTTCGATGACGTCTTGAACTCCTGATCTTTGCCTGATTTGTTGGTTTGTTATGTGGTCTCGAAGGCTCACGTTCAGCATTGCACGTTCCATGGCTCGTTGTGTAACGCTGAGTTTATTTGCAGATTTTTGCGTGAGTGTTAAAGTCTCTGCTTCATAAGTTTGTACAGGCAAAACACATTGGTTATAAACCTTTCGCTTGAGACACATGAGAATTGAACTTTTTAGAATATGGCTTAATTTGCCAAATGCTGCCCATGTTAGGCCTATTCGCCTCTGTATTTCATGTGTTAGATTGTCTCTGCTTATTTTGATTTCATGTCCCAGATATTTGTAAGTGTCTGTTTATTGTATGGTATTATTGTCAATACTTATATTTCCGCTCATTACGAGATTTGTTATAAGTTTGGTTTTCTCAAAGTTTATCTTTAATCCTACTCTTTCAGACAGACTTTTAAGCGAATGCATCATAGAAACTGTATGATGTATGTTATCTGCGATTAATATAACATCATATGCAAACCTTAGGTGATTTAATCTTTCTCCATCTATATTGATGCCCATATCTTGCCATTGAGTACTCTTAAATATTGACTCTAGAAATGCCGTGAACAATTTTGATGAAATATTGTCTCCTCGACCTAAGCTGAATTTTTCTGTGTCTTCGTGTAGTCGTATACTTGATGTAGCGTTCTCGTAGATGTTTTTGATTAGTGTCGTGTACCTGTAATCTATTCGGCTTTGATTTAGGGCTTCCAGTATTGTTTCAAACTCTACAGAATCAAAAGCCTTCTCTTAATCGACAAATGCAAGAATCAGTGGTATGTTGTACTCGATGCACTTTTCGATTAAGATCTTTATGGTATGCAAATGGTCATTTGTGCCATATCCTGCCCTGAAGCCTGCCTGTTCTTTGGGCTGATAGAAATCAAGTTTAGATGTTAGCCTCTTTGTTAAGATTTTCATTAAGAGTTTGTACATATGTGTCGAGAGGCTGATGGGTCTATAATTTTCTAATTTAGTAATATCGCCTTTTTTGTGTAACAAGACTATTACTGCATTATTCCAGTCTTTTGGAATCGTACCCGCATGTATGCATTTATTAAAGAGTTCGCTTACTGATTTTAATAAAATTTCTCCACCTGTTTTTATTGCCTCGATAACGAGTCCATCATCGCCAGGCGATCGATGGTTCTTCATTTCCTTTAAAGCTGCTCTTACTTCTGATACAATAATGGGTAAACGTATTTCCGATCCCTGATTTATGAGAGTCTTTACTCGTGTCGGGAAATTGTCTTGTAGTCTTTGGCTGGTATAGAGGTCTTTATAAAACTCTCTGGTTATTTTCAGAATATTTTGTTTATCTGTTGTTGCCTTTCCGTCTTTATCTCTCAGCTTGTACATTTCTTTTTTACTTTGTGTGAGTTTTCGTTTCATTATCTTTAAACCTTTGTTCTCTTCTACTGTTTGAGTAATTTCATTAGTATTATATATTCTTACATCTTTTCTAATGTCCGCTAAAATTCTTTTATTTAGTTTTTTATATTCTTCTTTGTTTCTCTTTTCGTTCTCGCTTAGGTTTGCTAATCTTTTCACTTTTGGTGTCATTTTTCTTGCAAAATTTGAGTTGTGCGTTTCTAACCGAGTCTGTTATTAATTTATTGTGATCGTCGATACATAGAGTTTTGGAATTATTACTCTTTAAAGTTTCGGCTATATTTTTAATGTATGCTTCTGGATGATTTGGTGAATTCCAAACTATGCGTTTGCAACTGTTTATCATCTTTCCTCTTTCCTTTTGTAGATTTATCGTTACTCGAGCTCTTACTGGTCTGTGATCGCTTTCTAATGATAGTTCATTGAGTACAGTGACATCTTGAATAATTTGCTTTTTGTCTGTTATTATATAATCATATTCGCTCTTAGTTCTTCCGTCTGGACTAGCTCACATCCATTTTCTATTCTGTTTCTTCTTAAAAAAGGTGTTCATTGCATAATGTTTGTGTTGCAGTAGAAAGTTGGTAAGTATTTCGCCTCTTTCGATTCTTACTCCTATTCCAAAATTTCCGATTGCCACTTCTTGTTCGTCCTTTTTCCTTCCGAGTTTCCCGTTAAAATCTCCCATATTATCAGATTGTAATGAGCCGGTTCCTGCTTTTTTGCTCTTTCGCTTTCCTCATAGAAGGCTTCGACAATTTCATCTTCGTAATCGCTGGTGGGGCGTATACCTGGAATATTTTCAGATTGTATCTCTTATTATTCTTAGATTTATATACATAACTCTTGGGGGAACGCAGTCAATGCTCTGTATATTTTTCTGTAAATTTTTGTATACTAATAAACCTATTCCTCCAGTTGTCAATTCCGTTTCCCCTTTATAGTGAAATATGTTTCCTGATTTTACTTTGAATTGATCTTCACCTCTTCTTTTGACTTCGCTAATTCCTATAATATCCCATTTCACATGTTTGAGTTCTTCATCCAGTTCTGTCATTTTTTCATCCTTAGATAAGGTTCTTACATTATACGTAATTATGTGCAACGTTCGTCGTTCTTGGTAGCCTCTTACATACTGGGGATTCTTCGCACCCTCTACCCGAAATCAGTAGAGCACTTTTATCAATACCTCTATGAAAGAAAGTTTTTAATCCGAATCGACCATGCTGGCCTTAAGTGGTTGATGCAGTTTAAGAATCCAGAGGGTCAAATAGCCAGGTGGAGGCCAAATAGCCAGGGCAAAGTTAGCCACAGAAACGCTGATTCTCTTTCCAGAAGGCCATGCCCAGTAATGTGTTCCCACTGCCACAAAACGGAATCTAAGGAAGCAGCAGTGCTAAGAACAACGATGGTCAACGACGACTGGACGCCTATCAAAATAAGGGAAAAACAAGAGGGAGATCCAGTTGTACAGAAAATTCGAAAATGGAAAGAGGAAAACCGTTGGCCACCTTGGTAAAAACTATCAAATCTATGCTTAGTACTTAAGACGTATTGGGTCCAGTGGGACTCATTTATCGTGGAAGATGGCTTGCTCAAACGAGTCCTGGAAAATGATGACGGTTTAGAGAATAGAAGACAGTTGGTGATCCCAAAGAGCAGAATAGCCAAAGTACTTTGTCAGTTACACGACAGTCCATCAGGAGTTCGTTTTGGTGTAAAAAAGACCCTGCAGCAAATTCGGGAACGGTTTTATTGGATGAACAGTTCCGACGACGTAAAAGACTGGTGTAAGAAATGTACTATTTGTGCTACGAGTAACGGACCCTATCGAAAAAGGAGAGCTCCTATGAGACAATATAATGTTGGAAGCCCGTTTGAAAGAATAGCTTTGAACATTGCTGGGCCATTTCTAGAAAGTAAAAAGAGAGGCAAGTACATGTTGGTAGTCATAGATTACTTCACTAAGTGGGTCGAGATTTACGTACTTCCAGACCAGAAGGACGCCACAGTTGCAGATAAGTTGATCCAAGAATATATCAGCCGATTTGGAGTACCTTTAAAGATCCATAGTGACCAAGGCAGAAACTTCAAAACTGATCTATTCCAAGGAATATGTGATAGACTATGCATGACAAATACAAGAACTACAGCATATCATCCGCAATCGGATGGTATGGTAGAACGGATGAATAGGACAGTTGGCAAGTATTTGACAAAGATGGTGTCCGATCATCAGCGATATTGAGACCAATATCTTCCGTTCTTCACAATGGCTTACAGATCTGCTGTTAACGAATCAACAGGCCAGAGTCCTATTCGGGCGCGAGATGCGACTACCTTGTGATCTAGAGTTTGGGTGTCGACCTGGAGAAGATGTGGCAGGTGAAGATTATATGATCGAATTACAAAGAAGAATGGACGATGTACACGAGTTGGTCCGTTTCCACCTTTGGATCGCTAGTGACCGAATGAAGAAACAGTACGATACGCAAGCCGAAAAGGGGTGTTTTAAGAAGAACGACAAAGTCTGACCACTACGTAGATAAAGAAGTGGAAGTAAACCAAGTCGAAGATGTGTCTGACCTCACGTTTAAGGAATTCATGGGTGCCTATGGAGGTACTGGTAAACCAAGACATGGTGTTAGCACTGAAGAAAGGCAAGATGTGTGTGTGTGTGTGTGTGTGTGTGTGTGTGTGTGTGTGTGTGTGTGTGTGTGTGTGTGTGTGTGTTTGTGTGTGTGTGTGTGCGTGTGCGTGTGCGTGTGCGTGTGCGTGTTCATGTGCGTGTGCGTGTGCGTGTGCGTGTGCATGTGCATGTGCGTGTGCGTGTGCGTGTGCGTGTGCATGTGCGTGTGCGTGTGCGTGTGCGTGTGCATGTGCGTGTGCGTGTGAGTGTGCGTGTGCGTGTGCGTGTGCATGTGCGTGTGCGTGTGAGTGTGCGTGTGCGTGTGCGTGTGCGTGTGCGTGTGCGTGTGCGTGTGCGTGTGCGTGTGCGTGTGCGTGTGCTTGTGCGTGTGCGTGTGCGTGTGCGTGTGCGTGTGCGTGTGCATGTGCGTCTGCGTGTGCGTGTGCGTGTGCGTGTGCATGTGCGTGTGCGTGTGAGTGTGCGTGTGCGTGTGCGTGTGCGTGTGCGTGTGCGTGTGCGTGTGTGTGTTTACGTGTGTGTGTGCGTGTGTGTGTGTGTGCGTGTGTGTGTGTGTGCGTGTGTGTGCGTGTGTGTGTGCGTGTGTGTGTGTGTGTGCGTGTGTGTGTGTGTGCGTGTGTGTGTGTGCGTGCGTGTGTGCCTGTGTGGGTGCGTGTGTGTATGTGTGTGCGTGCGTGTGTGTGTGTGTGTCATCGAATTTCCTGACTGTGGACTTAATCCATTAGCCGAACTTATTTTTGCTCTACAGATATTTATATCACATATTACTATTAAGATAAGATTTTGTATTTTAAAGATATACCTAGATTCTATAACAATAAATGAATAATTTAATCTTCAGTTACAATCATACATTATTCACATTTATATAGATATATCTATATTATAAAATATATTCCAGTATTATTAAACATTATTCTTTATTGTATGTTTTTTATTATTATTTTTTTTTTTCATTTTATTTTTTATATATATATATATATATGTAATTTTTTTTTCTTTTTTTTTTTGTTATTATTATTTTTTTTTTAATTACATTATAAGGGATGTCAACAAGGAGTACTTCTGCTCAGGGGTCTTTCAGAGCAATGCACACACACACACAAAACTAGACCACGGAAAGATAGGTAGACAAATGGGATAAACACAGGTTAGGATCTCATATACACGTTAATTAGGATCTCATATACACGTTCGTTCGTCTAAACTACATAATATTGTTTTTAAATTAAAAGGTCTTCTAAGGGCGAGCGCCCACCAAAGTGGCGTGGCAGTGGCAAGTAGCAAGTAGCACGCGTCTAGCATAATGTAACCAATCCTAACGAATGATTAGAATGAATGACGTTACTGTCATTTTGGGGTAAACTGAATCATTCGTTTTCATTGGTTACATTATGCTAGACGCGTGCTACTTGCTACTTGCCTCTGCCACGCCACTTTGGTGGGCGCTCGCCCTAATATTGGTTTCTCTATATACTTGATTCATGAATTGATTTATTTCTATTATCTTTAGTCTACATTTTAGTATCATGTGTTCTGCAGATCCTAACTCACCACATTCACAAAGATTACTATCACTAAGACCTATTTTAAATATGTGTTCTGGAACTAGGCAGTGTCCAAATCTAAGTCTGCATATGTATGAAACAACGATTTTTTCGCCGTGGTAATGATTAAACCAGGATTTAGCTGGAATATTTAATTGTATGTTTTTGTAAAATAGCCCTTTAGTTGAGTTGTTATACCATTGCTGCCAGGTTTTGGTTTTATTGCTGGTAATATTTGCGTAAACATCATTTAATGTTAATTTATATTCACTTTCATTTTCTTGTTCGGTGGCCTTCTTAGCTAAAGTACCTACTATTTCATTGTGTTTAAGATTAAAGTGAGCTTTTACCCAAGAAAATGATATTTGTTTGCCCTTAGCCTTAAGTGCGATATATGCTTTAATAATGTCAATACATATGTAGTTTGATATGTCCTTCAAACTTTCCAGTTTAAGTAAAGTACTTTTGCTGTCTGTAAGGATTAGAAATTTCTCTTCGTTATTGTTTATACTGCTTATATACTGCATTGCTCTTAGTATTGCAATAAGTTCTGCTGAAAATATTGTAAAATTTTCATTAAGTCGTATACCCTCTGTATACCTTGTCCTAGGGTCCCACACGGCAGCAGCCACTCTCGAATTCATTTTTGAGGCATCGGTATAAATTTGGTAATGTTTCGGAAATAAAGTTTCTATATCCACATTAAACATGGCATTCCTTAAGTAAACTGGAAATTTCGAGTAATCTTTCATGTAGGTTGGTTGTATGTTTGGTATATTGTTGAGATTTATCTGATGCATGGATGACAGAGTTGATGTGTATAGTTTATTTTTAAATTGTCTTATTCTATTGTAACTTTCGGCAAGTAGTAATGTTGGCTTTTTCCTCCAGTATTCAGTGGTTAGGTCATTTATATAAAGTTTGTGGCAGTTGTTACATATTATGCTCTCTTTAGTTATCATTTTAGTTATAAATTTTTCACACATAGTTTTCCTTCTTAACCATAGTGGTGGTTCATTACATTCTACGCTTAGATTTGATATTGGAGTACTCATCAAAGCTCCTATACATAATCTGAGGCATTTATTTAAAAGGATGTCTATTTTTTGAAGATGGGTTTTGGCGGCTTGATTGCAAAAGTAACATCCGTAATCTAATATTGATCTTATGTATGATCTATACATTAGTAATGCTATGCTGCGATCTGCTCCCCAGGTTGTATAGTTTACTGCTCGTAACGTATTGTACCCTTTGTCAGCTCTTGCTACGATGTACTCAATATGATCTTTCCAAATCATTTTTCTATCCAGTATAATACCCAAATATTTAATTTTAGGTTGAACTTCATACGAGACATTTTGCAACTCCACTACTTCTGGAAAGTTTCGTTTTCGGGAGAATATGCAAGCTTGTGTTTTTTTGGTTGATATGTTTAATGCTATTTGATCTAGGTCTTCTTGTAGATGTTTAAATACTGTATTTATTTTTCTACCGCCTTGTTCGATTTCCAATTGATCTACATATATGCATATATCATCTGCGAATTGTAATATTTTACCTTGTTTGTTAGTAATTATGCTTTGACCTATATGAGCTGTGTAAATAGTGTATAATATTGGACTTAAGATGCTCCCTTGCGGAAACCCGATGTTTGAAACTCTCGGTCCTATTAGTTTGTTATTAATTTGAAGATAAAGAGTTCTATTAATGTAAAGTTGATGAAGTTTCCAGCAGAGTATATCTGGCAGTCCGATTTCTTTCATTTTGTGGTATAGAAGTTGTAGGTTCACATTGTCATATGCATTTTCTATACCTATGAATGTAGCAAATACCGACTTGTTGACGGAAAATGAGTTATATATATATCCAGTATTAAGTGCGTTAAATTTTCCATCGTAGAACATGATTATCTAAAGCCGAATTATGTTACAGGTATTTTAGAATTTTTTTCTAACCAGAATTCTAGTCTACATTTAATCATTCTTTCCATTGTTTTTAACACAAATGATGATAGTGAAATGCCTCTATACGAATCCGGACAGTTTGGTAATTTGTGTGGCTTGAGAATTGGAACTATGATGTACTCTTTCCATGCACGTGGTATACCCATACTCATCCAGATATTGTTTATTACATTTAGTAGTTGAACTTTTTTATGTATGGGTAAATTATACAACATACTATAGTGTATACCATCTAATCCTGGAGCTGAATTATTATGTCTTTTTAGGCAGTTCTTTAATTCTTCCTTCCAGGCTAAATGCTTGTGTGAGAAATATGTTGTCTTTGTTTGCTTCGTCATTGTCATGTCTATTATCCGTAGGGTTCCTGTGATTAATTTCTCCTTCTATAACCCAAGGTCTAGCAATTTTATTAAAAAATTTATCTGTCCACTCATTTACAACTATCGGAATATTGGGAGGATTATAAACGTTTTTTAATTTTCTTATTTCATTCCATATTTTGCTAATTGGTGTATTTTTATTTAAACTATTACAAAAGTTTTTCCAAGAAGCTCTTTTGCCGCCTAAAATAATTCTTTTTTTCTAAGCTTCTGCTTGTTGATATTATAAATAATTATCGTAATTAGATAGTCTTTTAAACTGCAAAAAAGCTTCTTTTTGTTGTCTTATAGCGTCCCTACAATCAACATTCCACCATGGTTTATTAAATTTTGCATTGGTCTTCCCTTTCCTCTCTGGAATAGAGCATTTACTAGCTAAATTGATAGAGTCACAAAATGTGGAATATTCTTGCTCTGAACCATCTGATATATTATTATTCTTTTCATTGTTTAAGAGATAGGTAAAGAAAGCCCAGTCTGCCTTTTTAATATTCCATGTAATTCTAGATCTAGATATATCATTAGTTTCAATGACACCTTTACTATTAGTAACGTTATTATCAGTAAAATGGTTAAATTATATTACTATTGGGTAGTGATCAGAACCCAGACTCAAAGTTTCTGTGTGCCAATTACACAGCCCCACATTTTATTATGGCAGTTGAAATCTCCTCCTATTAAAAAAGGTTTTTGTAAACTATTAAAAAATTTAACCCATTCGTTTTTTGACACACATAATTTGGGTTTTGCATAAATGGAATATAAATTTAAGTTTTTATTATTTATTTTAATCTGTACTGCAACGCACATGACATTATTTATTTTATAAAAATTTAAATTGTTCTGAAAATTGATATTTTTTCTTAATAATATCGCTACTCCTGCATAACCATCTGATCTACCTTCACGGAAGATGTTATATTGGGAGAAGCTTATCTTTGAATTCGGTTTTAACCAAGTTTCACTTAAAAGAATAGCTAAGAATTTATTTTCGAAAATACTTTCGAAGTACTTTTCAAAATGGCCTTTATTGTTCACTATTGATCGTGAATTCCATTGTAAAATCTTATTATTTACTAGGCCCATTTAAAACTTTTTCTATATTACTTTTAATGTCGTCTAAAATTTGTTTGTTTGCTATTGGAATTAAGTTTTTGTCTAAGAAATTTTTAAATATTGTTACTATATTATCAGTAATTTGTTTACTAGTTACTGAGTTTTGTTGGACTCTTTTTGTTTGATTTTGATATAATGGGTTGTTTATAATTGGTAGCGACGGGTAAACAGAAGTGCTTGCAGTATCCAGTATATTTTCGTGTTCTTTTGAATAAGGATAAACTGATTTATTTTGAGCTCCTTCGCTCCATTTTCTCTTGGTTGTCACTGTGTACCTATTTCCTGTGTTTGTTGAATTCAGGACTGTCCTATAGCTACTGCTGTATTTTAATTTTGCTTCTTCAAAAGGTAAATTTTCATTTGCCATTATATATTTAATGCCCTTTTGTTTTTCAAACTCAGCGCACTTGTTTCGATCTAATGCTGAATGGTTTCCGAAACATAATATACAAGTGGGATCTGTTAAATCGCATACATCTGAATCATGTTCCTGTCCGCACTTGCTGCATCTTTTCTTACCTCGACATTGTGACGTAACGTGTCCGTATCTAATGCAATTAAGGCATTGTATTACTCTCGGAACGTAAGGTTCCACTTGGTATATCATTCGTTCAATGATTACTTGTTTTGGAATCATTTGGCCTCTGAAAGACACCACTATCGTACCCGTCTCCACCAGTTGATCATTTTCTTTTCGTTTTATTCTTTTAACGTTTATTACTTTAAAATTGCCGTATCTTGGAACAATAATATCTTTTAATTCGTTTTCTGAAATATTTTTGTCTACCCCTTTAATTACCCCACTCTTCTGAGTAAAAAAATTTGGAATATATAAATCGTAATTTCTTTCTATTAACTTTTTACATTCCACTAAAATATTAGCAGTTTTATATGTGTTACATTCAATTTTAATTTTATTTTTGCTATAATATTAATATTAACAATATTATCTTTAATTGCAGGTACTGCACCTAAAATTAATCGTGCTGTCGCTATGCGATGCAATCGGCCAATGTTACCTTCCTTATTCTGCATAAAAACAAAATAAGGACCTTGGTCACCTTGACTGTATTTATTTTTCACCTGGCCTATATTAATATTTGTTTTATTGCTTACCTGATAATCTGGTAAAAAGTTTTTTGAATTTGTTATCGGTACCTGTTTTGATTGTGTATTAATATCAATATTTATAATTTCCTCAGACTGCTTTTGTTTTTCATTAACTTCATAATCCATATTACTAGCAATATCGTCAATCCTTCCTCTGTCAGGTGGATTTCCTCTGCCATCTGAATTTAATTACATTTTTTGGTAAAAACAACAACAACTCCATTAATTAGCACTTCGATCACACAGAGAACTATTCGCTTCCGCTGCTACAATCGAACCGAAAGACTGTGTTGCTTTTTATAATTATTCTCAATCTTATATAATAGTTACTCGGTATATTTGTCACGCATATTTAAATTTTTCAGGATTTAATGATTAAGTAAATGTAAATTATAATATTATATTTCATGCCACTCTCTTTAAATACAGTTTACTTATAGTCTTCTTGCTTATTTCTTTGTATATCCACAGTTATATCAATTCAAAGTGAAGAAACCAACAAATTGCAGATTGAACGTACAAATTCAAACTCCCTTTCTTATAGGTATATAGAGGTCATCGTAAGTGCAGAAAGCAACATTACGATTATAAGATTATGTTGCAAACAATATTCCAACCAATAACGTAAAAGTTTTAGAGCCTCTGATCCAAATTCACCGAGACTTTACTCTAACGATAATATAATTAATGAAAAGGCACTGCATTGCGAGATTATTAAATCAAATATTCTTATTCCATCCATCTGTTCTTTACTATTTGAGGTGCTGCCCAAACATCGACATTTAAAGACAGAATGCCCCAGAAAAGAAATTATTTGACCCAATTGTGGAAAATACAAATATTGTAATTGTTTTACGATAAATACTCACAAATGCCCTAATTGACATGGTAATCATCTTGATTACTTCATCTTGGTTCCATCATCTTGATTGATTTTTTCCCAGATCACTTCATCACTTTTCAAAAACACAACTTGTCACCACGCCCACACAAACTTATGAACATATATGAACACATATGAAACATAATGAACTCTCCTGACATAAAGCTGATTATTTATTATATGTCTATGATTACTTTTATCCTCTTTGGTTTCTTGTCTTCCTTTTTTTGTTTTTCGGATTTAATAAAAAACTAAACAATTAAATAAATCCTTACAATAAATTTGACAACTATTATAACATATTTTAAAACATTTGTTTATTTTCCAAAAGCCATCTTTTACAATTATTAGTAAACGTATGCATATTTTTTATACGATTTTTATTAAAGACATTTCGTATATAAATCCATACACATTATCAGTTCATCCAAAAGTAATTAAATAAGCTTACGTCCACAAAAAAATTACAACAGCAATTTAGAAGAATTTGCAGCTATAAGCTAAAAAGCCTAATTTTAAATCAGAAACCATGAAATTAAACGTTTATACATTTTTTTAACAAAAACAGAACTACATAAGTCAGCGGTGCTCAAAGGATCAATCGCGATCCACCAGTCGATGGCCAAAGTCAATTCCGATTCACGGAGAAAATATGAGGACTGTCGTCCCTGCGTGGGAATAAGCATTCCTGTTTACTATGGTGAAAGATAAGTGTGTCTGTCTTGTTTGTGGGTCTTTGTATAAAAACTGTGAACATGATTTTTTGCAAAACAGTTTGTTTAGAAAAAGTGCAAGACTTGAAAAGTAAGGGATGAAGGAACAATCAATGTTCACTAGGCCTGTTAAACAATCAATAGCTGCAACAATTGCGTCGTTCAAAATTTCTTATTAAACACAACACAACACAACATAAAAACCATTTGAAGATGGAGAGGTAGTGAAGGAAGTATTCATTGGGGCTGCGAATGTATTATTTGAGGACTTCAAAAATAAAACAGATATTATGTCTGCCATCAAAGATGTCCAGTTATCACGCCCACCGGTTACTACACGTATCAAAATCATGGGCAAATATTTGAAAAGCCAAGTTAAAAGTGATATTATTAAGTGTATGTACTTTTCTTTGTAATTTGACGAGTCAACTGTTATGACTGATACTGTCTAGTTGTGTATTTTCATTTGGATGGTATTTTCTGACATGTTGGTTAAATAATAATTGTTAACAATGAAAGAAAAAACTCGCGGAGAAAATACATACAACGTATTTATAAATTTTGTGAAACAATACGACCTACTGATTAACAAACTAGTGTGTATAACAACATATGGTGCACCATCCATGACTGGCGTTAACAATGGATTTGTTGCATTATGTCGAGCTAACGATGACTATCCATCGTTTTTTAATTTCATTTACTGGTGAATGATGCATTTCATTGCATCATTCACCAGCAAGTTTTGTGTTTCAAAATTTTAAATATGGATGAAATCATACTCTGCGGAACACACTGATTTAATTCTGCATACAGATGTGAGGTAGTTGAGACGTGGAAAATTTTTAGGTAGGTTCTAGGAGATTCTTCCCGAAAAAAAAATTTTCAGAAGAACGAGGGGACGATACTTCAAAACGAAAAATGGCTCAGTGATCTAACTTTTCTATAAGATTTAACAAATCAATTGAACCTCCTTAATTTTAAACTACAAGGTAAAAGTAAAACAATTATTGATATGATAAACGCAATACATTCTTTTGTCAACAAATTAAAATTATTAATTAAGCAAATTAGCAGAAAGGATTTAAACAACTTTCCATCGTTGAAAAAAATGGTAGCTGCTCATTTGAATTATGTTTATTACGAGACGGAGCTGCAAGTACTTTATAGCGAGTTTGAAAGACGTTTCGCTATTTTCTTGCCAAGACGTGGAAAAAATAGCCACTGAAATATTCGTTACGTTCAATATGGAGATCATTTTAGTTCAAAATGAGGTACTGAAAATAATTTTGGATACACACCTTAAATCCAGAGCGACCGATACGAAATTTTGGCCTTTCCTTTCATATTGTCTGAGAAATATCAGTGTTTGAGACAAGTAGCTCTGCAGCTCATAGCATTCTGGTGTGAGTCTGCATTTTTCCAAATGAGGATAGTGAAATCAAAATATCGTAATCTGCTTTCTGACGAACATCTCTCTTCATGCTTAGGTTTGGCCCAGGTTTGGCCCTCGGTAATTACGTACCATCACATGAAATACTGGTGGATGATATGCTGTGCCACACATCAACATCCAAATAAAATTAATATGAAAAACATGACTTTAAAATACCACTCTCTGTAGTTACAACTTCTTATCAACTAGAAATGTGCAATAAAGTTTTTTATTTTCAAAATTGTTTTTTTACTATGCTTTGTATTTAAACCAGGAGGAGTAAACTAAAGAGACAGATTCACACCCAAGAAAGTCACCGAAAAGTTAGCGAATACATCTCTTTTTTTGGGTGATCATATCGACCTTCGACGGTAATCCAAAAATATTATATTAATACGTCGCTAAAGAGTTCTAAAAAGAACTTTTTATATATAAAAGCAGACTAAAAAGAATAACGCAGAAAACACTAAAATCGCCGATATTAAATCGCGGTAAATTTAAATTACTCCTGGTTTAAAAACAGGGTAAAGTAGTCGATCTCCAGATGCTTACAGTTTATGTGGTAGATTCAATGCAGTATAAGTCTGAGCACTACTGACATAAGGCAATCATTGCAAAGTTAACTACAAAGTTGCACAGAACAGAAGTTGATAAAAATTTTAGTAAACGAATCATTGATAGTGTGGTTTAATTATCATTGATTCATTATCGAGAGAAATTCAGAGAGTCCAAAAATGTAAAAATATACAGGGTATTCCATTAAAAAAATAAGTTTGTTCTACTCTGTTAATATGGGTGGCCCGGTATATTTGAAAATATTTTTGAAAAATATGGGCATATATGTGCTCCAATTTTTAACTTAATAATTTGTTTTCATATCTCTTACGACAAATGAGTAATTAGACTTACTCGTAAAGATGCCGAACCCTGTATGTATATATTGTAAAAAACGTGATTTTAGGAGGCCATGGAATTGCCTATTTCTAGTGTTAGTGTTGGTAGTAGCATAGTCACCATGCTGAATAACATGACATTTTTGTGATGGTTTAAGAACATACAAGCAGAGAACCGATTCAATATTTTTGATTTTTTGATAGAAAATAAAAAACGGAAGCGCTTAAATCTTATCTCCAAGATTTAAGGCGGGTTGACACAATCCAAAAATGCTTGGATTGCAACTTGGACCAAGTGGCCCTGTATAAAGGCGGGTTGAAACGATCCAACAATGCTTGGATTCCAACTTGAACCAAGTGGACTTGTACAAGTGTACTTGTACTAAATTGGTTGCCACGGCGGAAGTTTCTCGTTTTTGATTCTTCGTCACCGACGCCATTTTAATTTTACAATACCACACTACTTGGATCCAAGAAAGTTGGCCAGCGTCCCACATAACTTGGATAGAACCTGTTGATACTTGGATGAATAGGTGACACGATAAAAGTAGCTTCCAAGTGTTGCACGCGCAACGTCCAAGCAGACTTTACCCAAGTACATTTGGATCGTGTCAACCCGCCTTAAGTGTACTTGTACCAATTTGGTTACCACGGTTAAGTGACTTGGATGTCAAATAACCATTGTAAAGATGACGGAAGTGATTGTAGAAGGTGTTCTAGTGGTTGCTGATATGTTAATACATGAGCTTGAAATCCAGAAAAATAGAATAATAGAGAAAATATGCCGCACTGCATCCTTATTTTTATATTTCTTTATCCGTACATTCCATAATGCTTCCCGAGCTTCGTATAACTATATGAATCTAACACTCTCCCTTTCAAACCATTTTCTTTTTGTGTTTACTTCTCGTTTTCGATTTTTCGACACCGACGCCATTTTAATATTACAATACCAAACTACTTTCATCCAAGGAAGTTGGCCAGCGTTCTATTTAACTTGGATGGAACCTGTTGATACAAGTTTACTTGGATGAACAGGTGACATGATCAAAGTAGCTTACAAGTGTTGCGCGAGTAACATCCAAGTAGACTTTAACCAAGTACACTTGGATCATGTTAACCCCCCTTTAAACATATGTTTTAACATTTCTAAAGGCGGATTGACACGATCCAAGAATGCTTGGATTACAACTTGGACCAAGTGGACTTGTACAAGTGTACTTGTACCAAGTTGGTTGCCACGTTTAAATGACTTGGACCTTAAATAACCATTGTAAAGATGGCAAAGTAATTGCGGAAGGTGTTGCTAATATGCTGATATATGAGCTTGAAATTCAGAAAAAAAAGGAGTAAAAAAGAAAAAAATGCTTTCTCAGTTTCATATAACTTTATGAATCTAACAATCTCCCCTTCAGAACATTTTCTTTTTGTGTTTGCTTTTTCTTTTCGATTTTTCGACACCGACGCCATTTTAATTTTACAATACTACACTACTTGGATACAAGGAAGTTGGCCAGTGTTCTACTTAACTTGGATAGAACCTGTTTATAACGAGTGCACTTGGATGAACAGGTGACACGTTCAAAGTAGCTTCTAAGTGTTGCGCGCGCAACGTCCAAGCAGACTTTAACCAAGTACAAATGGATCGTGTCAATCCGCCTTAATTCATGAAGATATTAAGAAAATATTGCAAAAAGTATGGTTTTGTTTTTTGCAGAGGGGATTAGTGTGCTAATCCCCTCTGAAAAAGAGGCATCGAGGGTAAAATTGAAGGCAAGAGAGGAATGGGACGCAAGAAAATGTCCTGGCTCCGAAACATAAGGCAATGGACAGGGATTAACGACATACAATCTCTGATACATATTGCAAGAAATAGAGAGTTAATGGAAAATGTGATCGCTAACATCCATTAGTGGATTTGCATCTGAAGAAGAAGAAGATTAGTGTGCTTAGACTTCAATGGATTTTTAACAGTTTATGTAGTATTATATAAATTTTGAATATATATTTTTTTGCAATTGGTCATATGATAATATTGGGCTATAAAATTTGTAATAAATATATTGGCTGCTTCATTACAAACACCAATACCGTGACTGGAATTCTTGATTCGAAATTAGTTAATTTCTTACATTACACCTTATTTACACCATTATTTTCTTATAGCTATTAGCATATTTTGCACATTTTTGTATGCTAGACAATATAATACATAGGTAAATATAGTTTAACATTATATAATGTTTAAAAATGAACATCATCTGAGTCTGATACAATACATATTAGCAAAAAGAACTTAAACGTGGCTTTAAGCAGTGTGTAGTTTTAAAGAAATCAGGTTATTTAACAATAAAACATTGAAAACTTTGTTTTCAAATCAGGTTATGCTTTTATTTTAAATATCTTGTGTAAGAATGACTAACCATCCAAAAGAAAGAAAGTTTACTTCATGGCCTATCTCAATTACGTTTTTGTTTTCGATGGCTTTGTATTAAAAAAAATGCAATCACTTTATACGTATTCTTAAGATAACGGATTAAGATCATGGCGTAGTAAAACCATGATTGAAACAGTATTTACCTAATCTTTGTCATACAGTATCGCTAATAAAATGATTGTTGTAAATTTATTTTATATATATATATATATATATATATATATATATATATATATATATATATATATATATATATATATATAATATTTTCCATTTACGATTATGTAAAGAAAAAGTTCTGAAAATTAATATAAACATTAAATTTATCTAGAAAATGGCCATATAAAATAGAAGAATATAAAACTATCAATATATTATATACCTACACACTACACATATTACAGTTATCTTTATTTCAAATTTATACTAACATACTTACCATATCGGAATTACCCTTGCTCCAGCTGATTCAACAAACTTGACGTAGCTAGCTGCTATAAAAGTGTCATAGTCGTAGGAGTCTGCTGGTTGCGTTAAAATCCCAATGATGGGCGTTTCAGCGCAATTAGTGGCGTAAAGAAAAGATATTAATATCACTACCTTAAACATACTCGACATTCACAATAATTGAAAATAAAAAGTGAATCTCACTTTAATAAGTGCATACCAGATAAATTTAAATTTCAATATTTTTTATTAACTACCTACTTTAGATTTTCAGATTAGATTTCGTTGTTGAGGTTTTTTTGATAAGTAGGCCAATTAATTTAGATTTTTACTTGACATAACTGCATAGACAGTTTTTGACAGTTGAAATGTATAGTATGAGGTAATGGTAATACAAAAAGACTCATCTAGGGATTCGTCAATTTTTAAATGGAAATGTTTTTAAATAAACAATCAAATCGTCAAACCCATTAATTTGCCCATTTGCTCAACTTAAAAACTTACCTATTTAGAGATTTGACGTCAATAGACAACTTTTTTGTTCATACACATAAAAAAAGATACACAAAATGAGATGCAATAAATTAAAATCGGTTAATAAATAAAAAATTTACTGGAAAATTAACAACACAAATAGATGAACAAAGAAGAAAATAAAAATGAAGGAAAAAGACACAAACCGGAACACAAGAGCTCGATTAAAGAAAACAAAGAAGAGCAACATAAAAGTAAGAAATCTCCAGACAAGTGCATAAAAAAAGTAAGTACAATATTAACGGACATGGAAGAGATTAAGAAATTGCTGAGCCAGATGACGCAATAAATTAAAGAAGATATCCTGAAAAGCAAAACAGAAATAAAAGATGAAATCAAGGATACGAAAAACGAACTGGAAGATATAAAGCAGAAACTTAAGCAAAACTAAGTAGAAACAGAAAATTTTAAATGAGAAATATAAAAAAATGAGAGAAACAAAAGGAAGAACTCAAAAAAAACAATAAAACTCATTGAGAATAGATTAGAGAAGATCGATAAAGAAAAAATACGCAATAAATTAATCATTTAAGGAATTAAGGTAGACCCAAAAGATGAAGAGAGAGTAAGAGAAGACATACAAAAAAAAATGGAAAATGAGCTTAAACAGAAATAGAAATTAAAAGTGCGTTTAAGATAGTATACAAGAAATGTATAATAAAAACGAAAAGCTGTGAAGATAAACAGAAAATAATGCAAAAAAGGGTAAACTCAGATATACAAGAGACGGTATATATATATATATATTATATATATATATATATATATATATATATATATATATATACATATATATATATATATATATATATATATATATATATATATATATATATATATATATATATATATATATGTATATATATATATGCATATATATATATATATATATGCATATATATATATATATATATATATATATATATTATATATATATATATATATATACAAACAACACAGTTTATTGGGGTTGCAGTCAGAAATATTGGCCGGGATGTTAAAAAAAAAACACTCTTTTGACTTTTTGTCGAGCTTTCGGAATGGTTTTATTCCTTTTTCAAGACACTGCAAAAGACAATTATGTAAATATTTAAAAAATATCACAATTCTTCAGTGTAACTTACTAGTCGTTGAGATTATTTTTGAAAGCATTGAACACTCAACATTTATACTAAAATATACAACACAAAATATACCACACACATTAAAATATACAATTGTGGACAAAATACATCATAAAATCTTTAAAAATATTTGTTGGAAAAATAGTAAAGCCCGATTGATGGCATGTTTTACTGGTGTATATCAACTCATACAGAGAATGGAAAGAAAAAAACAGTGTAATTAATATGTAATTAGGTGTAAATTGGTGTTATCTTTCTTTACAAGAAATATTAGATTCCTTTCTTAGGTGTCTATACTTATTTTAACCTGTCTTAATGGTATGCAACATATTATACAGAGGTGTAATTTTTGTACAGGTAAATATTTATTTTATTTTCGGTGTTTTTCTAGTAAATAACAATAAATGTTACTTAATTTGTCTATATCGGACTTTTTATTGATACAAGATGTGCTAGATTTTATGAAACACATTTCCAAAAAAACACGTTTTAAATGGTTCTTTTCTTTTGCCAAAATACAGGAATCATCGAACTTGAACTCATGTTTTAGAGTTAGTGCATGTTCTGTCAATGCACATGCATTGATTTTTTTTGGTTTTTATGTCACTGCGATGTGATATCACCCTGCTGTGAAAATTACGAGATGATTCTCCTATGTAAATTTTATTACAGTTACTACACGGTATAGAATAAACAACATTCGATGACTCCTGTATTGTGAAAGGATCTTTTGTCCTTGTGTAAAGCTTCGATACTGTTTTCACATTTTTGGTTGTAATTTTTAAGCCACTAACATTTTTAAAGATGTTCATTAGCTTAGGTGTCAAAAATGGAATATAGGGTAGGCAACCATAAGTTATTTTAGATGGTAATATTGATGCGTTATGTGTCAATGTCAATTGTCGGATCTCATTGTTATGAAAATTTTGGTTGACAGAAACTTGTGAAGGAAAAGGAGAACCGAAAATGAGTTTATTTAACAGCCCTATGGGATAAGAATTCTCTTGTAGTATGGATCTCAACTTTTTTAGTCCCTTGTCTCTGAATTCTATGTGTGACAAATTGATAACCCTAGTTTTTAAAAGCCATAACCAAGTTTGTTTTCATCTTAGATGGATGTTGAGAATAAAAGTTTATGAAACGGTTACTGAAACAAGGTTTACGATACCACTCCGTCTTTAGCATGCCATCATTGCCACGATGGATTAGCATGTCTAAAAAAGGAATCATATTATCAGCCTCTCTCTCAACCGTAAACTTTAGGTGTTCACATTGGGCATTAAAAGTGTTTAAAACATCAGTTACCTTGTTTTCAGGGACCGATAGAATCAAATCATCTACATAACGTTTAATAAATGGTATGTGAAAAGGTATGTTTTCTCTACATGTTGTTATAAGTTCATCCAAAACAAAATTACATAGTATGGGGGATATTTTACTGCCCATTGGAGTGCCAAAAATTTGTTTTAAAAAAATTACCATTGAATACAAAGATGTTAGAATCAAATATAAATGTTAAAATTCTTATGAAATCATCTAAACTGATCTTAGTATGTGGAGAGATGTTGTTCCAGTTATTTTTTAATGCTGTTAAGAATAGCATCTAGTGGTAAGTTTGTAAACAGTGACACAACATCTAAACTAATCAATATATAATTATTTGGAACTTTAACATTTGTTAATGAAGTTACTAAATGAAAAAGAATCTCTAATATAGAATTCATTGGATTCATTGTAGGAAATTGTGAGAATATCTGTAAGGTGTTTAGCAAGTTTACTATTAGGAGCATCAATGGAAGATACAATAGGCCTCATTGAAATAGTGGGTTTATGAACTTTAGGTAGTGTATAAAACCTGGGTGCAACTGCATTGTAAATTTTCAAGGATTTTGCAACTTCTGTTGTTATGGATTTAGAAGCAGCTAAATCCGAAACCAGCTTGTTCGCCTTTTGTTGGAGGGTGCACACCGGACTGTTCTTAAGTTTTTGTAACCGTTCTTGTAACCGTTTTTGTTCTTGTTTCAGTAACCGTTTCATAAACTTTTATTCTCAACATCCATCTAAGATGAAAACAAACTTGGTTATGGCTTTAAAAACTAGGGTTATCAATTTGTCACACATAGAATTCAGAGACAAGGGACTAAAAAAGTTGAGATCCATACTACAAGAGAATTCTTATCCCATAGGGCTGTTAAATAAACTCATTTTCGGTTCTCCTTTTCCTTCACAAGTTTCTGTCAACCAAAATTTTCATAACAATGAGATCCGACAATTGACATTGACACATAACGCATCAATATTACCATCTAAAATAACTTATGGTTGCCTACCCTATATTCCATTTTTGACACCTAAGCTAATGAACATCTTTAAAAATGTTAGTGGCTTAAAAATTACAACCAAAAATGTGAAAACAGTATCGAAGCTTTACACAAGGACAAAAGATCCTTTCACAATACAGGAGTCATCGAATGTTGTTTATTCTATACCGTGTAGTAACTGTAATAAAATTTACATAGGAGAATCATCTCGTAATTTTCACAGCAGGGTGATATCACATCGCAGTGACATAAAAACCAAAAAAATCAATGCATGTGCATTGACAGAACATGCACTAACTCTAAAACATGAGTTCAAGTTCGATGATTCCTGTATTTTGGCAAAAGAAAAGAACCATTTAAAACGTGTTTTTTTGGAAATGTGTTTCATAAAATCTAGCACATCTTGTATCAATAAAAAGTCCGATATAGACAAATTAAGTAACATTTATTGTTATTTACTAGAAAAAACACCGAAAATAAAATAAATATTTACCTGTACAAAAATTACACCTCTGTATAATATGTTGCATACCATTAAGACAGGTTAAAATAAGTATAGACACCTAAGAAAGGAATCTAATATTTCTTGTAAAGAAAGATAACACCAATTTACACCTAATTACATATTAATTACACTGTTTTTTCTTTCCATTCTCTGTATGAGTTGATATACACCAGTAAAACATGCCATCAATCGGGCTTTACTATTTTTCCAACAAATATTTTTAAAGATTTTATGATGTATTTTGTCCACAATTGTATATTTTAATGTGTGTGGTATATTTTGTGTTGTATATTTTAGTATAAATGTTGAGTGTTCAATGCTTTCAAAAATAATCTCAACGACTAGTAAGTTACACTGAAGAATTGTGATATTTTTTTAAATATTTACATAATTGTCTTTTGCAGTGTCTTGAAAAAGGAATAAAACCATTCCGAAAGCTCGACAAAAAGTCAAAAGAGTGTTTTTTTTAACATCCCGGCCAATATTTCTGACTGCAACCCCAATAAACTGTGTTGTTTGTTTATATCGACAGTCAATAATATCCAGTATTTCTTATACTGGATATTTATATATACTGGATACATATATATATATGCATATATATATATATATATATATATATATATATATATATATATATGCATATATATATATATGTATCTATATATATATATACATATATATATTTATATATATATATATATATATATGTATCTATATATATATATATATATACATATATATATTTATATATATATATATATATATATATATATATATATATATATATATATATATATATGCAGCGCTAACGTTCTTGGAAGCAAAGATACAAAAATAAATCAGAGACATGAAAAATGGAATGTAAAAGAAAGTAAACCCACAGATATTGAAAATGCTCCAAAAAACTATAAAAAGACGAATGGATGAATGAAAAGGAGACCGACAATGGAACCGAAAAGAAAAAGAGTCAAGATACATTTAGAATGGTTAAAAAAATACAAAAGGGTAAATAGAATTAAGAAAATGACAAAAAACATTGGAATATGGAACGTGAGGACGCTGCTGATAGGAGAAATGAGACATTAAGTTGTGGAATTTAAACCCATAAGTGAAATAATGTTATCATAAGAGTAAACCGCAAACCGAATAAGTTGTTCATAATAAATGTCTATGCACCCATAGAAAATAGTGATGTCTTGACAAAACAGCAGTTCTATGAAAAACTAGAATAAGTTCCATAAAAAGATTTATTAATCCTTATAGGAGGTTTCAAAGCCCAAATAGGCAAAGAAAATTGCTTCAGAGTGGTTGCAGGTGCAAACCCAATACATGATACAACAAACAATAATGGAGTAAGACTATGAAATTAAGCAGCGACATTAAACATGGACATAAGTAGCACGAGATATAAACACATAGAAATACACAAAGTAACATGAATGTGACCAGAAAGTCTGAAGGGGAATCAAATAGCCCATGTACTGATTAAAAAGACACACAAACAATCGATAAATGACGTTACATCATAGGAGCCAACATCGATTCGGACCATATGCTAGTGATTACAAAATGTAAAATAAAAACAACGAAAAATGAAAGGCGAAAAGCACAGAGAAAATAGCACGTAGATAAATTAAATGAGTAAGAAAAACAACAAAAGAAGGAAAAGTGAAAATAAAATCCTATTGCTGCATTTTTTATTCCTAACAAGGAATAAAAAATGCAGCAGAAAAAGTGGTTGGCAAAATGCAAAATAAAAAAAGAAATGATTGGTTTGACGATGAGTGTAAATTAACGGTGGAAAAACAGAATACAACAGATTGAAATGGTTAAGCACAAGCACAGAAGAGGGTCGCGAAAAATATAGAGATCAAAGGCAAAATCCAAAGAAATTATTTTAATTTAAAAAATCAAAAAATTATGAACGTGAGAGAAACAGAAATTAAAAGGTAAAACTCAAAACAGTTGTACCAATACTTAAAACTAGGTAGCCGAAAATGAACAGCTATAGAAGGAGAAAAATAGCAGAAATATTTTGAAAAAATATATCAAGAAACGGATAGAAAAGAAGAATGAGAAACAATACCGAACACAGAAGAAAATGATGAAGAAGAAGAATTGACCTATACAGAAGTGGGAGAGAGTGAAAGAGAGCAAACTTAAAGACGGGAAAACAGCGGGAGAAGACGGAGTATGTGCAGAACTTATAAAATACGGTGAGAACTCACTATACAGACAGATTTATTCACTAATACAGAATATATCGAGCAAAGAAATAATGCCCGAAGAATGAAAAAAGGGAATTATAGTGACAATCCCAAAACAAGGAGACCATAGAATATGCAAAAACTACCGGGCAATTAATTTACTAAATGTAAGGTATACAGTAATGACTAGTATAAAATTAGAGACAGCCTTACAATACATAAAGAAAAAAGTATAGGAGATCACAAATACGGTTTTAGAAAAGGAAGATCCACAGAAGACGCTTTACATATACTAAAACAAATAATAGAGAAAACGTACGAACCTTTGAACAGGCATTTGATAACCGAAATAATAAAATAATAAAAAATGGAGTAAGATAAGGAGAGGCGCTCTCAATGGTACTATTTATGTGATATGTAATTGAAAAACGCTCTTTCGGAGAGCCCTCAGGGAAGTGGGTAAAAGAATGATTATCAATAAATCAATATATTCTTCGATTGCTACTTTTGTCTTTATTACAGATTTTTTTTTAAATCCATTTAAAATCAATAGTTGAACAATAAAGTGAAAAGGTTAATTAACAAGTTCTTATTATAACCACTGCAGTGGGGTTCTAATTACAGTGTCATACTAAAAAAATTGAGAAATTTAGTGTAATGTTCGATTCTACCAAAATTAAGATTAAATTTCCACTTAGCTGTTAGAAAGTCTATCTTCTTGATTTCTGGAGACTCGATCCCAGGTGAGTACTTAATATTTATTATTATTATTTCCTTTAATAATCCGACGTTTTAGGTTCTTTCTCTTTTATGGACAATTGAATAACATCCGATCCTAACTAATATGGAAAACTGACAGCCAATCCCTTAAGGTGTCACGAGATTATAAGTTGAAAAGATGATCAAAATGGTTTGAGATTAAACCACAGAGTAAAAATAAAAGGCCTAAAAAACGTTATTATGTTTAAAACGTAAGTAGTTATTTATTTTTTCCAAAAGAAAACCTACCTTTGTTCAAATGTGGCCTTAAAGTGTTTCTAATACGAAATTAGTTTATAAAATCGAGTTTCTTTTAGTTTTAGAAAACAAATCCACATGATAGGTGATAATTGCTCAGCTTCTCACTGCTACAACTATTAAATTTTCATAATACTTTTTCATACAAAAGACCACCAAAGAAAGGAAAAGAAAAAAATTAAAGATAAGTTTTTTTTTAAATCTGGCGCCGGCCATTGTCCAGTAAGAATTTATTTAAAATAAGTTGTTGTACTACTAATAGGATTGAGATCTGTTTAAAAATACAAGAAGAAGAATTCTATCAAGCTATTTTTGACATTAACCTTTAAAATAAGAAATAGGCTTTTTGGTTTGTTTATTTTTAACTCAAAGTTTATTATTCATTTAAATGTATACTTATTTTTGTTTTAGGCTGCACAAAATCAAGGAAAGAACGAATAGATCATCTTAGACACCAAATAAGACTTGGGAATGCATTAATTTTCCATGAAATCTTGTGGAGTTGTTAACAATTATTTAGCCAAAAATAAAATAATAAAACTTTATTTCAATAATTTATTCTGAATTCTTTGGACCTGTAACAACACCCCCTTTCCTACAAAAAGTTTCTACCAAACTTTTTAATTTGTAATTTAACAAGTGAATAAAACAAAAGTAGATTTTTTTAAAGCTAAATTAATAAAAAAATAACTAATTTTCATCGCTATCGTCCGGAGGCTTAGATTTTAAATCTTTAGCATTCCAGGTACCAGCATGAACACCTTTCTCGTCGATAAGTTCGTAGGTCCATGGTGAGACGATTTTCCCAATAGAGAAGGGACCAACAAACTTTTGCACTAATTTGGCGCTGAAAAATTTAGACGCATCCGACTTCACATAATTTCTTTTCCAGACCATATTACCAATCTTAAATGTTTCACTGCGATGTCGCAAATCATATGGCTTCTTCTTTTTCAGGTAGGCAGACTTTAAACGTCTTTTAACATCAGCAAACAAATTCTCTGAGGCTACCTGCTTATCCTTTACGTTGGTGACTACGTTCCTTGGGAGGTTTTGCACATTTTTGTCTTCTGTGCCCGTCAAACGAATTTCTCTCCCAGTCACTTCATGCTTGGAACATCTCATAGCACAGGTGATTTTCGGTAGAATCTGGTCCTAATGACGCTAATCTTCTGAGACATAGGCTGTCAACATGGTCTTGATGACTCGATGTGGCCGCTCTACTGGATTTGCCTGTGGATGATACAATGCGACATATTTGATCTCTACCTGATAATTTAACATGAGATCTGAGAAGGAATGGCTAACAAATTGTACACCATTGTCAACGATAATTTTCTTTGGCACTCCATATACGAGAAAAACTTAATTTTCGAGAATCTTAACTATATTTGTGGCAGTTGCAGTTCGAAAAGGATACGGTAGGAGGTACTTACTAAAACAGTCTAAGATAGTTAAAATAAAAGTAAAGCCTGTGGTGGTTCGTGGTAATGACCCAACTAAATCTACGCTAAATTACCCCCATGGACGGGACGCGGTTGGTTGAGCAGATAACATTTGCCCTTGGGGCAATTTTTGCTCCGGTTTAATGCGTTGACAAAGCGTACATCTCCGTACATAGCGTGCTACGTCTGCGCGCATCTTAGGCCAGTAAAATTTTTGAGTTATCCTAGCGAGGGTTTTGGTAACACCTAAATGAGCATAAGTAAGTGGATCGTGATGACCTTTTATGGTTTGAATTCGTTTGTCTCGTGGAATAACTTCTAACAATTCTGAGAATCCTAAATGTGGATACCGCGGCTTAGTATTTTTAAAAAGTTTATCGCCTTCCACTGCCCACAAAGGGAATTTGTCAGGAGCTGCGTTCACTTTGAATAGCATATCGGAGTACCACTCGTCAGTAGACGAAGAGGTTGTTATAGAATCTATGGAAGAAGTGACATCTCGTTAAAGCGTATCTGGTACAAGATGGTCCTTACCTTTTCTGTGGACGACTTCGAAGTCATAAGCCTGTAATCTTAAAGCCCAGTTTGCAATCCGTCCTACAGGATCCTTTATGCTGAACAACCACTTCAAGCTGTAATGGTCCGTGATTACAACAAACTTAGACCCTTCCAGGTATGGCCTTAATCTCTCCACTGCAAAAAGCACAGCGAGGCATTCTTTTTCAGTGGTGGAGAACTTTCTCTCGTTTTTGTTGAGAGATCTGCTAAGATATGCTATCACATGATCGCCATCCGGATGACGTTGGGAGAGAATGACTCCTAAGCCATAATCGCTTGCATCCATCTCCACAGTAAATGAAAGATTGAAATCGGGGCATGTCAATATTGGTGCAGATACTAGACACTGCTTGATTTCACTTAAAGCTTTCTCACATGACACATCCCAAACGGATGGCACGTTCTTTTGGGTCAATCTCGTTAACGGAGAAACTACAGTAAAGAAGGACGGTATAAAGCGCCTATACCAGGATGCCATTCCAATGATTCTCCTGACTTCCTCCACCGTTCGAGGAATTGGAATTTTTAAGATGGCATCAACCTTATCAGGATCAACTAAAAGTCCAGATCTATTAATGACATATCCGAGATATTTTAATTCCTGAAGACAGAAAAGTGATTTTTCTTTATTTAAAATTAATCCCGCTTCAAGAAGTCTGTGAAGGACCTTTCTTAGGACGTCGATATGTTCCTCGAAGGTAGAGGTACATATAATTATATCGTCTAAATAGTCAAACGTATATTTATCCAATTCTGGTCCTAAGATAGTGTCAATTGCCCTCTGCCAAGAAGCAGGAGCGGAATGAAGACCGAATGGCATTCGGGTGAACTAAAACAGACCCTATTTGGGACTGTAAATGCCGTCAAAGGTCTTGAATCTTTGGCAACTGAGATTTGGTGGTAAGTACTTTTAATATCCAACGTAGAGAGGTATCGTGAGTCACAAGGCGTGTCCAATATGGCACTAACATAAGGTATTGGTTAAGCTTCGGGAGTGCTTACTACGTTGAGGCGTTTGTAGTTGACACAAAATCTCCACTTCTCTTTTTGTTTAACCATGACGATAGGTGATGACCAGGGTGATGATGACGGTTCTACTATGCCCTTGGCGATCAGGTCGTCCAATTCGGCATTACCCACCTTCTGCAAAGCAGGTCATAGCGGATAATATCTCTGCTTTATAGGTGGTGACTTGGTCCGTATTACATGTTAAACAAGAGTCGTATGTCCTATTTTTTTATCTCAAATGATGTCAAAAGCTTCTTTAATGACATCATCAAGCAAGATGAGCTGTTCTTCTGTCAAAGATTCGATATCCTGAATACACGAAGCTTGGACGAAGTTCACTTCTTCAATTTTCCTAAAATGCCATTTCCAATTAATAAGTCAGGAACAATATCCATTTGTGTCCAGAAGTCGATCCCTAATATTAGTTTGTGAGTTATGGATGGTACGACAAGAATGTCAAGGATACGTACTCGATCCCGTAACCTAACTGAAACAGACATAGTACCGATACTCTCGCATGAACTACCAGATGCAACAACACAAGAAACCTTTTGACTAGGGTCAATTCGACATACATCTATAAATATATCGAAACCAGAATTACCCATTATTGTCCGTGTTGCTCCACTCTCTAGTAATCCCATTATTTCTTTTCCGAGAATAGAAACGCTCAAGTACGGCCGTTGGTCGCCTTGCGCATGAGCCAGGACAATGGCTCATTCTCACTGCTACAACTATTAAATTTTTGGAATACTATAAAGAAAACTCTAGAAAAGCCGCAAAATTGCGTTGTAAGTTCTACACGAACCAATACTTTTTCATACAAAAGACCACCAAAGAAAGGAAAAGAAAAAAATTAAAGATAAGTTTTTTTAAATCTGGTGCCGGCCATTGTCCAGTAAGGATTTATTTAAAATAAGCTTTTGTACTACTAATAGGATTGAAATCTGTTTAAAAATACAAGAAGAAGAATTCTATCAAGCTATTTTTGACATTAACCTTTAAAATAAGAAATAGGCTTTTTGGTTTGTTTATTTTAATTCAAAGTTTATTATTCATTTACATTTATACATATTTTTGTTTTAGGCTGTACAAAATCAAGGAAAGAACGAATAGATCATCTCAGAGACCAAATTAGACTCCGGAATGCATTAATTTTCCATGAAATCTTGTGGAGTTGTTAATAATTATTTAGCCAAAAATAAAATAATAAAACTTTATTTCAATAATTTATTCTAAATTCTTTGGACCTGTAACATATGCTATTAATAGACAAGATAATAAAAAAGCTGTCAAACGCACGAACTATAAACAAGAAATCAGTACAAATAATAGGATATGCGGACGACATAGTGGCAACAGATAAAAAGCCATTAAAGAAAACCTTAAAAAATAGAAAGTCAAGCAAAACTGAAAGGACAGGAAATAATCAAAAATTAAACAAAATATATGAACGTAAGCCAAAAAAAGGCACAAATGATAGAACTGACAAGAGATGCACACAGTTTCAAAGAATATTTGGGAGCACTAGTCAACAGAAGAAATGAAAATGTAAATATAAAAAGAAGAATTCAAGGTGGAAATAGAGCGTTTTATAAAAATAAAAAAATGTTTAAAGATAAGAAGATAAACCGAAACACAAAAATGAAAATCTACAAAACGACCATAAGACCAATTAATAGTAGTAAGTATGTACATCAGAAACATTTACATTAACAGCAATAAAAGAAATTTTTGAGACGAAGGTTAGAAAAATACTGTAATTATGAAAATAACATAGCTAGAGCGAGAAAAGCACAATGGATTAGATGATATGGACACATAATAAGAAGGGAGAAGAGCAATCCGTTAAGAGGTATAACGAAATGGATACCAGCAGGTAAAAGAACTAGAGGCAGGCCTAAACTGAGATGGAGTTTATAAAAACTATTCAAATAAATGCAAATATAAATAAATGCAACATATATTCGGTGGAAATAGTCCACTCACCTACCTAAAAGACTAATATGGCCTGATCTTACCTTCTGGTTGAAACATAGCAAAGCAATTGCTTAAATCTAAAATGTTATCAGGAAACGTTGTAACGATGAGTCCAAGCCATCACCGTTAAACCAGCGTGCGCGCGAACCAACCCATGAAGTAGGAGTGTATCGACAGTAGAAAGGGCAAAACTTCGCTATATAAACCGCAACATTTCCTCATAGAGGCAGAATCGACAGGTGTTGACTGAAGGTTCTCTTCTTCCCTACCCCAGCTTGTGGACGTGTTGAGTTCACAAGTTGTTTCCGTTCCATACCGTGACCCGGAGAGCGTGTTGAGCTCTCCATTACCCGTACTCCGAAGCAGTCGTGTTGAGACTGTCGAGGAGTGTCCTATTAACCCGAATCACTTAAGGGACGTGTTGAGTTCCTTTCTTTTCTTTGTACCTATCGTCCGCTGTTATTACAACGTTCACGTAAAATTTCGAAAACACACTCGCTTGCCGATAAGACTAACTTCATACGACAAGGTCAAACTTAATTTGAATAAATAGGCCAGGTACTGAGAAGACTAAACTAAATTGTAAATATATACATAAGATTTTTGTCAATTTAATTTAAGGAAGACAATAAAGTTTTATTTGTATCTTGAACTCTGTCTCTGACTGTCCAAAAGCTACCCGGATAGTGACTCCTACAAGAGGACGTCACAAATGGCGCCCGAGCAAAAAAATTCGTTTTAAACAATAATACCGACCGAATTCCGAATTTTATTTTCATGAGACAGTACTACATCTCAAATTTTGTTCAAATACAGGGTGATTCACAGTTCAAAAATGACAGACGCTCCGGAAACGTCGAAGGTTAGTTGGGTGTACCTATTAAAGAAAGACGAACTTATAGCCGAATTAACAAACAGAAAACAGTCGACGGAAGGGAATTTCAGCGAGCTAAGAGCGAGATTAGTTGCGATCATCAAGGCACCAACTCAAAAAGGCCAAAACCCAGAGGAAATAGAAGAAAACCAGATGGAAGACAGACAAAGAAAGATGGAAATAGTACGCAAATGGGGGTTACACTTTGACGGTTCAAGAGACCCAATAGAATTCATAGAACGGTTGAAAGAACTACAGACAGCTTACGGCCTACAAGACACCCACGTCTTACAAGCTCTACCAGAAACATTAAACGGAAAAGCATTACTATGGTACAGAAACAATAATAAATATTGGAACGAATTAAAAGACTTCGAACAAGATTTTCGCAATTTCTTCGTTTCCTCCGTTCTCACGCAATCTCTGGAAGCTCAAATCCGGAACCGACTCCAACGAAACAACGAAGGTGTAAAAGACTACATCATTGATATTCAACAATGATCAGAAGACATGGTGAATTCAATCACCAAGAAGAACTAAACAGGATATACACCAATATGAACCCGAAATACAAGTTATATATAAAGAAGCAAGACGTATCGTCAACACAGGACATCACCAGACTAGCGGAAGAATATGATATAGTCCAAAAAGAAATATATAACAGAAACAATACAAGGTGTGACTGGACACAGGCAAATAGTCGTAATAACAAAATACAGAATTTCGACAGACAAACTTGTTGTTGGAGATGCGGCCGCAGAGGCCACAATAGAAGAAACTGCAGAGCTATGACTGTACTCTTCTGCAGCCACTGCGGAACGCGAGGAAACAACTTCCAATAACTGCCAATGTAGAAGCCGACCGGAAAACTCCAACAGGACTGGACAAGAAGGAGGCAACCCAGTCAGCATTTAGAGTCCTCCCTAACAACCTTCAGCTACGCACACTATACAGATCAACGACCCCACACAACGATAACGTTCAGCAACGGTAAAAAGTTAAAAGCACTCATAGACACAGGAGCCCAAAATTCGTTTATAGGACAAAAAGGTCAAAAAATATTGGAACAATGTGGAACAAAAAGCGACAGAAAAGCTTTAAAGATCACGCTGGCAGATGGAAAAACCAGCAACATAGAAATCTGTTTTACAGCAAAATGTTCCATAGACAACGTTTGGAGAAAAGCCAAGCTACATTTTTTACCAAACCTAGCTTCAGAAGTAGTACTGGGAATGCATGAAATAACAAGATGGGGCCTTGATTTATCAAACATCTTAAATAGAAATCGCGTAAGAAGGAGAGAACAATACCAAACCAGAACAGAACACAGATCCAGATCGTACAATGCAGACAATAACAGAATACCGACCAATTCCAGGGTCAACGAAACACCAACCGCAAGATATCCGCTCCAACAGAGAAGCAAGATATATAAAAAAACGACCTACCGACTACCGACCGATACCGCGGTCGAAGACCAGACCGAAAATATACTGACTACCGACCGATACCGCGATCGACAACCAGACCGAAGATATACCGAACTACCGACCGATACCGCGGCCGACGACCAGACCGAAGACATTCCGTCATACATACCGGAATTCACGAACAGTCCGAAACGAGAGCAGCTCGACATCAGTACTACACTAAACAATACCGAAAAAAAAAACAATTACAGGAATTATTACTAACAGAATTGGAGAAATTTAAACACATTAAAGGAACAACACATCTAACCGAACATACAATAAAACTTAAACATAATACACCGATCAAACAAAGATACAGGCACCGAAACCTGGCAATGCAGAAGATCATAAACGATGAGATAGATAAGATGCTAGAAGAGAACGTGATAGAAAAATCTAATAGCCCGTACAGTTCACCCATCGTCCTAGTAAAAAAGAAGGATAACAACGGATACAGATTTTGCATCGATTTTAGGAAAATCAACGACATCTCAGAAAAAGATGCCTACCCATTACCGTACATCAATCATATCCTAGAAAAGTTAAAATCTGCAAAATATTTTACCACGTTGGATCTAAAAAATGGATATTGGCAAGTACCACTTTCCGAAGCAAGCAAACCCTTGACCGCTTTCATAGCACCAGGAAAAGGACTATTCCAGTTCAAAGTACTTCCATTCGGATTACACGCCGCCTCCGCTACTTTTCAACGATTACTAGATACAATAATCGGCCCAGAAATGGAACCACATGCATTCGCCTATTTAGACGACATAATAGTACTGGGGAAAACGTTCGAGGAACATATGGAAAACTTAAAAGAAGTACTTCACAGACTACAGCAGGCCAAACTACGAATTAATATAGACAAATGTAAATTCTGCAAAGAAGAGATAAATTATTTAGGCCATGTAATAAACAAGACGGGAATAAAAGTGGACGAAAACAAGACAAAAGCTATAGTCGAATATCCCGCGCCAAAAACCGTTAAACAACTACGCCTATTTTTGGGCATCATCTCATGGTATAGGAGATTTATAAAAGATTTTTCACGAACTACAGCCCCTTTAACAAAGCTACTAAAGAAAAAACAACATTGGACTTGGGACAGAGACCAAGAGGAAGCATTCAATAAAATAAAAGTACTACTGACACAAGCTCCAATACTGATCTGCCCGGACTTCCAGAAAAGATTTTTTTTTACAATCGGACGCTTCGAACCACAATTTAGGAGTAGCTTTAGTACAAACAAACGACGAAGGACAGGAACAAGCCATCGCTTAAGCAAGTCGAAACCTAACAAAGGCCGAAAAAAATTACAGCGTGACAGAAAAAGAACTACTAGCGATCATCTTCGGTGTAGAAAAGATGAAACCCTACATCGAAGGATACCCATTTTCAATTATCACAGATCATCAAAGTCTACGATACTTACAAACAATGGAAAACCCTACAGGTAGAATAGCTAGATGGGCAATGCTGCTGCAACAATTTGACTTCGATGTCATTTACAGAAAGGGCTCCCAGAACGTCCTGGCCGACGCGCTCTCTAGAGAACCAGTAGATCTGGTTTGCATAATAAACGTAGAAGATATAGAACCCGACGAATGGTACAATAAAGCTTTAAATAAAATCCAGACAAATCTGCAACTATTTCCAGACTACTCTATCAAAGATGGACTTCTCTATCGACACTTCTGGGACAAATACGATTTAAAAGAGACAGAGGTATCCAACCCCTGGAAACTATGCATCCCAAACCACAAGAGACAACAACTCCTGGCAGAAAACCACGAGCAACCGACCGCAGGACATCTAGGAATAGCTAAAACAATAACCCGTCTAGCTAGAAAATACTACTGGCCAGGGATGTTTAAAGACGCCGCAAAGTTCGTCAGGAACTGCAAGAACTGTCAGCAATTTAAGCCGCAACAAAGCTTAACTCCAGGCCGCATGCAATCTACACAAATTCCCCCACATCCATGGCACACCGTTTCAACCGACATCATAGGACCCCTTCCAACATCCAGCAAAGGAAACAAATATATAATGACATTCCAGGACACCTTTTCAAAATGGGTCGAAGCCATACCGATCAGAACAGCAACGGCAAAATCAGTCTGTCAGAACTTAAAAGATAAAATCATTATGAGATTCGGATCACCCAAAGAGCTAATATCAGACAACGCAAGAACATACGATAACAGGGAAGTACGAAAGTTGCTAGACGAATTCCAGATTTCTAAAAGAAACATTCCGCCATATTCACCCCAGAATAATCCAGTAGAAAGAACAAACAGAGTAATCAAAACAATGATAGCTCAGTTCTGCGATAATAACCATAAAAAATGGGACACGAGCCTTCCAGAACTACTATTCGCATATAATACAGCTAAACACGATTCAACGGGTTTCTCCCCAGCCTTCCTGAACTTTGGACACGAACTAGAAATTCCAAGTAAAGTCGTAAAAACCCCAAACGATACACAACATACCGATCAAAACATAAAATGGCATAAACTACGAGAAACATTCGAACTAGTACGTACAAACCTGGCAAAAGCTTTTACAACTCAAAGCCATTACTACAACTTACGACGAAGAGAGTGGAAACCCACAATAAACGACAAAGTCATGAAAAGGGAATACCAACTCTCAAATGCCGCCAAAAATTTTAACGCCAAATTAGCACCGAAATTTTCAGGCCCATATACTATAACAAAAGTGTGTTCTAATGTAATATTCAAATTAAAACACGACGATAAAAACCGTACAATAACAGCTCATATCAAAGACCTAAAACCCGCATTTACCGATTTCCCTACTCCTTAATCAGTCCAAGCACTTACAGTCAATACCAAGTAGTGACAGTATATTTTAATACAGTTTACCAGTAACCTTCAAATATGTCAGACACGTTAGAAATATATTACAGTGACATAGAAATGGACGGCACAGTTACGCCGCCACCATACACCGTTCCAGAGTTAATATCACCATTGGGGAACACACCAAAACCTAACACCCCGGGCAAAGGCTGCGAGCCCCTGATAAAGGCTATTTCCAAATTTAAAAACCTTTTCGATGAACCAACCATGGGCATCACAAAAATTCAGAAAGTCCAGTCAATTCCAGTGTCAATCCCGCTGCTCTCACGAATTTCGCCGCAGCATAAAGAAAAAAAAATACAGACTGAGACTCCCGAACCGGGTGCTGAGAATAAAAACCAATAATTGAAGCCCCACGAAGGAAGACGTTTTTCTTTTAAGAGAGAGGAAGACGATTTTTTTTAAGAAGACGATATTTATTTGTTTTAGGGCGGACATTTTTTATTTCGATGTCTTGTAAATTGTTTTTTAGGGTAACCAAGTACCTGGCAAGGATTAAAAATAAAAAAATTTTGTTCCAAATTTTTTTTTCCCAGGAAGAGGGGGTGTAACGATAAGTCCAAGCCATCACCGTTAAACCAGCGTGCGCGAACCAACCCATGAAGTAGGAGTGTATCGACAGTAGAAAGGGCAAAACTTCGCTATATAAACCGCAACATTTCCTCATAGAGGCAGAATCGACAGGTGTTGACTGAAGGTTCTCTTCTTCCCTACCCCGGCTTGTGGACGTGTTGACTTCACAAGTTGTTTCCGTTCCATACCGTCACCCGGAGAGCGTGTTGAGCTCTCCATTACCCGTACTCCGAAGCAGTCGTGTTGAGACTGTCGAGGAGTGTCCTATTAACCCGAATCACTTAAGGGACGTGTTGAGTTCCTTTCTTTTCTTTGTACCTATCGTCCGCTGTTATTACAACGTTCACGTAAAATTTCAAAAACACACTCGCTTGCCGATAACTTCATACGACAAGGTCAAACTTAATTTGAATAAATAGGCCAGGTACTGAGAGGACTAAACTAAATTGTAAATATATACATAAGATTTTTGTCAATTTAATTTAAGGAAGACAATAAAGTTTTATTTGTATCTTGAACTCTGTCTCTGACTGTCAAAAAGCTACCCGGATAGTGACTCCTACGAGAGGACGTCACAACGTCTTGGTAGTAGAGAAATAAAATGCGTTAGTTAAACAAAAACAATAAATTCAACAAATGGTTGGATTAAAACAAAAAAATTAAACAGTAAACTATGAGGTTCAGCATATATGGTTGAATACATTGAAAAATACAAAAAAATGTATCAACAGTTAACACCTGGTTGGCTACATATAAAAATAAACAATAAATCGATAAAAAAATAAATTCAACATACACAATATATCGAAAATACATGTAATACATAACGTAAATCGATCAGTAAAGAGAGACGCTATTAATTAAACGTTTATTAAAGGAGTAAAAACGTACACACTTTACTGTCTGGGTTTATCTCGATATAAAGGAAACTCTAAATTTAATAATGCAAATTAAATAATCATCATCATCATGGCTTATTCACTCCTGGTGGAGTGTTTGCCGCCCTTTTGGGCTCTCTGATTCATTTATTGCGGAGAATCAGTCCGCTGTCGTTTTTTTTTATTGTTATAGCAGCGTGTGTGACTTGGCCCTGTCTACAATTTTCCTCCATTCTTTCCGGTCCTTACAGCGCTCCTTCCAATTGTAGATTCTCAGCTTCTTTATGTCTCCTAAGACTTGATCTCTCCATCTTGTTTTGGGTCTCCCCTTTGGTCTCTTTGTTGTTGGTCTCCATCCAGTTATTCGCTTTAGCGTAGAGTCTGGGTTAGCTCTTTCTGTGTGCCCCAGCCACCTGAGCCTTTGCGTCTTAACGAACTTGATTATGTCTTCACCCTCGATGACTTCTTTAATTTCTTCATTGGTTAATCTTCTAAATTCGCCTACACTTATCCTCACCGGCCCCATTATTCGTCGAATTATCTTTCTCTCTAAGATTTCTAACCTCATTTCATCTTTTTGTGTTAGGCACATCGTCTCTGCACCATGGGTGATCACTGGCCTGATTGCAGTCTTGTAAATTTTTAATTTTTTTTTCTTACTAATGTGTTTTTCTTTCAAGAATTTTTGGTAGTTCCAGTAGGTTTTATTACACAGTAGGATGCGTTCATTTATTTCATCTGTTCTATCATTTCTGTCATTTACCATCACTCCCAGCTATTTGAAACGGTGTACTCTTTCAAATGTATATGCACCAAGCTTAATTTCTTTCTCTATGTTCGTATTCTCTCTTGAGCACTTGAGGTATTTCGTTTTGCTTTGGTTTATTACTAGCCCTCTCTTCTTTGCTTCTTTATCTAGTATTAATATTATGTTCTGCATGGTTTTCAAATCTCTAGTAACCAGTGCCATATCGTCTGCATACGCAATCAGTTGGGCTGAAGATTCGATAATCGTTCCCATAATTTTGGCCGCTCTTACTGCGCCCTCTATGGCAATGTTAAATAATGTTGTTGACAGGGAGTCTCCCTGTCTGACACCTACCTCCATTTGTACTTCATCTGACGGGCCTTCCTTTGTTAAGATTCGTGCCTTGGATTCCTTCATCGTCATTTTCGTGAGACTTATTAATTTTTCTTGGATGCCTAATTGATTTATATCCTTAATTAGCTCCTCCCTTATTACACTGTCAAAAGCTTGCTTGTAGTCAATAAACAGTATATGTAGATCTATTCCGTGCTCGTAACTTTTTTCGACTATTTGCGTTACAATGTGTATTGCATCTATTGTTGACTTACCTTCTCTGAATCCATGTTGGTATTCACCTATTTTTGTTCTAGTTTCTTTTTCTATTCTTTGTCTGATCAAATTAGTTAATATTTTGTACATTGTATTTAATAACGTAATTCCCCTGTAGTTAGTGCATTTCGTCTTGTCGCCTTTTTTAGGGATTGGTGTTATCAGACCACAATTCCAGTCGTTCGGCATGCTTTCTTCTTCCCATATTCGTTCTATTAGATTGTGGATTCTGTGGGCTAGTTCCTCTCCCCCATTCTTAAAGAACTCATTTATAATATCGTCTGGTCCTGCTGCTTTCCTTGTCTTTAATCTGTTTATAGTCGCCAATAGTTCGCTGTATGAGGGAGGCTCTGATTGTTCTCCATTCCTATTTTCTGTTTGTTCTTCATTTTCTGCGTTTTCAGCATCGTCTTTCTTTTTAAACAGTTCTCTATAGTGTGTTTCCCATTCTATTTTTCCAATATTTGCTGGTATCTCTTTTTTTCTCTGTGATTTTATGTATTTGTATATAAATAAATAAAATAATACAATGATAATATATATATATATATATATATATATATATATATATATATATATATATATATATATATATATATATATCTATATATAATGGCTATACATCCCAGTGTGGGGTTAAACCGCAAATGCTGTCTAGATCCTACTTCTTCAGTGGATCAGTCTTTTTTGTTTATCTTATCTTCTTGACAATATCTCTCCATTTTTTCCTGTCTCTAGTTCTTCCTCTCCATTCTCTGACTCCTGCCCTTTGGAGGTCTTCTTCAACTTCTTGCAGCCACTTTGATCTCGGTCTTCCCCTTTTCTTCCTTCCTCCTGTATTCCATTCTATCATTCAGTATGTCACTGCCTCATCGCCTGCTCGCCAAATATGACCTAACCATCTAACTCTGCATTGCTTTATTTTAGTTATGATGTCTTCCTTAAGTTCTTCCTTAATTTCTGCATTTGTTCTGCTTCTATATTCATTTTGTTCTGTTCTGATTGGTTCTAGTATGGTTCTCATAATCTTTCTCTCTGCTATTCTTAAGTCTTCTTCATCTTTTTTAACCATCGTCATTGTTTATGACGACGTTTATTCTCCTGAATATAATAATATTGGTCTAATAATGGAGTTATAAATGCTCATATTACTTTTTTTAGTCAGTGTTTTGCTTTTAAGTAATCTTTTGTTTGCAAAATAAGCTTTATTTACTGCTAATATTTTTTCTTTTATTTCGGATTTCCTTTCCCCGGATTTACTTATTGTAACTCCTAGGTATTTAAACTATTCTACTTCTTCAAACTCAGAACTTCCTATTTTGATTTTTACTTTCATTGGTTTTACACTGATAATACTGTTGAACATTTACAGAATTACAAAAAAATCAAATCTTTACTGCGCAAACAAACAAACAGCACTTTGTTTTTAAAATTAAGTTCCGCACTATTTTTAATGAAACAAATGTTCTTACTAAATGTTAAAAATGTTCGTAAATGTTAAATGTTCTGATTGGCTGAAAATTGATGTATACGAGATGACTCTAGAAGGAATCCTGTAGCAGCATTAACTACTTTTGAAGACAGGCGAAAAAGATAGCTCGTGCTTCACCAAAGATTTAGCAATCTCTCCGTTTTTTGTGAGAACATAACGGTAAACTAATTACTTACTGTTGTCTTCTAGATCTGCACACTTAAAACCGCACTGACTTGAAACTTACTGTACTATACTTAACTGTATTACTATAGAGCAAATTAAAGTACCAACAATTAAAGGTAGTAATAGATCTAGATAGATCTAATCTAATATAGCTTAGATTAAAGTACTTTCTAACATAGTTTTGCTAACGACACTACAAAAAATTTAGGGAAGACTTAACTCTTTGACTACTCACACCAAATTGTTTTTGATTCTTCAAAAATTTAACAAATTGTCCCAAAAGAAAATCTCCCTTTCTCTCATTTCTGCGAAAGACACATACACAAACTTTCTACTCGGAAATTTATTGATAAAAAACGTTATGCTTTGAATTATAATACTTAGAAAAAATATTCTAAAACTTTTATTAGGATCAACTCTATTGAAGATATATGGCGTGTCAAATTTTAACTGTTGATCGCGCAAAGTTTTTAAATTTTCTGTTCAAGCAGATAAATTTTAACTACAGTAATTTAATACGCCTTCAATAAGGCAATAGGGTACAAGACGCTATTGCTAAAATACAGATGCTGTCAGAAGCGTATCGGTTGTGTGTTGAAGGAAATAGAAAAATAAAAAAATGTTACAATATTCTTATGATACATATACGAAAAGGAACAACGAAGCAGTATTGTTATGGAATATGTAATTCTTTATTAAATAAAAATTATTTCTTTATACGTTGATAAATCAGTATATATAATACGTCATTGTCCAATCTATCTACATGAAAAGCATGGCGGCTGATGAAAAGTCCTATACACAACACCATGCATTGAATAAAGACAGCCATAGAGCGATGATCACTGATTGATCTATCCACTGACAATTGACATAATAACTGTAAATTTTGTTTTAGCGGAATTTGTAGTGTGCTTTTAAATTAACTTTAATCAAATGGAAGGCAGATATCGACCACAGTTTATTAATTTAATCTTGCCCATGTACTTTCGCACCTAGATCATCTTCAGGGGCATTTCGTCAAATTTGGCCTATCCAACAATCTATTGAGAATGTCAAAAACATAAAATTGTACATTAACACTACACGACACAAGGACAAACAGTTTAAAATAAAAAAACGGCGAAGCTACATATTGGCCAATGGCATAAAGGATAAAGATAGAGGACGTAAAACTGCGCGTGCGTGTATGTCAAAATAAAGGTGCTTTTATTGCAGGACGACATAAAACACCTCTTCAATAACTCTCTAATACCGAATAATATATTTTTTTACCTCTTAATTGAAATTTTGTTAGTTAAATACCTTTGCCTAAACCCACTTCAACGAACTAATATAAAATATTTTTTAAGGGTTTTTATTTTTAGAGTATGCGTGGTAAACGATTCACTGTTTAAGCACAAAAACTTGTGCTAAATGTGTTAGAGTATTTCGAATTAGAAAAAATGACTGGAGAGGCTTTTATAGCCATTTTTATCTGTTTAATGTAACTTATTGGAATATCTGTTCGTTTATGAAAGTCATTCAACAATTCTTGGCTGATGTATTGAAAATATTAGGATGAACAGTATGTGCAATTATAAAAAAGAAAGCAAATCATCATATTCTTTTAAAGCCAGGCAAAAATAGACCTCGTCCGAAAAAGTTCGGCCTCGACCCAGTTGCAGTTTTAGAAGACATACTTTTATTTCTCCTCCAGTCTTCATCAATACCTGACTTAATAATTGTAAATTATAAAATAACATCATATCGTATGTTTCTTATAATGGAGAAGGATATATGTGCTAATTGCAGGCAAGCAGGACATTCGGCAGGAAATTGCCTTAACTACTTCGAAAACTTAAACGCGAAATGCTGCTCCAACTACTTCAATTGAACCAATTGTTAAGTATAGGTTGGTACATAGTGTAGGTTGACGGCAGTCCTGATGAATGACTGCTGTCAACGTCAACATATATTAGGTATTATGTTTAGTTTTTAGGAACAACGAAAAAGGTATAATATGAAGGTATCTTATAATTGTAAATTTAAATAATGAAGAGATAATCACAAGAGCAAATATTCAATACCAATAAACAATGAATACGTTCCCAAATAAACGAAATCATTCTGAAATTATAACCCCTCCTCAAAATGATACCTCAGTCAATAATCGCTTTCTAGATCAAAAATTAAAAATGCCAAAATCTTCAATCACAGTCATAGGAACCATTAAAGTAACGGAAGATATAAAAAATTCAGCTAGACAAATATATGAAGGTACTTTAGTAACCCTTTCAATATCTTATGAAACATAAGTAGATATTTGATGGATTCGACCGTTACTTGATGGAAATTCATTTTATGTAACAATAAAACACTGTATAAGTAGATATATTTTTAAAATGTTCATGGTATTCCTGACCCAGTAAGCTTAATAAAAAATTATACAAATGATGTAAAAAGCCTTGTGTGTGTGTGTGCAATACCAATAAACAATGAATACGTTCCCAAATAAACGAAATCATTCTGAAATTATAACCCCTCCTCAAAATGATACCTCAGTCAATAATCGCTTTCTAGATCAAAAATTAAAAATGCCAAAATCTTCAATCACAGTCATAGGAACCATTAATGTAACGGAAGATATAAAAATTCAGCTAGACAAATATATGAAGGTACTTTAGTAACCCTTCAATATTTATGAAACATAAGTAGATTATTTGATGGATTCGACCGTTACTTGATGGAAATTCATTTTATGTAACAATATAACACTGTATAAGTAGATAAATATATTTTTAAAATGTTCATGGTATTCCTGACCCAGTAAGCTTAATAAAAAATTATACAAATGATGTAAAAAGCCTTGTGTGTGTGTGTGTGTGTGTGTGTGTGTGTGTGTGTGTGTGTGTGTATGTGTGTTTTTTAAGGGTACGTGAGACACTTTGCTTCGGTTTTGCTTCATCGGGTGACCGAGACAGTCGTTAAATGCAGTAAGGGTGGAGGTTGGCCCATTATCAACTTTGTGGTTCCTGTAAGCTGGCGGTAGCGGTTGGTACCATCATTTCATTGGGTAAGATACAATACACCATTTATCTTGTTACTGCATCTATCAAGTACGTTTACTTAAGATTCCACTACGAGGTGTCGAGCGAGTAACATCGTTTTATATTTTGTCGTGCTTAGTAAAACATAGTGCAAAAACAGTGAACATAAGTGTACCTTCAACTATAAATAAATGTATGTATAAATCACTCGTTACTAGTTGAGGTTTGTTTTTTGTTTCAACTGATTAAAATCAGAAAAGAAAAAAATTAAACAGGATTGCCTTACAACCGGCAATCTATTTTTATTTAAAATGAATAAAAAGCTGAAACTTTACCTTAATACATAGAAGCTAAATTATAATTTCAACTAAAAACGCAATTGCTTTTGACTACATGAGCAGTGGCGTACCAAATATTTAAACAGTAAATATGTCTCAAACACAAAACCAAGTTTTATCCTATGTATCAGTAGCGAAAACGATTCCACGGCCAACTTTCCCAAGCAAACATCAAGCCATTGTGATACATGTCGAAAAAAATCTGAAATTGTACGATTACGTTAAAGGTATAGGTGATATAATAGGTCCTAAACAAGTCTCCTTTGCATCTAAGATATCAAACAATCGCATTTGTATCTATCTTTCTAACACTAATCTTGTTGACCAGCTCATAGATTCATATCCCATAATCTAGATAGGAGATGTTTCTTTAAATATCTGAAGATTTATTTCCCCTGCTAAAAGAATAATTATATGTAATGTTTCTCCGTTCTTACCACATGACATAGTTTAAAATAGCATTAAAAATCTTGGACTTCGCATCGCATCTCCTATATCCTATTTAAGAACAGGAATTCCTGGGAACGAATATTCACATGTATTAAGTTTCAGACGCCAAGTTCACGTATACCCTCCCTCCGAAGATTTTGAATTACAAACATCAGTACTTATTTCCTTCGAAGGGAATAAACACAGAATCTTCCTTTCTACAGATAAAGTACATTGTTTCATCTGTAAACTAACAGGACATATAGCCTCCAACTGTCCAAATCCTCCAACAGACAATACGATCCCAACCGAATGTACCAACAAGTCCCAACTCATCCGTAAAAATTTCATCTTCCTCTACACATAATGCCACAGACCCACAAATCGAAAATAAAGACTCCAATACTGAAACTACACAATCAGACCAAATTACCATAACACAATTATCTCAAAAACAAGGACACTCTGAAATAGAAACTCCTAGTGAACTAACAAGCCCTGAAATTTCTGAGAAAGAAGCTCAACCATTGTTAGATATACCTCCCACTCTATCAGCTTCCCCCAAAAAAGGCCCCAAAGCTAAGAAAAAAAGCACAAACCTGACACTCCAACAGAAATAGTATTAACCGAAACCACCAAGAGAACAATCCAAGAAGCATACAAACAGAATCCACAAACCTTTAAAATACCTATAGACAACTTCTTTTTCTTCCTTGAAAATAGTTTTGGACATTCTGATCCTTATTCGGAAGCGAAAAAGCTCAAGGATGATGTAAAAAGTCTACTTTTGAACCTGCATACTATATATCCAAATTTTTCAGATAGATCCTTAAAAAACCGATTTACCCGGTTAAGTAAAAAGATTAAAAAACAACTACAACTAGAATCTTCTGAAGCCACAAGTTTATCAGACTCAATTTCATCAAGCGAACTAACTGACGATGAGTGCCTTTCCGATCGATCCCTAAGGTCGCAGCACTGAAAAATCCCCCCTTCTAATATTCTTTCCATTCAATTTAATCCAGTGGAGTTGTGATGGGTATTATCCCCATCTAGAAAATCTCCAACTGCTTGTTGCTGATACTTCACCCGATTTCATTTGTTTGCAAGAAACCAATTTCTCTAAAAACCATAATCCATACCTTAAAAATTACGTTGGCTACCACTTTATACGAACATTACACGCACGAGCTAGTGGTGGGAGCTCTATATTTATTTCTACAGATATATTCCACTAAGAATTTCACTTAACAACAACTCTAGAAGCCGTTGCCGTTACTGCTGGGTGTCCAAATAAAATAGTAATTTGCAACATATACCTATATTCCTCCCTATTACACCCTAACAGCTCTCGAAATTACAAACCTTACTAACCAACTTCCTGAACCATTTATCTTAGTTGGAGATTTTAATGCACATAGCACTATGTGGGGCTCCAGTAGTACTTTCGGTAGAGGCAAAATGATTGAAAATATCATAATCAATTCCAACCTTAATTTTCTAAACACTGGAAGCAGCACATACTTTCATATCCAAACAGGTACTCTCTCTTCCATTGATTTAAGCATATGTAATCCAGAATTATCTACCCATCTTACATGGAAAACACTGGAAAGTCTTTATGGCAGTAACCATTTTCCCATTTTAATTTCTAACAATGATAACTCACAAAGACAAAGCAAAACTAAGTGGAAAATTGCTCACGCTGACTGGGATCTATTTAACTTAATTGTCAAGGAACAAACAAATAAAATCTTCTTTATGAATTCTGCTGATAAAGATCTTAACATGTTGATTAATTGTATTATAAGTTCCGCCGAAAAATGCATCGGTAAATACCACTTTGATCCCTCCAAAAAATATGTTCCGTGGTGGAATGAATCGTGTAAACTAGCTGTAAAAGATTGTAAAAAAGCATTAAACCGATATGGTAAAACTAGAAACCAAGCGGATCTAATAAATTTAAAAAAACTAAGAGCTAAATCTAAGCGAATTGTGAAAGAAAGCAAAAAGAACTCATGGAACAAATACATCAGTAGCATAACTTTCGATACACCTTCTAGTCAAATATGGACTAAAATTAAACAGATGAAAGGTAGATACATAACATACAAAATTCCAGCCCTAATAGAAGATAACAATGTCATAACTGGTGACCAGCAGATTGTAAACACACTTGCCAAATACTATTTAAATAAAACTAAACATGATAACAACTGTACTGGACTAACAAACATAACAAATAAATGTGTTGTACATAAGAATCCAAATTCCAATGATCATCCTGTCAATCTCCCACTAACAATCGATGAATTAGTCGAAGCTGTTAATTCCCTAAAGAACACTGCTGCAGGGCCGGATGACATTCCATCGATATTTCTAAAACATCTACATGAAGATACCCTATTAAAGTTACTAGAATTCTACAACAACAATATGGCTAGGTAACCAATTTCCATCACTTTGGCGACAAGCTATAACAATTCCACTTAAGAAAAATGACACTTCTGCCAATACAACTATTTCATTTAGACCCATCTCATTAACTTGCACACTTTGCAAACTCCTGGAAAAAATGGTCAACAAACGCTTACTCTGGTATCTTGAAAAATATAATATTATTAATACCGCTCAATCACGATTTCGTCCAAATCGTTGCACGATGGATAATCTTATCACTCTTCAATCCGATATCATAGAAGCATTCTCTAATAGAAACAACCTTATAACTGTCTCACTCGATATAGAAAGTGCTTTCGACACAGCATCAAGGCCGGCAATCCTAGAAAAACTTAAAGAGTCTAATTTATCTGTAAACATATATCTATTTGTTGAGAATTTTTTAACTAACAGAAGTTTCAAAGTCTCTGCAAATGGTAAAATGTCTCCCTTATATATCCTGGAGACAGGAGTACCTCAAGGATCAGTCCTCAGCACAACCTTATTTTTACTACTTCTTAACGACCTTAGTTCCTTAGTACAACCCCCTGTCAAAAATAATATCTATGCGGATGATCTAGTTATTTACTGTTCGGGTAAAGTAACAAGCTCCACTAGCACTCTTTTGTAAAATACTATTGATAACATCTCTCACTGGTCGAACAAAATTGGTTTCAGCTTCTCGCCTACAAAGCCTAAAGTGATTAACTTTAGCAAAAAATATAAACAAACTCTTCCACTCATAAAATTAAAAGCATCCACTACAAGTAGTTGAAAATCACAAATTTTTAGGGGTAATTTTCGACAAAAAATTAACATGGACGAGATATATAGAAAAAACTAAAGCCAGTGCCTTAAAAAATATAAATCTCTTAAAATCACTAGCCAATCGACAATGGGGAGCCGAAGAAGAAGTCCTATTAAGTTTATACAGAGCCCTAATAAGATCTAAGTTAGACTACGGATCTATACTATATATGTCTGCTCCTAAAACTTATTTAAAATCACTAGATACAATTCAAAACACTTCATGAAGAATATGTCTTGGGGCCTTCAGATCTAGCCCTACAGAAAGCCTATATGTCGAATCGTGTGAACCCTCTCTAAATATTAGAAGACAACGTCTATTAAACTTCTATTTTCTAAGGTTTCTGCAAACCCTAATAATATATCTTTTCAACTTATTAAAAATTTTCAATTAACAGGAGCACACAGTAGAGCTACTGCCAATTCATCACTACAGTTTGTATTGCCCCTCTTAGAAAATATTGACCTAAATCTCACCACCCCCATTATTCAGCCCAATACTCCACCTTGGCTAAAAATATTACCTGACTTTAACGTAAATTTGTGCAGATATAAGAAAATGGAAACCCCCACGATACTCATGAAACAAACTTTTAACGACATAACTAATAGAGGCAAGTTTGATAACATAATATTCACAGATGCATCTAAAGACGAAGAAAGTGTCGGATGTGCTGTTACTTCCACAAATAACATACTAGCAATGTATAGACTACCCAAGATGACCAGTATATTCACAGCAGAACTCTACGCTATACTTAAAGCTCTAGAGGTTCCAATGCAGGGTACCAAAAACTTAGCAATCTGCACAGATTCATTATCATCCATAAATTCGATTAGAAAAATCTACACATCAAACCCTTTAGTTAATGAGATCCACGAAAAATGTACAGCACTTGCTAAATCAAACACTTCGGTTTCGATGATATGGAATCCTTCACATGTTGGTATTAAAGGAAATGAGAATGCTGACCACGCATCAAATGAAGCACGTCGCTCTGATCTTACAGATGAAAAAGTCCAAATGTTTCAAGACATAATAATTGAAATTAAAAAGTTATCTACCTCAATGTGGCAAAATCAACGTAACAGGTGCACTACCCAACTAAAGTCTATCCAACCAAACATATTAGGACCTAGAATTGTTACAATGGAAAGAAAGTCGAAGACCATCATTAGAAGGCTCAGAATTGGGTACACCCAGCAAACCAACGGATATCTGATGGTTCCCGAAGAACCTCCAAACTGCCAATATTGCAACTCCCGTTTAAGTGTACACCATATACTTGTGGAATGTAACCAGTACGCAGCAGCACGGATCAAACATGGTATCCACGGAAGTTTATGTGATATTTTAAAATCTAAAAACAATATGTCTAATGTGATAGAGTTCCTTAAAAACTGTAAATTATATCACCTGTTGTAATTGTATCATCTATCTATATTTCAATTTCGTAATCATCCGTTAGTTTTTTTTGATATCATCTGTATTGAATCAATGTAACTTTGTAATGTAACATTGTCAATTGAAGATTTTGCATTTGTTTTGTTTTATTTACTGTATTATATATTTGTATTTTGTTTAACACCAATTGTATTTTATGTATGTTTTGTATTAATAATTGTATATTTTACTACACTATTATTTGATATGTGTATCTGACTATGAATATTACTTTATAATATTATTGTTTATAATATTATTGTGTAGGGACATTAGTAACAGATTGTAATCGTTTTATATAGGGATATTTCTTTTCCTTGATAGATACGCGGTATGTGAAGACATTTCTTTTTTGTTTTGTTATGTTTATGATTGATCTATTCTAGAGACCTGTTTCGACTAATACATGTATCTCTTTGGTTTGTTTCTGTGAAAAATCCAGGTATTTACAATTAATCTTATAAATCCACAATCTTTTTCTTCTTTGTTTTATCAGTTTTAAATATTAGCTGCTCCATTTTTGTCTAAACAATGGATACCCTCAAACTCAAGAGACATTCAAGAGACATGCAAAGAATGCAATTATTCGTCACTGTAATTGGATTGCAGAAAATGTTTCATTGGTCGGTAATAATTATCTTTGAAAAGTTTGTCGTGAGTATTTACAGGTTGAGTATGATAAATATGAATGCGCATAAATGCAATCGAGAACTTATTGGTAGATTCCGCTGAAGATAGCGAGGATCGAAACATTATAGATGATTTGTTTTGTATCCCAGATCAATGAGACTTATAATATGGGAGCCCGTCCTCTCATCCTTTACGTATTATTAAGTAGGTAGTGCATCCCTTTGTTCTTCTAGGTTATATGTGGGGAAAGACCTCCCACACTTATTTCAGATTTATGCCATTAACACAAGTAGTGAGTTCTTCTCAAAATAATATGTCAAAAGACTCATCTGTTTCACAACCTCAACATTTTTTGGAGACGTCCAAGTCTCAAATACCTCATGTGATGGTGCCTAGTTCTCCAGGTCACCTATCATCGACTTTAACTCATATAGATACTGTCCCTAAGGCGCTACTACTAGCCTAAGCAGTATTGCATATTCCCTTCCACCTGTTGCAATGGATATGATAGTGAGTCCTACAAGACTCGTGACGCTCATAGAAGCGCGAGTTCTTCTACGGGGCTATCGTTTAATAATGTACATCTCTCTGAATATTTCATTCTAATATTTAATTCTTGCCCAAGGATTTTTCTTTGTATGATTTCCATGATGGAATATCTGATGATGACGCTGCCGATACAGCTTCGCGGGGAGCTAACGCGGGGAGCTAAAATTCTGGTCTCCTTACAGAGACAATTTTAAAAAAGCTGTTAACTTAGATATTGCGACCATAATTGGGTCAAAATTCTCTAGAGTGGTATTACACCCACCTCTAGATTTAGCATTTGGGGTAAATATGTTTAAAATGTACTCTTATTTTACTCGTTTACGCCGAGTAAAGGCATTTGTGTCTTGTTTTATGAGAAATGTTTGTAAAAAACAAGCTGAATTGCTTATTGTTCGAGACACAATAAGTCTCCCGTTGCCTCATATAATGGAATCGTTACCATCCTATATTACCAATCCGGATAATCAGTTGGATATGTGGAATTTATTTTCAGAGAAAATTATTTACCATACAAAAGTTAGCGGTATGTTGAGGGATGCTACCATTTCTTATGCTTAAAAACATCATTTTCTTCTTTCTTTAAAGAATCTTGTTGTTAGATGTTCGAAATACACGTATGGTTGGGACATATAAGGCCCCATGTTACGTCGAACGGTAGACATCATTTCGGACTTAGTTGTTGCTCATTTTATAATGTTGAGAGTCCCATCCATCATTGTATTACCTGTACGAGATTTCTTTTTATTGCTATAGATTATGGGATATATTTCTTACTTAAAGCTTACGTAGCTTTATTTCGACGCTTGAAAGGTAAAACAGCTAATACGCCAATTGTGAATTTTACAGGAGAACCGTTTAAAGTTTGAAATTTTGAAAAAAAAATCATAATTTTTGTTGTAAGCATACTATCTTGACAAATCTTAGGAAAATAAATGTTATATAGTAGAATCCTTTTATGCTATAAATTTCTAAAAGAAATATTATCTAGTTTTCAAATTAATGGCGCATTATAACCAGGTAATAATCAGGTAACTGAAAACGGCTAATTTACCAAATATGAGTAACTTTGTGAGAAGGTGAAATGTTTTATAATGTATTTATATTATGGGATGCATGCTATTAGAAGTGTCTTTTGTGAAAATTACAAGAATATAAGTCATTCTCGGTTTAAATTCTAATATTATTGTATTATATTTATTGCATCATTATTAGATATTCTAGACATTTTACATCAAAACACGAAAAGAAATAGTTCAAGTTAATGGAAAATACTTTATTACTACGAAAAAAAAAAAAGGTTTTTTGAGGTTTTTTGACAAAAACAATAAAAAACACATCAGCAATATTAAAGTTGAAGTCCAACTTCTTCGTCAGTTTCTGAAAGGACATCATTTACACTATTACCTCTAGGTAGGTTTAAATATTCATTATGATATTGCAAGGGTATTACATTCGAGTGGCACAATTTATTCAGATCGTTATATTTTTGTTTGGAAATTGACAAAGATGTTGGATATAAGTTGCAATTTGGTGGATTCTTTACTTTACCGCTGATTTGTATGATATCCTCTTGAGCATCTGAAGCCATTGAAAACTTTGCATACATCTTAGTTGGTTCAGAATTCTTGAATGTAGCGACTCTTATTTTACTTATTTTTCCTGCAAGATTTCATGAAATGAAATCATAAAGTTTCATAAAGATTTCATTTCATGCATGAAATGAAATCTTTATGAAACATGGGGTGAACTGCATAAGGTTCAGGAATGTTACGAGCTAATTCAAAAACAGTTGGCCATTGTAAAGGTGCCCAAATAATATGCTTAGCTACGCTTTTTTCTATGACAGAATGCATGCTGTCAACTGGCATGTCGGAGTGACCTGGCAGAAGATAATTAATGTGGATCACATTTATATTTTTGCAGGACATCAAGTTGTAGTGGAGAGAGGCCAAAACAGTACGGTTCTTATTTTGACCTGGGCATGAGTCAAAATTAAGCAGTAGTTTCGTGATTTTCCCACGGTCATCAATTTTTTTCATGAACGATACTAGACATGTGGCTATTTCGTTAGCTCCTCTCTTTCCTTGGCTTTCATTCCAATAATAGCAGTGGCCTTTCCTTGTTGTACTTTCATAGAAAGGAAAGTTATACAATGCCAATTTTCTGGAGTAATAAAGTAACATACTTTCTTTGTACGGTGTATTTAAAACTTTCTGTAAGTCGAAGGAGACACACAGGATACTTCTATTTTTCTCATGAATTTTTTGGTGATATTCAAATCTCTTCTTACTTTCAACTTTTTTTTATCATGTTCTTGCTTTTCTACTTCAGTTTCCGGTCTAGGGTTGTTTTCGAAACTAACATACTTGACATATTTGTCTTTCTTGGGAATATGAATTCCGATATTGAATTTGTTCGTAAATATTTTTCTAAATAACCTCTCTGACACAACATCTATACCTGTTTCTATTTCTCTTTTCTTATATAGATTATAAAGATTTGTAATATTCTTAAACTCATTGGGCAAATAAAGTTTGGTGGAGTCTTTTCTTGCATAGTGTGACGGCACTGCTGGCAAACTTGTAATAAAGTTTCTTACAGAGTTCAACACTTCGTCTTTTGTTTTATTCGGAGGGATAGTTTTTCCTCGCATATCCTCTTTTCCCAAACCATAACAAGCATTAGAGAGTGTGTAATAAACATATCTTTGTGATACATTCAAAGTAGATAATAAAAACTTCAGAAAAACTTGACGTTGTCCTTCACCTTCATTAATAAAATATAGAAATGTATTGGACTTTCTGCTTTTATGTTTTACTCTCTTTCTCTTAACAGATTCTTTCTTTGACATCGAAACAAGCCAATCGCGACGTCGTTGTGGAGATAGTAACCAAACGTAATTAAATATATTCAATCTTCTTTCCTCAGATATATCGTCACAGCGATTAGTGCATTTCTTTGGTTGACATGGATTTGGTCCTATTTCTTTTGCTGGAACTTCTATGCCATTTTTCTTCTTATATTGTTTGCCACTTCGATATAGTTGTTGTCTTTCGCTCGCTTTATTAGGCCGATTTTTCTTATATGCTGATTCTCCCACTGTTCCATTTTCAGCAGCAACCGCTTTTGTTTTCTTCTTTTTCCTTTTCAATTTCTTTTTGGCTGCTGTTTCCTCTGTACTATCTTCTTCCTCAGACGAATTTTCCCAAGAACTTGAATCGCAGTCGTACTCTAAAATTCTTTCTTCTTCATCTAAGAATGTCTCCGGAGGCATGTCAAGCAGAAGCTGACCGCCGTGTCGGACGCATTTAGAAATTCGGAGAAATACTTGGAAATTCCAAGTGTGGGCAAATCCGAATTTCTAATTGACTCGATGTAGGGAAATTCCACTTTTACTACGTAAAACAAAGGATTTGTTTTATATAAAAGCAGACGGAATTTCTCTCATCGGTCAGTCGAGCTTGCCTCTTCTTCTGTAGACCTAGTCGGTGCTATTATTGTTTCGACTAAGCTATTGTTTTATTTCTTATTTCCTGATAACCATTTATATTTTAATATTGTATATTCAGACCTTTTCAGGTTAGAATATTACTTTGACTTATATTTGTTCATGTACTGATTTATTTACTATTTTATTTGATTATTTTGATTGTTTATATTTCTTGTATTTGTGTCTAAGTAGTTCTTTCCGGTAAGTTAAAGAACTCTTAGAAATATTTTCTGATATTTCATTTGTGTTTCATTGTGTGTCTAAGTTGTTCTTTTTCGGTAAGTCAAAAGAACACTTAGAAATATTTCCATATTCGCATTCTTATTTCTGATATTTCGTATACTTGTCTCTGTTATTTTTATTTTCACGCTAAGTCGTTTCTTCCGTAAGTCAAGAAACACTTAGCTATATTTCTATATCTTTTCCACATTTTATTTTCTTATTTTCTATTACAAGTTGTTTCTTCCGTAAGTCAAGAAACACTTGTAAATATTTGTATTCTTATTTTTCTGCACCTTATTTTTTTTCTATTACAAGTCGTTTCTTCCCTAAGTCAAGAAACACTTGTAGATATTTATATTCTTCTATTTGCATATTTGATTCTCTTGTTGTTTTTCTGTTCTAAGTTGTTTCTTCCGTAAGTCAAAAAACACTTAGACATATTTTTCACATATTGTTTTATATTTACTTATTTCATTTGTTTATATTCCTCTCTTAAGTTGTTCTTCCGTAAGTCAAGAAACACTTAAGAACATTTCTGCATTCTTTTATCTTGTGTATTTTACTCATACTTCTGCATTTTCTATTCTTTGAACTTGTACATTTTACTTTTCATTCTAAGCTGTTTCTTGCGTAAGTCAAGAAACACTTAGAAACATATTCTTTACATTATATTTATCATACCATTATATTTTATTGTTTGCTGAGTTATTCCTTCCGTAAGTCAAGGAATACTTAGGTTATTTTACCTGTTCTGTTTTCCATTTTTGATCTGTTATTTTGTAACTGTTCCTTGGAACCGTTACTTGTAACAGGTACTGTCGCTGTAACGGTTATTCTGTAACGGTAACAGTATTGACCCATTTCACTAGCGACAAGCGAAGATGGTAGACACCCGTTCCAATTCCGGAGACAGGAAAAAGTCCGAAGAGCCGGCGATGGGTCCTACAGGCCCAAATGCCCCCTCTCGGCAACATGGCGCCCAACAACAAAAAACCGAACCTACGACCCCAGGACCGTCTTTAAGCCAGCCTTCAACCGCTGACTTCATAGCTGCGCTGATGCAAGCGATGACGGCCCTTTCAACCACCCACGGCACCACATCCCAAATGCCTTATCCTGAGCCACCGAAGCCCAGGATTTCATATATGAAGCCCCCTCAGTTCTCAGGCCGGGACACTGAAAACCCTCTCAGCTTTCTAACCAAAGCCGAGACCTTCTTGACAAAATACGACGTGGACGAGGACAATTGGATAGATTACCTCATCGACAACTCTCTCCACGGCGACGCGAAGAAATGGGCCCAGAAGTTTTCCCACACAGACCTACCGTACGACACCTTCCGAGGCCGTCTCCTGAGGAAGTACAACGACCCCGCTTTGCTCTCAGCCCTCACGTCGAAACTTCATGGAGAACATCAACGGAAGGATGAACCCACGGAGGACTTTATCAACGGTAAAGCAGCCTTATTCAGACGTCTCGCACCATACACCCCTGAGGACCAGAGGTGTATCACCATCGTAAACCAACTGAGACCCGACATCGCGATCTGCTTACGAGTGAACATTCCAAAGACCGAGGAGGACCTCCTAACAATAGCCCAAGGAATGGAAGCTGATACCCGCCGGAACACCGTCGCTAACAAACCCCAACATCAATCCCAACAGCGACAGCACTACCGTCCCCCACGTCAAAACAACACACCACGCAACCCTGAAGCGATCGAGGAATGGAGGAACCCCAACAGACAGTCCAGGATGCCACCGATGAGCCAACCACCACCTCCACTACCTCAGAACCAGGGAAACGCCAACAGGGGCGCCAACTAAACCCTGTTGTGAAGATGGTGCCCCAACTGAACCCGATTCAGACACGACCCTCGACGACAGGCCTCCCCCAACTCCATGGAAGGATCAACGGACAACGTGTGAAGATCTTAGTCGACACCGGTGCATCTGGGAACTTCATTCACCAGAGATTGATCCAGAGACGGGACCTGCAACGAGGATCAGGATTGGTTCAGCTGGCGTGCACGGGCAGCACGTCCCGCACCCTAGGGACTGCTGAAGTCAAGATTAACATCGAGACTCTGGATTCAACCGTCAACTGCGTGGTTATGGAGGACTTGAATCACGACGTTGTGTTAGGGATGCCTTGGTTGGAACAGGAAGAGGCCAATGTAGACATACCACGTAAATGTCTACACGTCGGTACCACCTGCAGAACCACCATTTACTGGAAGAACCCAGCAAAAAGGCAATCCAGAACGCAGCGGCTGGAACCCCATCAAGCTCCATCCTTCGCTTTTCAACAAGTTGAAAAGTTGATTCAAGAGTACGATGACGTTTTCGACGACCGTCTACGTCAGCCGACCACCAAGGCCACCGAGATGAAAATCGAAGTGACCGACGCCACGCCTATCAACGTTAAGCCCTATAAATATTCTACGGAGAAGAAGCAGATAATGGCCAAGGAGGTGAGAGAGATGCTAGCCGCAGGAGTCATCCGCCCCAGCAAATCTCCTTACAATAGCCCGGTGGTTATTGTAACCAAGAAGGATGGCACCCCCCGTTTCTGCGTAGACTATAGGAAGCTTAACAACGTGACCATCGACGAAGCCTCCAGCATGCCACCAATCCACGACTCCATCAAAGAGATTGGCACGGCTCAGATCTTCACCACCTTAGATCTGAAGAGTGGATTTTGGCAAGTCCCACTGCACAAGGACTCTAGCCCGAAGACAGCGTTCAGCCTGCCTGACGGGTCCTCATACGAATTTACGGTGATGCCCTTCGGCCTCAAGAACGGACCAGCTGTGTTCCAGAAGCTCGTGACTTCAGTCTTCGCAGGATACATCGATGTTTTCATCAAGGTATACATGGATGATATTATCATCTATTCAGAAGACTGGACCCAACACCAGAACCACCTCCGCCTGGTTCTAGAGAGACTTCGGACACACGGACTATGGGCATCCCTAAAAAAGTGTAAATTCGCAGCAGACGAACTGGAGTACCTAGGACACAAAATCACCTCTGCCAACACCCAACCTCTGGAGAAGCATGTGGAGAAAATCAAAGGCTTCGACACTCCACGGACGATGAAGCAACTGCGAAGCTTCATCGGGACAGCCAACTGGTTAAGGGATTTCATCCCTCGATTTTCGGACATCATAACACCCTTGACGGACCTCACCAAGGGTAATAAGAGACGGATGCACTGGAACGACGCCGCAGAAGCCGCCTTCCAACGTCTCAAGATCGAAATCGAGGGAGATCTCCTACTCCACCGACCAGACGCGTCCAAACCCTTCTGCCTCCAGACGGATGCCTCCGATGTCGGCATGGGCGCAATCCTGTTCCAAGGAACCCAAGACGACAAGAGAGTCATCGCATATGCCTCCACGAAGTTAAAACCAGCAGAAACCCGTTACCATATTAACGAGAAAGAGTGCCTCGCATTAGTTTGGGCACTCAAGAGGTACAAGCACTTCCTCCAGGATCAGCACTTCACGCTGTACACCGACAGTCAGGCTCTCCTGTGGCTCCATCGGTTCAAGGAAGACAAGGCCAAACTATCCCGATGGGCCTTGCTACTTCAGGAGTTCAACTTCACCGTGGTACATATCCCAGGGAAGGAGAACGAACTCCCTGACCACTTGTCCAGGAACCCAACCACGGAGAGAGAAGAAGAAGCTGACCAAGACGAGGAAGTGGTGCGACTTAGCTGGCCTACAACGGACGTGGAGGAAGACGAGTCCTTTCCTCTACTATGTATGATGGAGGACGTCGACGAGGATGAAGACACCAACCCCATCCTAGATGATCTGGTTGACCTACCACTCCAGGATAAAATCCGGAGAAGCCACCAGACACACCACGGTATGCAGCGGTTTCGGAGACGCTACCTAGAGATCTCTGGACGTGGACCACGGAACGAAGTCGAAGAAAACCTTCTCCGTGAATTCACACTAGTCAATAACGCCGCTTACTACAACGCTGGACCAGACCACAGGACGCTGATAGTACCCCCATCCCTCCGGAAGGACGTGATGAAGGTCTATCACGACTCAGAGGAGGCCAACCACCCAGGACAAGACGAGACCATCCGGGCCATTAAAAATATCTATTACTGGCCCACATTATCAAAGGATGTTCGCGCCTACGTCAAGTCCTGCCTGACCTGCTTGAGGACCAAAGCTGCTCCACGACAACCAGCAGCTCCTGTGATGGCCAGGGAACCCGCCAACCCCTGGGAGAGAGTGTCCTTCGACATTTTGGGACCATATCCACCAGCCAGAGGAACACGCAACCGCTACATCCTCTTGGCGACAGATTGCTTGAGCAACTGGGTGGAATATCGATGCGTCCAATCTACAAAAAGCCGGGACATCATCCAGTTCCTCCAGGAGGAAATCTGCGGCCGCTGGGGGAAACCTACCACCCTCATCACGGACAACGCAGCCCAATTTCGGACAGATGCATGGGAGAGATTCTTGAGACGGCACAACATCAAAGCCGAATTTAGCCCTATCTTCCACCAGAGGGCCAACCCGGTTGAACGCCGAGCTCAGGAGCTCAAAAAGGGACTCCGCGCCCGATGCAAAACTGCAAATGATCCGAAATGGGAATCCTACCTGGCTGACATCATGTTCAGCCTAAGGACACGGAGGAACGAGGCCACCCAGGAAACACCCGCTGAACTTCTGCTAGGCTATCTGCCACGGCGCGCAGAAGAAACACAGCGTGAGCATCGTCTGGCAAACACCGCAGCCAGACGAGACGAAAGGGTTGCCAGAGCAGTTCAAAAGGCCACTGCATATGCCAGGAACATGTTTCCTGACAACCCTAACGCTCCACCAGCCAGGAGGTTCATCGAAGGAGAGCAGGTCATGGTGAGGAACCACGTCCGAGGGAACTTCGGACCGACATGGACGGGACCACACACGATCCTGAAGGTGCTAGGCGATCATACCTATGAGATACACCGCGACCGGGACGTGAATAGGACCATCCATGTAGATGACATCCGCGCTGCTCCTCCACCTAGGGACGAACCTCCAGAGCAGGATTAAGGTTTATTACGACACGTGTAGATATCAAGGTGAACTGAGTAACCTTATATCTTCACGACGTCGTAAGACCTTCCTCAGGGTGAATTAAGTAGCCCTGCCAGAACAGCTGAGGATAACGGGGCCCTGTTACGAAACGTTACAGACACCAGGGTGAATCGAGTAACTCTACGTGTTCTGAAACGTCGTAAGGCCCCAGCCGGGTGAATTAAGTAGCCTGGCCGAAACACCTGGACCACCTGGACCACCGGGACCACCTGGACCACCTGGGCCATCTGGATATTATAATAGTTAAGTGTAATATATCTTAGTCGCTAGCGTAAGTTTGAATTGTATTTGTATTGTATTTTTTTTTTAGGTTAAGGATTTCTTATTGTATGTATTTTGATTTTGATTTATCAATAAATTTTCTTTTAGCACCGTTAGGTCTTTCAGAGGAGGGGGGATGTCTCCGGAGGCATGTCAAGCAGAAGCTGACCGCCGTGCCGGACGCATTTAGAAATTCGGAGAAATACTTGGAAATTCCAAGTGTGGGCAAATCCGAATTTCTAATTGACTCGATGTAGGGAAATTCCACTTTTACTACGTAAAACAAAGGATTTGTTTTATATAAAAGCAGACGGAATTTCTCTCATCGGTCAGTCGAGCTTGCCTCTTCTTCTGTAGACCTAGTCGGTGCTATTATTGTTTCGACTAAGCTATTGTTTTATTTCTTATTTCCTGATAACCATTTATATTTTAATATTGTATATTCAGACCTTTTCAGGTTAGAATATTACTTTGACTTATATTTGTTCATGTACTGATTTATTTACTATTTTATTTGATTATTTTGATTGTTTATATTTCTTGTATTTGTGTCTAAGTAGTTCTTTCCGGTAAGTTAAAGAACTCTTAGAAATATTTTCTGATATTTCATTTGTGTTTCATTGTGTGTCTAAGTTGTTCTTTTTCGGTAAGTCAAAAGAACACTTAGAAATATTTCCATATTCGCATTCTTATTTCTGATATTTCGTATACTTGTCTCTGTTATTTTTATTTTCACGCTAAGTCGTTTCTTCCGTAAGTCAAGAAACACTTAGCTATATTTCTATATCTTTTCCACATTTTATTTTCTTATTTTCTATTACAAGTTGTTTCTTCCGTAAGTCAAGAAACACTTGTAAATATTTGTATTCTTATTTTTCTGCACTTTATTTTTTTTCTATTACAAGTCGTTTCTTCCCTAAGTCAAGAAACACTTGTAGATATTTATATTCTTCTATTTGCATATTTGATTCTCTTGTTGTTTTTCTGTTCTAAGTTGTTTCTTCCGTAAGTCAAAAAACACTTAGACATATTTTTCACATATTGTTTTATATTTACTTATTTCATTTGTTTATATTCCTCTCTTAAGTTGTTCTTCCGTAAGTCAAGAAACACTTAAGAACATTTCTGCATTCTTTTATCTTGTGTATTTTACTCATACTTCTGCATTTTCTATTCTTTGAACTTGTACATTTTACTTTTCATTCTAAGCTGTTTCTTGCGTAAGTCAAGAAACACTTAGAAACATATTCTTTACATTATATTTATCATACCATTATATTTTATTGTTTGCTGAGTTATTCCTTCCGTAAGTCAAGGAATACTTAGGTTATTTTACCTGTTCTGTTTTCCATTTTTGATCTGTTATTTTGTAACTGTTCCTTGGAACCGTTACTTGTAACAGGTACTGTCGCTGTAACGGTTATTCTGTAACGGTAACAGTATTGACCCATTTCACTAGCGACAAGCGAAGATGGTAGACACCCGTTCCAATTCCGGAGACAGGAAAAAGTCCGAAGAGCCGGCGATGGGTCCTACAGGCCCAAATGCCCCCTCTCGGCAACAAGAAGTCTGTATAGGCCGATTGCAAAACCATTTTACGGCTACGAAAGTTAACTACCTTGCTAGGTCCAGATGTGGTATCATCAGCTGAAACGTCTCCGGCATTACCACTATACAAGTCTATACCCACGGTTTCTTCAAGAACTGGTGAATTTTGAACATCTTGTACCAATCTTTGATTTGTATTGAAGTAACTTTGCTGGTAAACTGGGGTGTCAATATCCAAACATTGATTATTATTTGAGTGGATCTGCATTTCTTGGGAAACTATTGGTAAACATTCATCAGTCAATAGTGAATATTTAGGAAAAACTTCAGACACAATAGTAGGAGCAACTAATGCAGATGCATTGTTTTGAATTGGTTGTAAATCTGTATAAATTGGCGACGCCTGATAAATAAGTTCAGAGGAACAATCAGGTACAGGTTGGCTTTGTTCTAAATAATTCATAGAAGTGCGGCTGCAAGTATTTAATTTTATGTTGTTCAATCACATTTAAAGAACCAGCAGCGTGATATAAACCCGTGATCTTCTCTGGATGTAGTTCATAATTTATTACTGATTTGGTGGGGGACATTGGTGCGTTAGTTAATTTTAGATAATTAGAACCCTGACTGCAAGATTTCGACTCTAAAGGCCTTTTAGCATTTTGAGCAAGTACATCAGTGGCCTGGATTACCTTTGTGGATGAAGAACAGCTTGTTTGAAGATCTATAATGTTCTTTCTGTTTTGAACTATTTTAATAATACGATCTGCTCGCAACATTTTTATCTGCAAAAAAAATTCTTTGAAAGTAAAAACAACCTTCTTTAAGTTATTATATTTTTTCAAAATGACACTTATAATATTTCTAAAATAAATGTTCGATAGGTACTAAATTTGAATACTATCTGTAAATGAATATTACTGTTTTTTTATTCTTAATATAAATTAGTACTGTCACAAATTTCACTTTTAGTAACAAAAATTCAGAGGATTGGCTCTGAACAGAGTAATGACAAGAAACAAATAAATTATAAAGCATTTTTATATCTTTTATGACAATCTCAAATTTAGCTGCCGTAAATCTTTCAATATTTTAAACTTTAGTGTGAGAATACTATGTATAAAAATTAAATGTTTTTATTGCCAAGACTGAAATTCTCTTGAGCACCAAATAAGGAAGAAATGTGTCTAAGAGATTTATAATAAAACATTTCCCATTTGCCGCGAACATTTTGGCTCACATTGTGTACCTACCATAAAATAGAGTTTCTGTAGGTGAAGTATGAATTGAAAGAATTGTTATTTTCTTATCAGACTTATGTTATTAATACTTTATGAGTGTTTTTTGCAAAATATTAATAAACCATGTCTTTACTTGTGTTGAGGTTATGTTTGAAATTTTAAAAATAATAAGTATAATAAGATTAATAATAAAAATCTACCTACAGAATATTTATAATTTAAAACGAAACACTTACCTTCATGAACGAAAAAAATGTATTTATTACACCATACATAAACTGACAGAGAAAAATTAGTTGTTTACAAGCCGAATAATGCAAGACTGGCCAAAAGTATCCGTTAGAACGTTAACATTGCATATTTTGTATCATGAAAACAAAGTGTAAATTGTTTAAAATGCCTTTTATCTTTGGAAGGACCGTCTTCGAAGTAGATAATGTAGCACGTGTGATATTATTTTAAACAGATAAAATGTATAATACGCCATCTGTACCCGTAACTGCCGTAAACAAAATTGTTTTAAGCACCACTATGCAATATATATTCTGCATATATGAAATGACTAACACGGCTTCAAGGCTCTAATATCTGAAAGTAAAATTGACTTATTTGCTAGAAGTAAACTTGTTAGGTGTGTTATAAGACAGATAACATATTTTTGTATTAAAATTTGGAGCATAAGACACAGTTGCTTTCAAAACCATCCTAAAAATAAAATGTTTAATACGCCAAAAAAGTAGTTCAAACATCCTAAATTCCCTTTGTACATACATAGAAAAATTCACCGAATCTTATCGTGTATAAAGTCTATTTTGCAAAAAGTGGCGTATTATACATTTTACCTTTCAAGCGTCGATTTGTTCATGTATTTGCGCCACGTTACATTAACATAACGGTTTTAACGTTTGAATAGTTAAAACATTTTCTTTAAACATTGTACGAATTAGGAGTCGCACCATTTTTGTTTTTTTTTGTTCAGTTCAAAATTGCCTGTTTGTGTAAAAAATCCTTGTTTATTGAATAGTATAATATTTGTATTTTATCTATTCCCTTTATTTCTTTATTTATCGTAATTCTGATTTATTCTAATTGTCTAAGTCTACTCCTAGCTTAGAATTAGTAGCCGTTTTTTTAGAGGGAGCTGAGTTTAAACTTAAGATATAATTTGCTTATTGATTTTCAAATTATCATAATTGTCTTTTATGGATAAAGCTTAAGGAAGAATATAGTTTCTTCGGTTTACATTTTCGCATTTTTTGTTGTGATTATGTCTGCCTAAGTAGATTGCTAATATCTGGGGACAGTGTTAAAATTCATAAGATATTTCTTTTGCCTTTGCTGCTTATTTGTTTCGAATATTGTAGTGGCCATTCGGGCTACAATTATTCTGTTTATTTGTCCTTAACTTGGATATAGTTGCGGAGAACCATTTCCTTAGTTTTGTTAACCGGGATATTTGTCTCCTCCCAATTTCTTGATTTTCGAAAAATATTAGAAGCTTAGTTGTAGTATTTATATTGAGTGCCATCTCTCATCATGTGTCCTAAACATTTTGATTGCTGTTTTCTAATCATATACATCACTTTTCTTTCTTTCCTCGTTCTTTTTCATACGGTCCCGTTGGTTTACTGGTCCATCCATGATATCCTGAGGATTCGCTTGTATAGCCACATCTCGATGGCGTCAAATTCATGTATTGTATCCTACGATAATATATATTGCGTTAGAACTGTCTGTTTTATATTGGCGTAGGTTAGACCATTCTTGTTTTTTTGAATGATTCTGTTCGCCTTTGTAACTGGTGCGCTGGTTTAACTTCGCTAGTGGACTGTATCTCTAGTAAGAATTAAAGGATATGTGCACAGACACCTTTATTATTCAAACTCTTATAACAAAAATAAATCGACTATATCGACATGCTATATCTTAACCTCAACCTATATATTCAACCGACTGTCACTCTCGGCTGGCGGGTGACGATTCTTCTCTTTTTCGGCAAGACATGAAGTGTCAACCGCCAATACAGCTAAGGCCCCGTCTACAAATGCGCGGCAAATTTAAATAATTCTTATTATTTTACATTTCTGAACACTGTCCTACGGTTAATTTTCGCAAGAGACTCCTGGTTTGAAAAAATACAAAATTAAATATCTATTACAAAAAATTACTTTTGTATTAAAATACACAAATGTGACTTTAAAGTTTTATTTAAATTAGTTCGCATCGGTGGTACAATTCGACTAACTTCTTCTTCTTGCAGTACCATCTCCTACCGGAGGTTGGCTACCATCACAGCAATCTTTACTTTGTTGGCTGCAGCTCTGAACAACTGTATTGAACTGCACCCATACCACTCCCTTAAATTTCGCAACCAGAAAATCCTCCTACGTCCCACATTTCTCTTTCCTGAGATTTTTCCTTGGATTATGAGTCTAAGCAGAGAGTACTTTTCTCCTCTCATTATGTCGCCCAGATATTTAATTTTTTTCGTTTTTATGGTTTTTGTGACTTCGCATTCCTTCCTCATCTTCAGCAGAACATCTTAATTTGTTACTCTTTCTGTCCTAGCACATAACATAGCACCTTAACATTCTTGTCCTTAGGTTTATATTTATGTCCCGGCTGCATAGGAACTTTTTTATTTTGACAAACGATTGTCTCGCTATCTCCATTCGCCTCTTGATTTCTCTTTTCTGGTCATTAGTATCAGTGAAGCAAACTCCTAAATATTTGTAGGACGTAACTCTTTTAACTGGCTGATTATTTACGGTTAAATGCACATTGGTGTATAGCTTCTTTGTTACAATCATGAATTTAGTCTTTTTGATGTTCAGTTTTAGACCATACTTATTGGTATGAGTGTTTATATTTTCCATCAAAAATTGTAAATTTGCTAGGTTATCTGTTACTATTAGCGTATCATCAGCGTATCGTATATTGTTAATTAACTCTCCGTTAATGTTTATACCAATGTTTTGCTATAAGGAGCGCTTCCTGACATATTGTAACCCTGACGCACACCTTGACGAATCTCAATTTCTTCGGTTATTCGCGACTGTCGATGTTTTTGCTTCTTAGGATTTCATACAGCTTTTGGTGTCTAACTTTATCGAAAGCCTTCTCAAAATCTATGAAACCTACGTAGAGGTCTTGGTTTACATCCAAACATCTTTGCATTAATACACTCAGGCCAAACAAAGCTTCCCGTGTTCCCAGTCCACCTTTGAATCCAAACTGTGTGGCGCTTATGTCCTCTTCTAATTTATTAAATATTCTTTTGTGAATTATTTTTAAAAATACTTTTAGTGTGTGGCTCATCAATGCTATAGTTCTGTGGTCTGAACACTCTCTGGCGTTATTTTTTTGGCTTTTTTCTTTTTCTCGGTAAAAACTTCTTCTTCATCAACTTCTAATTTTTGTTGGGGACAATTATTTTCGTTTCTGTACAACCATTCCGGACCCTCCTACCATCGAGAGTCGAATAATTGCCGAACACCACAGCCTCTCTATGGTAGATCGGCAGGATTGAGAGATCCAGGTACAATTTCCAACACTCAAGATTAACTAAATTTCTAAACTCGTGAACTCTATTAAAAATAAAAAGAAATCAGTCATCCTTACGTTGAGTCCAAGAAAGAACAGCAATGGAATCATTCCAAAAATAAGACTCAACATGTTGAGAAAATTGTCTTTTTACCGACTGATAAAGTCTGACCCTTAGCTGCAATAAGGAAAATTGAGACAACATCATTCCGAACAAATCTTAAAAATACTACAGGCGCATAAGCTTTCTTACTTGTATCTGAAAATATGTGGAAGTTCCAATGATCAGCTTTCATGGGTACAGACTGAATCCAGCGTGGAATCTTATTACTCAATAGTTCAGGAAGATGAGTAAACCATTATCATTCTCGACTGGAGCATACAATCCCTGACGCTTTTCCCAAACGTTCTGTAGCAACAGTTTGGGGATACTGGACTGGTAAAACCAACATTGTTTAATATACTCTGAACTATATAAAGCATCAGTCTCTTAGTTATTGTATCGATTTTATTAACAGGCAAATTAGGGCACATCAAAGCAGCATGTGATTTACAACATAATATACAATTCAAACGTCCTCTACACTTTTTATGTTCTACTTTCAGATATCGAAAATAGGTTTTCTTTTCTAACAATGTTAGATGTTTCTGCTCCATAGTAAATTTTTGTGCTTTAAAACATTTTTTTACTTCATGCTGCTCTGCACAAAATACACACCTGTAAACCTCAAAATTCACTAACCCAGCAGCGGTCGCTAAAGGCTGATCTTCTGGCAAACATGACTCGATAAGAGGTTGTCAGCAGTTATGCCTAAAGTCTCAAGTGAACAAAGTTGACTTTCAATCATATCATAAAAAACAGAAATATTACAATAACTACTAGAAATTGAACTCAACAATAACTTTAACAGCTTGTACCGTTTAAAACGTTACATTTTTGTTCTCATTAATTTGAAAGTACTTTCCATTATTTTCTGCTCATACATTTTTGATTTTCGTTGATAATAACTTCTTTTTCCTTTGTTTGTATTCCTATATTTCATTTAATATTTTTCTCTTACAAATAAATTCACCGATTAATTTCTAAGTCCCCTCGTAGTTATACCTTCGCTTACTTTATCATACAAGAAACAGAAACCCCACTACCAAATAATTTACTTCTATCAATCCGATCCGATTTAATTTTTTTTTAAATAAACCAGCTACCAACAAGGTACTCAAAAATAAATTTTCGTGGTCAGAAACTTCCAACGGTCTGGGTAAGTTAATACTTTGTTTTTTTATAACGACAGCATATTCTTATAGATTAATCAAGAACATTAGCACTGTTAGTTTTTCGTATAATCTTGTGTACGCTAGTACTTAAAAACTGCTTACAATTTTTATTTTCTTTTTACCTTTGCTGTAATAATAATAATTCAATATTAATCTCATGGGCTTTAATCGTACAACTTTGTCTTTTTCGTTTTTCATTTAATAATTAATCTATTGATTGCAATTATTAATTTGTGAGTTTTGGCAACATCAGAGAGTTCTGGATCGGTATACAGTTCTTAGAGAGAAGAGCTTTCCGCTTGCCAGAATTCTTCTGCTTTAACCATAGCTACCTTGGTTAGGGTTAAAGAAAATTCACGCTGTCCTTGGTTTTATGGTTATAAGAAAATCTACGTTGATCTTGGTTTTATGGTTATAAGAAAATCTACGTTGATCTTGGTTTTAGGGTTGCAAGAAAATTCACGTTAACCTTGGTATTGAAAATCCACCTTGGTTTTGGATTCAAGAAAATCTATGGTTTTGTAAATAGTTTATGGTTCGAGTTGAGAAGAGAGCAACAGCAGGATTTCTCATGGAGTTAAGAAAAGTTTCTTTCTTTCTTTGAATTTTGTATATAGATGCTTAGTTCTCTGTTGCTAAAACCTCAATTTTTAATCGTTATTACATATTAATTTGTTATTTTATTAATTTATAAATTAATAAATAAATGTGTTGAAAAATTATTTTATTATTATTTCCCGATTTCTTCAAATTAATTAGTTTATGCCGAATAACACCCCTGAGGGGTTTCATGGTGCAATGAATGAGCTAGTCGTTACACAATTGGCGTTCCAACGTACGTAAACTATTTAATTTGTTGATTTTGGGTATTATTAATGAATTTTTCTCACATTTTCTTTATAAAATTTGTTTCCGTAAAATCTATTTCAATTTTTTTGCATTTTTTTTCTCTCAATAAGTAATTTAAAAAAAAAGGAGAACTCATTTGATCAGTTTTTGTGTCAAAACAAGGTATTTGTTTGACCATTTATTTAAATATGTACTTCACATATTTGAAAAGCGAAGTTTTTTTTCCTAATTATATATATATATATATATATATATATATATATATATATATATATATATATATATATATATATATATATAAACTTATTTCGATATCTACATAAAATAAGAAACTTTTAATACTATACTCACAACGATCTATGATAACTTTATCGTAACGTTTAGTTTCCATAATACAAGGCGCGTTCGAAAAGTTTGCATATTAGTTCAACACTATAATTTTATTTAAATAGTTTTTTTGAAACAAGCGTGAATTATGCTTAATGCATCAATTAAGTTAATGTTTTATGTAGTTTCCTTTTTTTTAAATGTTGCTGCAAATTTAATTTACATATATGTATTTCTAGTTCCAATTTAAGGATTTATTTTATATTTTGCTATAATTGTTATATATTCTTATATATTATATAATAAATTGCAATATTTCCGATCCATTCCAATTTTGGGTGATATAACATGCTTTCAGTACATACCTAGTAATTAAACTATATTTTTTCGAATACCTTTTGCTATTATCTTGTAGGCATATATGCATCTGCGTCTAGTCCGCCTTTTTGCGAGTATTATTGCCCTTTGTACTTAATAATTATCAATCTGTCTCTTCCGTTTAATCCAAATCATTTAAAGTCGGATGAACTGGCTTATGAAATTCGTGCAAGAGATGTTGATGTGCCAAATACAGTTAAAGAAAAAAAGGAAGGTTCTTCGTGGACTTTTAACACAGGAAGTTTTTAATCGTAGCTTTTTACCTGCCTCAAATGACTTGTCATTCGAAGAAGATTTCAAAGGTGCAACAAAAACTTTAACGGAATTGAATACACTTATAAACAATTTCACTGGCATAAAGAACTCATCACCATATAAACAGTTAACGGATAGATTGACACATTTGTCTGGTAGAATTTCCACATTGAATGCTACTAAGGAAGAGGAATTGAAAATTAAGCGAGAAATTAGAAACAACCTCGTCATTTTAGAAGGAGTTTTGGCTGAGAAAATCCAAGTGGACTTACAAGAGGACGCTAACGATGAAATGCTTCCCCAAACCGCTTCTACGCCTATGGCATCAAGATCCTTTAGTACTGTTGTTAAATCCGTCCCGATTTACAAATGGGGAATTAAAAAATTTTCCGGTAGAGAACAAATTATTCCGTTTTTAGAGCAAATTGAAGCATTAAAGGCCTCAAGAGGATGTACGGACCAGGAGTTATTTCTATCTGCTGGAGACCTTTTTGAAGGCTCTGCGTTTGTTTGGTGGCACAATCACTTTATTAAGAGATCTTTTCACGATTGGTCAGAACTTGTTACAGCTCTCAAAAATACCTATTTGCGTGAATATTATGAACGTAATTTATGGGATCAAATACGTTCTACCAAACAAAGTTTTAGGGAACCCGTTACTACTTTTATTTCAAATTTTGAAGCGCTTTTCCACAGGCTTCCGAAAAAAGTAGAAACATGTGAAATGGTTTCGGAAATAAAAAAGGCCTTCTTCCGGACTACATTAAAGCCTTAGCCTTGCAAGAAGTGAGCACAATTGCAGATTTAAGAAAATTTTGTAGAAAAATAAAGTCAGCTTTATCTATGTCTTCTATAAGGACTCAAAATCCTACGTTTCAGAAAAAATTTCAGGTGACCAATTCTTTACAAGTGGTTTGCTGGAATTGTGGTATTACTGGACATTCATTCCCGGAGTGTAGATCTGAACGTACCATATTTTGCCATGGTTGCGGTAGGAAAAATGTCTATAAGAAGAATGGTAGTCGCTGTTTAAAAAATGAGTAATCTGGTGTCAACATTAACCCACCAGCTCCGTCTACGTCGAGCACAGAGATGCCGACAACAAAAGACAAGCACATTCCAGGAAAATCTCTACAAAAAATGTCACGACAATAAACCTATGACAAAGTAATTTGCATAACAGTGATTCCCATCCGTCTTTTAATATAGTATTGCATAACAATGATAATAAAATTGTCTCTTTTTCTAAACTAACTTTATTTCCTATTTTGCCTTCTGAGAAACTATCTACTAATCCATTGTTGGACAAGTACGGTTCTGATAATCGTCCATATATATACCTATTTCAGTAGATGGAGAGGTTATTTCTGCACTTTTGTGGATTCAGGTAGCAACGTTTCTATCCTGGGTTCATCATTGTTGTATTTATTGAAGAAGTGTAAGGTAACTTTAAATTATGATGTTTCTATTTGCTTAACAACAACCGATGGTAGTCTTCAAAATACTATCGGTTGTGTTGATTTACCCGTATCTTTGCAGAATATCACACATACATTGAAATTTTTCGTAGTACCTTCTATTTCTCAAAAAAGGATTTTAGGTATGGACTTTGTAAGAATTTTTAAACTTAACTTGGATTTTTCCAATTTTACCTTTAATACTGCTAATTTAATGGAGTTTTCAACATGTGTTGTCAACACTATTAGTGACAAACAAAGCCTAACCCCTTCTCAATCAGTTCAACTCGATTCCGTGATGAAATTATTTAAAGAAATAGGTCCAGTAGAGTCTATAGGTAGAACTCATCTTTACACTCATCACATTGATACAGCAGGCAATAAACCAATTAAACAGAGGCAGTATCCTTTGTCTCCTGCCATGCAAAAAATTTTAATATGAAGGAGTTGATGAGATGCTACGTTTGAAGGTGATCCAACCCTTAACTACTCCCACTTCTCGGCTTAGCCCACTGTGGCTTGTTAAAAAACAAGACGGTACATACCGCATATTTTTTGATGGCCGTAAATTAAACTCTGTTACGATACCAGATAGTTACCCTATGCCACTTGTTGACACTATAATTTCTAAGGTTCGAGATGCAAAGTATATTTCATCTATTGATCTCCGTCATGCATTTTATAAGATACTTCTAGATTAAGAATCTGGATTAAAGACTGCCTTTTCTATTCCTAACAGAGGAGTTTTTTGTTTTAATGTCTTACCGTTCGGATTAAATAATAGTGCATAAGCTATAAGTCGCATGATGGACTATGTTATCTATAAATAACTATAAATGTGAATTCTGTAGACTCTCATTGAAGTTTCTTTGTTTTATAGTTGGTAAAGAAGGTTTACGAACCGACCCAGATAAGGTACAGTCAATTCTTGACTATCCTGTGCCGCAAAATACGACACAGATACGTCGTTTAATTGGGTTGGTTATTATCGTCGTTTCCTCCGTAATTTTAGTACTGTTAGTAGCCCCATCTCCGATTTGTTAAAAGGAAAGAAAAAAGGAAGCGTTCGTCGAAATAAAAGAACTTTTGACTAGTGCTCCTGTACTAGCCAGTCTAGACTTTTCTAAAAAATTCTACTTAGCTTGCGATGCTTTCGATAATGGAGTAGGTAGTGTTCTTTTTCAAAAAGATGGTTTCGAACATCCCGTCGCTTACTTCAGCAAAACGCTAAATAAATGTTAGCGTAAGTACAGCACCACTGAGAAAGAGATGCTTTCAATCTTACTATCCATTGAAAAATTTCGAGGATACATTAAAGGTACTGAGTTCTGTGTTATAACAGATCATGCTTCCTTACAATGCTTAACAACGATGAAAAATCCATCACCTAGGTTGGCTAGATGGATAATGAAATTATCTTGTCATAAATTTTCGATTATACACCGCAATGGTTCATTAAATGTAGTGGCAGATTCACTATCTAGAATTCACAATAACATACCGGAAGTTTGTATCTTAAACTTGTCTAATTTAAAGCCAGATGTTTTTTATTAAGTCATTAATTAAAAAGTGTTCAGAAAATCCAGAATTGTATCCTTCTTTTCGAGTACAGGACAATGTTCTTTATAAGCACGTTTTCCCGAAAACTAAATTTGGTGAATCTTCCACCGAATGGAAGGTTTTTGTTCCTGCACCGAATATACAAGAAGTTCTTAAGATGTACCATGATGAACTCACAGCTGGTCACTTCGGGGTGTTTAAAACAGTAGGGAGAATATCTGAAATTTACTATTGGCCAAGAATGAGATCTTCGGTGGTGAAATATTTCTCCAAGTGCAAAATTTGTGCATCCTGCAAGTCATCAAATCTACCTCCAGCTGATAAAATGGGCAATTATAGAGATATTAATTATCCATTTTAGTTCCTTTCTGCTGATTTATTAGGTCCCTACCCTCGGTCTAAAAACGGGAACCGTTATCTTTTAGTCGTCACAGATTGGTTTACAAAATTTGTGTTTGTTCATACCATGTCAAGTGCAACATCTAAGGGAATTGTTAGGTTTATAGAAAACCAAATTTTTTTGTTATTTACCACCATTTATTTCTAAAGAATTTAAAGATCTTATGTCCAGGTATGGACTGAAAAAAATTTGGTATAATGCAAGGTATTTTCCACAGAATAATCCAACAGAAAGGGTTAATAAAACCATAACTACAGCCATTCGTTCTTATACACATGACAATCACAAAGATTGGGATAAGGAAATTTATAAAATTGCACAGGCAATTCGACTTGCCTGTGCAAAATCCACTAGGAAGCAATCCACTATATGGTATACAGCCAGCTAATTTCCTGTAGCTGGCTGTATACCATATATCACAAAAAATTTATTTCGAATCCTTTATAAAAGGTATATAATAAAATGCCCAAACGGGCTATCATAATTACATTAAAGATCGTTTTCGGATTGTTAAATCCATCATCAGTCTAAACGAGGTATACATGCTATGAGCCACCAAAATATATTGGTCAAAACCCTTTAAATTTACAGTTGTTTTACATTATATATAGTTACAAATTAGGATGTTTAAGTTACCGTTGGAATTGGTAACATGGCGACGTATGACCCTACATAGGTAAAATGGTCCTGAGACGGAGTGTCTTCGAGGACCTGTTGATAACAACTGAGAAAAACTATGGCAATTTATTATGTATTTATATGTATATGTATTCTACCTATTTCAACCTCATACACTAGTTTTTGTATATTCTTATCAAAAATATACTGGCGTCCAAAACAATTTTCTTGGTATAATTGAGCATCGTATTCTTTATTTCCACTCGTTTTAGATCTTAATAACAGAGTGTTTTCGTAATATATTTTTGGGAGGACATAATATCGAAAAATTAAATTTTGTTTTTTTTTCTTCTTCAAATCTTATAAGATCTTAGATTATGGTATTATTTCATGTTTAAACGATTATATTTATTCATTTATTTTGTTTTCAATGATTATTAGTAGCGTTACGTATTGAAACTCATACTTTTATAAATATTTACCTTTATTTATCTAATCTGTAATGGAATAATTTTACTGAGTAATTTTAATTTAACTAATTTAATTTTATATATTAGACCAGTATAGTTAGCAAATTTTATTAATACTGATTACATTTTTCCTGGGATACGGTTAGTTACCTACCCCAACTTATTGTTAATTTGACTGTGTGTAATAGTTTACACTTAAAGTAGAACTTGTTATTTTTGTTTTAAGAATTATTAGTTCATTTTTAACTAAACTTTATTAAGAGTTATAGTTTTAGGATATTGTTTTTAGTGCAGTGACACTATAAATCACTATTTGATTTTTGTTGAAAATCATATTAGTTTATATTAAGACTGGTTGAGTCAAATCGAATAAAAAAAAATAAATAAAAGTTCATTAGTATCTTTGCGATATTAGTTATTATTTTGTTTCTTGTTATTTTTGTTATTTTTATTTAGCGAATTAACCGTTATATACAAATATTGTTTTAATTTCAGCCATAAAATCTCGCTCTTCAATTTAAAAGGTAAAGACAGAAAGTTATTTTCTCTTTATTTCAAAATTTAATTGTTACAGCAAGTCTTGATTAATATAACTAAACACAGCACTTTTTGATTACATTATCACTATTCTTTATAAATTGTTCAGCAGTATTAAAAAAAAAATATTGCTACTTAGTGTGTTCACATTTCGGAACTGTAAAATTTTTATAGAAATATGTTGTAGTTTCGATTTCTAATTTTTTGCATCTTTAATTCAAATTAAAGTTGTATTCTATTATTTCACGTTGTAGATAGGTCGTTTCTAGGTTTACATTTTACTAAGTACATTGTATGATCCTTTATATTATTTTTTTCTGATCCTTTCTTATGAAGTAGAGTTTTGTATTCCTTATGATTCCATTATGTTTATTTTACAGGATTCACGTTCGATATTTCCCACTTCTTTATATTTTCTGTGTCACATTTAAGCCTTCTTCTTTAGGAATTGGTTTTCAGTCCGTCTTCAAATTTTTTTCCTGGTGGAGGGAGTGTGTAACGTTTAAAACGTTACATTTTTGTTCTCATTAATTTCAAAGTACTTTCCATTATTTTCTGCTCATACTATTTGATTTTCGTTGATAATAACTTCTTTTTCCGTTGTTTGTATTCCTATATTTTATTTCAATATTTTCCTATTACAAATAAATTCACCAATTAATTTCTTAAGTCACCTCGTAGTTATACCTTCGCTTACTTTATCATACAAGAAACAGAAACCCTACTACCAAATAATTTACTTCTATCAATCCGATCCGATTTATTTTTTTTTTAAATAAACCAGCTACCGACAAGGTACTTTCTTTTTATAACGACGGTTGTTCTTTTTATAACGACAACATATTCTCATAGATTAATCAAGAACATTAGCACTGTTAGTTTTTTTTTATTTTCTTTTTACCTTTGCTGTAATAATAATAATTCAATATTACAAAATCCACAAGGAAAACAATTCCTGTAGCTGGCTGTATACCACGTATCACAAAAAAGAGGTTAGTCTTCATAAATGGGTATATTTATTTAAAAACCCTTAAAAGGGCTACATAAAAAAAAACAAACGTTTTCGGACTAAACAGTCCATCATCAGGTTTAAATTTAAAAATTGCCTAAAATAAGTATAAACTATTTAGTTAAAACAAACGTGGTTATGAAATTTTGACTATGGTTAAAAAGCAAAAATGGTTATACTAACTAGGTTAAAATGCCTGAGCCACCAAAATATATGGGTAAAAACCCTTTAAATTACATATAGTTGTAAAAGATTATACATCATGTTGTTAAAAAACTGTGATGTTCAATATTAAATTAAATATGACTTCAGGTAACATACATGGCTGAAGTGAGTTCAAGAGCCGGAGAGTAAACCTCTACACACGGAGAACAGCTGGAAACTGATTGACAATATACCTATGAACGATGTCAAAAACAAAATGTCAATGTAACATGGAACTATATTAGTTATACCTTGTATTACTACAGCCAAAAGATTAAAAAAATTATTTTGATGATTTTAAAAAATAATAGCAATCTAGGTGTTGTGATTTAAAAATTTGGGGTATAATAGATGTGAAATCAACGATGGTGTTAAAGTCATTTTTAAAAGAATAACTTGTGTATTAGGCAACCTATGTTACTTTTTGTCGTATGGAATGTGGTTTTTCACATCTAGGACAAGGTAAAAATTAAATAGCAAATATTTGAAGCTAATATAAGACCTCGTATTTAAATGACTTTATTTAAGACTGCTAGTATGGTGAAAAAATTAATAAAAATGAGTTTAGTAAATTAAAAATCTACAGGCTGAAGAAATTAGAGTTATAACCTATGTGATTAAATTTAAAATTGAAGAGGCTGAGCTCCTCGGAGACTTGGTGAGAATAAAAGGAGAGGAAAAGACTGAAGAAGAAGGGGATGGTTAAAGGAGAAAAGGAGTTAATCAACAATTAGAGATAATAGAGGTCCTTCATGCTTACTGTTGGTTGTATCAATGTAAATCTACCCGTTCTACATCAATATCGTTCGATGAAATAAAAGTCCAAAATTATCAACAATAACTTCTATTCAAAAATTACAGGCAGTTTTAAAATGAAATAATTCTAAAGAATATGTCGGTGGTAAGTTCACAAAGGTACTGATTTTACAATCTTTTAAATTAATATAAACATGCCACGGCTTCTCCGAAATAAAAATATAATCAAAGCGGGAAGTCGTTAAATTTAATTACACATTCTCGACATGAGATATAAACATAAAAACCACGTCGCCCTAATATTTAGAATAAACATCTTTTGAGTGCGTCTTATGCTTAATAAGCAATAATACTCGACTTAAGCCATAAATAATAAAATAATCTACTGAGTGTCTCTGACACTTACGGCATGTAGCACCCTGGACAAAATCTATTTTAGTAGTAATAAATTCGGTTTATAAAAACCTAAAATTTGATTTATGAGTGTGCTACTAAGTTGTTGACCAAGAGAAGGTGAACAATGTTAGATAAGGATTTTTTGTAATAGGGGAAAATTATGAATTTTGATAAATTGTTAGATAATGTTTGAGTGATTACTGAGTTAAAACTATTGAGTACATGTTTGATATATGAGTTAACCAAGAAATAATTAAAGAGAAAAGAATGGACAGGAATGTGATGTAGATGTGAAAAGTAAGGAAAATGATAAAATATTATGGTATGATAGATATGGGTGGTTCTGAAGTTAACAATAGGGTCGAAAAGTTACGAGGGGAAGGTGTGGCAATAGTGTAGAGAATGGTTGTTTAAAGAAGCACAAATATTGTATAGGATTAAAGGTGTTGACGTTTGTATAGGATAGTCGGGCAGAGAAGGTGAGGCCATATTGTGAAGCGTGGTCTATCAGAAGAGTTGTCGATGTAAGGGTTGAAAGTCCCGGTTGAACGATACATGACGATTAACGCAATTGGGGCTACTTTGCTTCCATTTGACTATTTCCAAGTCTTCATATAGATCTAATTTTAGACAATTTTTTTGAGGGATATTATGTAACAAAGAGACATCTTCTGGGATGTTGAGGGTATGTTTATGTTGTGCAAGATGTTGTGAGAAGGTGGAAGTGTTCTCTTTTTTAGTGTGTTCTAAGGAACGGGAAGTTAGTGATCTACAGGTTCTACCTATATATGTAGCATCACAATCAGAGCACTGTAATTTATAAACACCACTACGATCCATGAAGTTGATGGGATCTTTTGTATTTGTTAAACATTGTCCAAGATTGTTCGGGACTTTGAAAGAAATGTGGGTATTCTCAACAGATCTTTTTAGGATATATCTAATATCTCCAGAAAGACGTTCTTAAAGATATGGTAAAGAAGCGTAATGAGGTTTGATGGTCAAGTCTCTGGTAAACGCAGTCTCTCTCAAAGTTTGAGTTGTCTCTTATTTATTAGTTTGTTAATAAGATTGGGGTCATACCCATTGTTGAATGCTATTTTCTTAAGAATGTTGAGTTCTGTATGGTAGTTAGATTGTGATAGTGGGATTGTTAAAAGACGATGAATGTAACTATGGAAGGCTGCATATTTGTGTGACATTGTATGGTTGGAAGATAAAGGTATGATATGGTCGGTTTGTGTAGGTTTTCTATAGATACTGAAATCGAAATGGTCGTTTAATCTGGTAATGGTAAGGTCAAGAAAATTAATAGATTGAGACGACTCTAGTTCCATACTGAACTTGATGTTTGGGTGGATTTGATTTATTTAAGAGAGTAACAGATCAGCTAAATTTGAGTTACCTGATATGAAGACTAAACAGTCATCAACATATCGAAACCAATGGAGAATTTCAGGATTTTTCATACTATGTGTGGATTCTAAGATTAAAGAATATGTCGGTGGTAAGTTCACAAAGGTACTGATTTTACAATCTTTTAAATTAATATAAACATGCCACGGCTTCTCCGAAATAAAAATATAATCAAAGCGGGAAGTCGTTAAATTTAATTACACATTCTCGACGTGAGATATAAACATAAAAACCACGTCGCCCTAATATTTAGAATAAACATCTTTTGAGTGCGTCTTATGCTTAATAAGCAATAATACTCGACTTAAGCCATAAATAATAAAATAATCTACTGAGTGTCTCTGACATCCTCCCACCTGAGGCAAAGTTACAATAAGAAACGTGACTCACAAACAATCAGAGACAACATAAAAAATAAAAGAAAACCTACTACACAAGAAACAGAAACAATAACACACAAGAAAATTAAAACATTCTACAAACTAGTTCATAAAAAAGTCAGTATATCTAGCAGATGTTTTAACCTTACGCCAACTGCGCGTAACGTAGCGCGTATCACTTTTGTGCGTTTCGGGTACTCTGCTTTTAGACACTCCCGTCTTCGCGTCATCACACTCGTTTGCACTTTCAACCGCGCGCACCTCAACTTCTTTCCACTGGGCTCGAGAAGAGATGCCTGGGTCGTTGTTTCCCTCGTAGTCCAAGTTCTTCGAATTGTCCTCTCTTCGGATAGAATTGACTGTGCATTCCAAAGGGTACAAGCGTTGCACAGGTCTAAGAAATTGTCCCCTTTCGGTATTAACTCTCACAAGTCTTTCCCAAAATCCTCCCCACCACGCGGCCGTAGGAGGGTTAAATCGCCATTGAATACGTTCGACACTACTGCTCTCGGCGATTTTCTCAAAGTCCACTCGAAGAAAGGCATTTTCAGTACCAACAAAATTGGTCCCATTATCACTATAAATAGTTTTTGGACGACCCCGTCGGGCAATAAAGCGTCGTACAGCCTGCATAAAATAAACAACCGATAATGCAGTACAAAGTTCAAGGTGTACGGCACGATACACGGCACATGTGAAGAGGCATACCCACACCTTTTCCCCAGTCCTCAGATATAGAGGGCCTGCGAAATCAACCCCTGTTATTTCAAACGCGTTGGCATCTCGAACACGATCAACTGGTAATGGAGGTGCACTCACGATAAAAGGTTTGGCATTTTGTCTCTTGCACACGACACAATTGGAAATTGCAGATTTTATAGTCCGACGTCCTCCTAGAATCCAATAATTTTGACGTAATCTGCTCATAAGTCCCTGTGTCCCACTATGACATGATTTTAAGTGTTCTCTGAATATAAGCTGATTGACCAAAAAATGTTTGGCAGGCAAAACTATGGGAAATAGAAAGCTTTTACAGTCGCTTCTGTTACTGATCCGTGACTTTAGTCGAATTAAGTCATCATCATCTTTGTAAACGTCCATGCCACATAGTCGTTTATCGTTCTTATCGCAGAAGGACTCCTTTTGCACTATACGAAGAACAAAAATTTCGGCTCGGTCAATTTCCTCGGAGCATAAGTGACCTCTGAGTCGATCTTTATTTCTTAAGTTATGAAGAAATCGGAATATCCATGCACACATATGGAGAGTCTTCAGATATTGGGAAAAGTAACCAAAATGCCAATCATCTAATGACATCTTCGAATGCTCATCATTAATTAATGTGGCAACCAATTTGACCTTCCTCTCTTGGTTGATCTCATCTTCATTGTAATCGAGATCTACTTGAGGATCAATCGCCAGGTCCTGATAAAGCCATTGTGGCCCCTCCCACCATCTTGATTCGAGTAACTGCTTGGCTGAACAACCCCGCGATGGAAGGTCAGCAGGATTCAGTCTACCAGGAACGTGGTGCCAGTTTTCACCATGAGATAATTTCCGTATCTCTGACACACGATTCCAGACAAATGTGGCCCATTCCTCGGGTCTCCTTATCCATGACAGTACGGTGGTCGAGTCACTTCAGAAAAAAGATTCCATTTCAATGTTGAGGCTTTCCTTGACAGTAGTATATAGCCTTACACCAATCACCGCAGCCATTAACTCCAGACGAGGTATTGACAGCTTTTTTATTGGGGCTACCCTTGATTTAGCCGCTAAGAGATGTACGAATACACGCCCGTCCCTAATTCCTCTCAAAAATACCACAGCGGAAAAGGCTTCCTTGCTGGCATCGCAAAATGTATGAAACGTCCAGTGTTCTGCTTCCTCAGTACCAGCGTTTATCCACCTAGGTATCTTTATTGCATTTAGATAAGAAAGCTGTTTTATCCAGCTACGGAAAAGAGTTTCCAGTTCCTCGTCAACCGGCGTGTCCCATCCCAGTTGCTTCTCCCATGTTTTCTGTAACCACAGCTTTGATAGTAGGGTGACTGGGCAACTGTAACCTATGGGGTCAAATATTCGTTGTGCTTGGGATAGCATCAATCTTTTGGTTACCAATTTACTTAAAATCTGTTCGATATCTTCGTCATCTTGGTTTATAGATCAAGATGTCATCCAGCTTGTTCCACTTAATTCCCAGAACCACCGTAAAAATGTTAAAGAAATCATTTTGAACTTGGTGAGTAAACTCCCACCCTCTTAAGTCCAATATTAGCCATTATCATATTTGAATCTAGCCATTATCATATTTGCCTCTTTGATAAAGGTTTTCAATTCTATTTCACTAGCAACACTAGTAACACAGTTGTCCACGTAAAAACTGTTTGACAGTTTCTTAACAGTGTCTGTAGTAAAAGAAGCTTTCGAGTCATACTCATCCACAAGTTTTGACAGATGATATTCTAATGAAGCTCCCAACAAGAACGGGCTACTGTTGATTCCAAACACTACCCGTCGATGACAAAACACTTTAAGGTTGTTCTCCTTATCATACCATAGAAATCGAAGGAAATCTCTGTCTTTCGGATGTACACTGATCTGTAGAAAAGCTTTGCTAATGTCTGAAGTTACTCCAAATTTCTGCTGTCTGAACCTCAACAAAATAGCGGGAATTAGCTCAATTAAATTCACTCCCTTTTCTAGACACTGGTTCAAAGAAGGGCTATCCTTCTCTCTAGCTGATGCATTGAAAACTGGTCGTATTTTCGTAGTAATGCTACTTGGCTTAATCACTGGCCGGTGTGGTAGGTAATGGGCTTCCTGGTTCCTTTGCTCCTCCACTACCTCCTCAATAATATTGTCATTTACCCACTCTTGAAATACTTGGTCATATGCCTCAAAATAACCATCCTTAGTAATCTTCTTCACCGTGTTATCTAATCTACTTTTTGTCAAGTGATAGTTACTAGGCAGCGCTGGATGTCCCTCCAACCATGGGAGCCTAACTTCATATCGTCCATCGGTGTCAACAGAAATGGTTTCCAGAAAAAGTTTCTTTGCTGCTAATGCGGTTTCATCGCGAGTCTTCCTTTCCATTGGATCATTTATGCCTAGTACATCGAGCTCCCAAAGATTCGTAATAGGGGCATTATTGACAAAAAGATAGAGCGAGATCATAGATAAGTTACTATGCGTTTCAACTGGTATCTTTCCCATTAGAGTTCAGCCTAATAGGGTCTCTATCGCTACCAAGTTACAATTCAAAATATGTCTTCTTCCAGTGTAAAGTTTGCCCGCGATATCTGATCCTATCAAAAGTTCAATTGGAGTAGAATCATATGAGTCAGATATTTCAATATTTAATTTACGAAGCTCTTCCGTCCAGGGCCCATCGAATATGGAAGATACACTATTGCAAATAACAGCTTGATCCAGTGCTTCAAAGGTACAACTATAAGTATCGTGATTTAATTCCACGTCTTAGCAATCATGATTTTGCATCAAATTACTTCCTCCGAATAACCCATGAACAATTTAGCTTAGACTTAGACTAAGAAAACTTAGAAAAATTTAGCTGTCGCCTTCAAAATATATGATTTCTGCGATCCAGTATCAATCAATGCTCGCACATGTCTCGATTTACCTAAATGAGTCATTTTTACGCGCAGCGTCTGCAAAAAAACCTGTGTGTTCGTATTAGAACTATTCGCAAGTGCCTGATCGACTTTCGCTACCGTATCATCTTGTTGTTTTTGCTCCAAATTATTTGCCTTTGTTCTATTAAATGAAAGTGTCGGACACATTAGAGAAACATGTGATCTACTACAAACTAAGCAACTTAAATGACCTCGACATTTTCGAGCTTGATGGCCAATTTTTAAGCATCGAAAGCATGCACCCTTTTGTGCCAAAATATTTCTTTTTTGCTCGTAGGTCAACTTCTGAGCTTTAAAGCAGCCAGTACTGTCGTGCGAATTTTGGCAAAAAAGGCAGTTCGTTGTCACTTCTGAATTTATTAGACCCATTGCCGTAGAAAAGTTTTCCTGTGGTATCGGCGATTTCTGACTAGGCCGTTTAACATCTTTATTTGCTGCACTAGGTAGATCAAAGCCTTCCACCCCTAAAGAAATGTGCTGTTCATTATCGACTTCCTTTTTCAAAAAGTGCATGAGATTGTCAAGTCGATTTTCTATAGTAGAAACGCCCACCGTATTTATAAAAGCTTGTGATCCAGCGACCTCGGTTCCCTCGGGAATACGTTGCCAAACTCTCAATAGTTCCGATGGTAAACACGATTCTACTAACGGAAACAGCATCGCCGCGTAATTATCTGATTTTATCCCAAGTGTCTCTAACGCCCGTAATTGAGTTTCGAGATTGTCGCACAACAAAGATAGATCCCTTTTATTGCCAGACGAGGTGTTATTAATTACTAATTTTAGCAACTCCCGCACGTATACCTCTATTTGCAAATCATTCCGCCCGAATCGTGAAAGAAGACAGTCTACCATTTTACCATAATTGTTCCCAGTGGCTGAAAAACTATCAACTAACTGTCTTGCCCGACTACCCATTAACGTAAATTGGACCAGATATTCCACTTTATCATTTAAATCTATATCCGAATCATTATGTATCTTTGGAAACTGGGACCAGAAGAGCAACCAGTTTCTGATATTTCCATCAAACTTCTTAAGTTCTAAAGTAGGTAATTTAAATTTACGCCTACCTGATCTGCTACCTATACTACTTTCCGAGGCCATGGAGTCTACCTCTTCACCTGGCTCGTCCCGCGGCTTCTGTAGAAAATCCTCAGGCTGTGTGTTCAGGTCGGTAAATTTCCTTAGATAAACTTCGCTACCATCTATGTCTGCCAACAAGTCTGCTTCACTTTCATCACTTTCCAACAGACACTGGTATATATCGCTGTCAACTTTCCTTAGATCCTCATATTTTTGTTTCAAAATTTCTAAGGTCACCACGATTAAACGTACCTTTCCTTCCGGCGCCGACAACAGCTCTTCCAACTCTTTCGACGATTTAGTAAAGGTAGTACGGTGTACTTTACGGTGCTTTTTGTTTTGATCCATGATTCACAATGCACACTTGAACTACACACGTTTATCGGAACAACAACAAATTAAACGTGCGGTCAAGTGTGTCCAGTTAGATCACTACACTTTCGGCAAACCCGGTATACTCAAAAACGATTATTCCCGTAAACTGCCCGTCCTGTCACGGTCGCCAAATGTTGGTTGTATCAATGTAAATCTACCCGTTTTACATCAATATCGTTCGATGGAATAAAAGTCCAAAATTATCAACAATAACTTCTATTCAAAAATTACAGGCAGTTTTAAAATGAAATAATTCTAAAGAATATGTCGGTGGTAAGTTCACAAAGGTACTGATTTTACAATCTTTTAAATTAATATAAACATGCCACGGCTTCTCCGAAATAAAAATATAATCAAAGCGGGAAGTCGTTAAATTTAATTACACATTCTCGACGTGAGATATAAACATAAAAACCACGTCGCCCTAATATTTAGAATAAACATCTTTTGAGTGCGTCTTATGCTTAATAAGCAATAATACTCGACTTAAGCCATAAATAATAAAATAATCTACTGAGTGTCTCTGACACTTACGGCATGTAGCACCCTGGACAAAATCTATTTTAGTAGTAATAAATTCGGTTTATAAAAACCTAAAATTTGATTTATGAGTGTGCTACTAAGTTGTTGACCAAGAGAAGGTGAACAATGTTAGATAAGGATTTTTTGTAATAGGGGAAAATTATGAATTTTGATAAATTGTTAGATAATGTTTGAGTGATTACTGAGTTAAAACTATTGAGTACATGTTTGATATATGAGTTAACCAAGAAATAATTAAAGAGAAAAGAATGGACAGGAATGTGATGTAGATGTGAAAAGTAAGGAAAATGATAAAATATTATGGTATGATAGATATGGGTGGTTCTGAAGTTAACAATAGGGTCGAAAAGTTACGAGGGGAAGGTGTGGCAATAGTGTAGAGAATGGTTGTTTAAAGAAGCACAAATATTGTATAGGATTAAAGGTGTTGACGTTTGTATAGGATAGTCGGGCAGAGAAGGTGAGGCCATATTGTGAAGCGTGGTCTATCAGAAGAGTTGTCGATGTAAGGGTTGAAAGTCCCGGTTGAACGATACATGACGATTAACGCAATTGGGGCTACTTTGCTTCTCTTTGACTATTTCCAAGTCTTCATATAGATCTAATTTTAGACAATTTTTTTGAGGGATATTATGTAACAAAGAGACATCTTCTGGGATGTTGAGGGTATGTTTATGTTGTGCAAGATGTTGTGAGAAGGTGGAAGTGTTCTCTTTTTTAGTGTGTTCTAAGGAACGGGAAGTTAGTGATCTACAGGTTCTACCTATATATGTAGCATCACAATCAGAGCACTGTAATTTATAAACACCACTACGATCCATGAAGTTGATGGGATCTTTTGTATTTGTTAAACATTGTCCAAGATTGTTCGGGACTTTGAAAGAAATGTGGGTATTCTCAACAGATCTTTTTAGGATATATCTAATATCTCCAGAAAGACGTTCTTAAAGATATGGTAAAGAAGCGTAATGAGGTTTGATGGTCAAGTCTCTGGTAAACGCAGTCTCTCTCAAAAGTTTGAGTTGTCTCTTATTTATTAGTTTGTTAATAAGATTGGGGTCATACCCATTGTTGAATGCTATTTTCTTAAGAATGTTGAGTTCTGTATGGTAGTTAGATTGTGATAGTGGGATTGTTAAAAGACGATGAATGTAACTATGGAAGGCTGCATATTTGTGTGACATTGTATGGTTGGAAGATAAAGGTATGATATGGTCGGTTTGTGTAGGTTTTCTATAGATACTGAAATCGAAATGGTCGTTTAATCTGGTAATGGTAAGGTCAAGAAAATTAATAGATTGAGACGACTCTAGTTCCATACTGAACTTGATGTTTGGGTGGATTTGATTTATTTAAGAGAGTAACAGATCAGCTAAATTTGAGTTACCTGATATGAAGACTAAACAGTCATCAACATATCGAAACCAATGGAGAATTTCAGGATTTTTCATACTATGTGTGGATTCTAAGTGATCCATAAATATATCAGCTAGGAGAGGGAAAAGGCAACTACCCATGGCTAAGCCATCAGGTTGTCTGTAAAATTTACTATTGAAAACAAAAAAGTCTTGAGCTAGACAAGTTTGTAATACTTAAATAATTGAGTTAGTGGTAGACATAGTGATAGAATTTGCTCGTAGAAGAGAGTGGACCAGATTAATAGTTTCTTGTTTAGGGACTGAAGTGAATAGGTTGCTTACATCGAATGAAAGCATTGTAATATTAGGATGAAGATTTATTTGTTGAAGATTGTTGACTAGATGAATGGTATTTTTGACTGAAAAACGAGGGGTGAAGTTTGTCAAGTTGTTGATGAGATTCAATATCACTTTTGACAAAATAGAAACTAGAGTATTTATGAAACTAACAACAAGACGAATGGGAATGCTCTCTTTGTGTATCTTAGGTAAACTATACAATCTGGGTGTTAATGGGTTACTAGGTATTTTATAATATGGAGCGTCATGTTCTGAAAGAAATTCTGTGAAGAGTTTATTGGTGGCTTTGATTTTATTAATGAACTTTTTTGTTGGATCTTCGGGGAGTAAAGTGAAATTGTTATCTGAAAGAAATGGAGTGACCCTGTCGTTATATGAATTTTGATTTAAAATGACAAGGCAATTGCCTTTGTCTGCTTTACTAATGATAAGATTATGGGATTTAATTTTGTTTTGAATATACTTGAGGATTTGGAGTTGGTTTTTATGTTTTTTGTTTGATAATTGTGGAAAAGAAACATTGAATGAATAATTTTGAGAAGTAAAAGGTGAGTTGGTGGATAATGAGTTATTTGACGTGTTCGATAGAGTGTTGGGAGCAGAGTTATTGAAAGAAGTAGAAGATCACGGCAAATTTTTGTTTTTGAATTTGTAGATAGTTTTATAGCAAGAGTTTCTTATTGACGTTTTATGATTTAGAGGGATTGAGAGATTCTGGATGATAACATCTAGCTCAATGGAGAGACTCTGAAGATCCTTTTCAGAAACCTTCCTCAGAATGGAGTATTTAAGACCTAGATTCAATAAGTTGAGTTCATTTTTATCAAAGATTACAGAAGATAAATTTTTGGGCTTTGGGTCAAATTTTCTATCTAATCTAATTTCCAATTTCACTTTATCTTTCACTTTCACTTTAATTATTAATCCAATAGATTAATAATTAATCTATTGATTGCAATAGATTAATTTGTGATTTTTGGCAACATCAGAGAGTTCTGGATCGATATACAGTTCTTAGAAAGAAGAGCTTTCCGCTTGCCAGAATTCTTCTGTTGTTGGACAAAACTTGTGCCACGACGAATTTTATATCGGTATTTGTTTTTCTAGCCACCTTGCTTATGGTTAAAGAAAATTCACGCTGACCTTGGTTTTATGGTTATAAGAAAATCTACGTTGATCTTGGTTTTATGGTTATAAGAAAATTTACGTTGATCATGGTATTGAAAATCCACCTTGGTTTTGGATTCAAGAAAATCCATATGGTTTTGGTTTAGTGGCATGGTTTTTGTAAATAGTTTATGGTTCGAGTTGAGAAGAGAGCAACAGCAGGATTTCTCATGGAGTTAAGTTAAGTTTCTTTCTTTCTTTGAATTTTGTATTTAGATGCTTAGTTATCTGTTGCTAGAACCTCAATTTTTACCTCGTTATTACTTTGTTTCTATAAATTTGTTATTTTATTAATTTATAAATTAATAAAGATAGGTGTTGAAAACTTATTTTATTAATAATTCCCGATTTCTTCAAATTAATTAGTTTATGCCGAACAACACCCCTGAGGAGTTTCAAGGTGCAATTAATGAGCTAGTCGTTACAAGCTCTCTAATGTAAACTTCAATCTGGAGATTCTCTCTGCCAAACCTAAACTGCAAACTCTGAATAATTTATCGGTTACTGCAGGAAAACTCTCCATTAATCGTCTGGCCTTACTAGACTGTACAGTGGTTTGTCTCAAATATAAGCTATCTATTCAGTCAAATCAATCGATGGATTATCATGCACTACTTTGTACCGAGACATAAGCAAAGACATAAAAATACCTATAGAGAAGGCCAGAGCTGCATTGTTTCAGATTAGATTAGTCATATGTTATGAGTTCTCTATTGTTTTATATGGTGTGGAAGGTTGGACTAATGGATAAACTTATAAGGAAACTTGAAGCCTTTGAAACCTAAGTGTATCGGAGAATTCTGCGAATAAGTCGGGTATATAGAGTTCATAACGAAGTTGTTTTGCAGCGGATGGAAAAAGTTATCTACGGAAGTGGTCAGAAAAGTTAAAAATCGCAAACTGGAATATTTTGGCCATATCATGTGTTACCCAGACAGATATAATATACCTAATTTAATAATACAAAGCAAGATAAACGGAAAAAGAGAGCCAAGACGAAGAAGAATGTCTTTGAATGGTTTAACATATCCTCTGCATCCCTTTACCGAGCTGTCGTCAACAAAATTAGTATAGCTAATTTGATAGCCAATGCACAATAATGGAGCAGTGGGCAGGAAAAAGTGAGATAAAAACGCAAAAATCAGTATAATGTAAAATAAGGGTATGGCAATTAATATTTATCTGATATCCTCACCATAGATATAATTTTTTTATGCTTGTCCATTTTTAACTTTACTTTATGTATTAAAAAATTACATGCTAATTAGGTTATGAGATACTTATTCTGAGTCCTTTGGTTTTTCTTTTGGGATACATGAAGTTCTCTGCATGACCGATGACGACGTATAAACTCCCCTGTAGTTGCGTTTTGGTTTTTTTTGTGATTTTTCTGTTTTTAGTAAATTTTTGTTAGTTTTATTTAAGATACTGTAACATTGTCATTTATCATTGTTTTTTAGGCCATTTTAAGATACGCTTCTAGACCTTTTTTGGACTAATAATAATTGGGACAATTTTTTAACGACATTTATTATATTTACACTGGTTTTTAATTTTACAGAGAAAAATAAAAGGTTTGATTTGCAATATAAAATGACCAATGACCATACAAACTCAATCTATAAACTTCTTTTCAATGTTATAAAATCTTACTTTACATAATAGCTTTTACAAAGAAAGTATGTACTTACTACGCATACTTGTTTTCTAAATAAGCGCATTCGTATATCAATATACTCATAATAATTTCTGGGAAATATATGTAGCAAAATAACATTTATAATACACAATACACATTTATCAAAAACATTAAAATTTTTGGTTTGTAAACAAATACCTTCTTTGTTATTTAGATATAAACACATGTAGGTACTTTACTGTAAAAATTACAAGAAATAATATATGTTTTGTATCAAGAACTGTTGACCTAGGATGGCCAAGATTATTGCAGCTAATGTTTTTGGACTGAAGTTAATGTTGGTAGCTGAGTTGCAAAGATTAGTTTTGCACGTTGGGCAATATAGGTCAGTTGCTTCATTTTGATGTACAATGGCGGGGCATAGAGCTTCTCCGTTTTTTAAAGCGATGGCACATTTTCTTTGAATGTATTCTATGCCACCTTTGCCTATAACCGAAAAAAAAATTAATTATACAAAAATGTATTTGGTAACTTGAAATTTTCAAAAAATATATATATTTTCAAAAAAAATATTGGAATTTCATAAAATTTCATGAAAAAAATTATTATTTATTGACAATTGAAAAATGTAGCCATCTAACAGCTACATAGGTACGTATGTATCGACATGTATGTATTTGTATGTAATAATTAAATTATCTTCTTTTATTATATCCTATCAGTTGAATCTGTTCTCTGTTTTTATAACAGTTAATAATCTGTTTTCTGTTTTATAACAGTTAGTAGGGATGTGTAAAAAAAAACAAAATAAAAAGACGATTACATATACATACACACCTACACACATACACACACACACACACACACACACACACACACACACACACACACACACACACACACACATACACACACACACACACACACACACACACACACACACACACACACACACACACACACACACACACACACACACACGCAAGCACGCACGCACGTGAAACAAACTAAAGCTTTTCTAGAACAAAATATAAACTTACTAATGTTAACAAAAGATAAATGCAACAAAACAGTAATAATGTTAAAGTCTGACTATTTATACTACAGCCTTATTTTCAAAGTTAAAATATACAATACATTGCAAAATTTAACTAAATTGCATAATAAAACCTTACGAATTAAATTACGAATAAGTTTAAGCTGCTGCGTGTGATACCTATATATATATATATATATATATATATATATATATATATATATATATATATATATATATATATATATATATATATATGTTGAACAATTATTCCGGGAAAATATCCGTTGGTCATTTTTTAATTGCAGACGTTTCGCCAAGGTCACACATTTTCCCGGAATAATTGTTCAACATATTACTCCATCCGTGAAACACTTCAAACTAACATATATATATATATATATATATATATATATATATATATATATATATATATAATATATATATATATATTATATATATATATATATATATATATATATATATATATATTATATATATATATATATATATATATATATATATATATATATATATATCTATATATATATATATATATATATATATATATATATTGATAAAGTTGTATTTTATTAATTTTATTTTTTTTTATAATAAATGTAATTTTTATAATATGTGGTTCGTTGTTTAATTTAATATACCTCGGCTAGCTCAATTATATGTTCTAAGCAATCTGTCACTGTGTGACGTCGACTCTGTAGTCTCCTGGTAGAGTTCAAAAAGAAATTAAACCAAAATTTACTTTAGACCTTTGATAAATTAACCCAAATGAAGCACGTTATTTATTAATATTGAACAAATTTAATATAAACAATAAAATTCGTCTGCAACTTCGGTTGCCTTTAAAAATTTACAAAAATAGGAATCGTTTAAGTCTTAACGTGGTTTAGTGACGTGACAATAAAAATGTATTACAAAATGTGGAGACTCTCTACAAGTACCTAAAAACTAAATAAATATTGCAACTTTATAAAGTGTTTAAATGAACTATAAAGAAAAAGAAAATGAACACTTTATTCCGCTGACTACTCAAATATAATCAAAATTTCAAATGATCCCCAAAATTATTGTCCAACCTCACTTTAAAACAGTTCTGATTTCTTTAAAGGAAACTAACTACTCAAAAATAATCGGTGAAACTGGAATATCAATCCTCTCTTCGGAAGTTAAGGTACGTACTATTCTATTTTTAATTTAATGATCATTAATAATTTCAATTTTTAAGGCCTATCGCAATTATGTTAATTCATGAATTTTAATTTTCTCAATTTAAATGACATTTCTATACTCCAATATAATTTATAAGTGAAATTGTTTCTCTTACTCTCTGGAACAAATTTCTGGATATCTCTGCTGTGGAAACTGTGGAAAAACTAAATTCTAATTAGACGAGTTAAAAAACACTCCCGACCTATTCCACAGTTTCAGGGCTCTCCTTCGTCCAAAAAAACCTCGTCGGCGTCCTCTCCAAAAACCAATTCCCATTATTATCCGTTGCTAACAGCAACCAACGTTCTTTTTTTTTCTGTCTTCTATTTAAATATTTTAAACCATAAAACTGTCCTGTTTGACATATTTGTCAAGCCACATTACTTTCTCATAATCACTTTAATCACATATAATTTGGGAATTTACAAAAAAAAATGTTTAGATATAAAACTTATTCTATTACAATACTAATTTATTCTTTTCATCTCCACATCATTGTAATTTCTTATTTAACAAAACCCCTATTAATTTAGCTCCCACAGACTGTCAAATAAACTGTCAATCAGTTTATTTTCTGACGTTTATTAAAATTTCTATGTTTAAATATTTTTTTAAAATTCTTCTTTTTTGTTCTTTTTAAGGTTTAGACGATTCACCTATACACTAGGCAACTATACTATTCAGAAATTATTAACACTATACCAGGTAAGTCAAAATTAATTTATTTAACAATTTACTAATCTTTTTCTCTCTTTTATTTCAGAGTCGAACCCACATTGTGATGGCTTCATGAAATTCATAAACAACAAACTCATATAAAAATCCATTTAAGTTGTATATTTTTTAACATATTGAAATCATTTCAACTTCCCCCCAATTTGGATTTTGTTCAGTGCTAACTATCAGCACTTACTAAATCTAAATTCTTACCGGTAAACTTAAATATTTTATTAATATTAACATAACAATAAACTGACTTTTATTAATAAGCATATCTCTTGAATATTTTTTTTTATAAGTTACTCTATGACAAATACAGAATTTTCCAAACAAAATCTATAAATCTTTCACTAATTATATCAACTTTAGAATCAAATTTCCAAGTACTTTCCCAATTTCTTTACTTCTTTTCCTGTACTATTTATTTCTTGTACTATTTTCGTAGAAATTCTTATAATTGTTCCCCTCTTTATTTTATATTTTTATTTATTTATTTATTTCCGCATATACTATTTCAGTATCTTTATTCATTGCCGCATTATTATTTATTCTTTTTATATCCCCATATAATATTCATTTCATCATCTCTACATATAACTCTCTATATTTCATATTTCAATATTTCATATAATTCTATTTTTCATCTTATTTCCGCATATACTATTTATCATTATAATATTCCCTATTTCCCAATTTCTACAAAATATCGATTTGTCCATAGTACTTTGCTTATTTATTTATACTTGTAACTCCTATAAATCTACTTGAAAATAAATCAACCTTTTTTGTTTATGTAAATTCATCATTATTCTGTACATCTGTTCCTAATAAATTATTTAATTATCAAATTTATCTCAAGATATGCTTATTTATTAATTTTCCTTCTATTTACAAAACTTATATCTTATAATACCAAATTCGTGTCATAATATTGCCTTATTTAAATTATTTACAATGTTTTTGTTGATTAGAGTTACTTCTGAACCTGTATCTAATAATAACTTGTATACTGAATCTTGTATGTACCCTTCAATAAACTTTAAAGTATTAGTGTTATTATTTTTATTTAATTCCCCAGTATCTCTAATAAACTCCCTTGGATGTTCATACTTTGATAAGTAGACAATATTATGCACATAGAAGCGGTCTAAGCAAAATTTCTCCCTTCTGCATCAACACTTGCTTCCCCCCTATTCTCCTCTGTTCTAACTACATTCACCTGTCTTCTCTCCTCATTTTCCCCTCTATTATATCTTGGATTCCCTTCTCTGTAAACTTCCCTATTTCTCGTCTCCTGCGGATAATTTCCCTGGTTCTGTCTCCAATTATTGCCTCTGTCATTTCCTTGTCTCCAGTTATTCCCTCTATCATTGTTTGTATTCCCTTGTCTACGTTCCCAGTTATATCTTCCGATATCTCTCCTGACATTGTTCATATTCTCTCCCCTATTTGTAAAATCCCTGCTTCTATTTTGTCTCTCAAATTCTCTTTCCCTATAATTATTCCCTCGATTCACATATCCCTGTCTATTTGCTGTGTTATTCCTATATGTCCCTTGCTCTTGTCCATTTCGATTTTGCGTCCCTATACTCCTCTCAATCCTCTGAAGATATCCTGTCAAACTTTCCATCGTCTTTATATTGTGGAGAGCTATTGTTTCCGCCATGTTATGGTTATATTGCCTGGCGATGTATAGGACAATCTCCTCTTCTCGCATAGCCGGTTCTAAGTATTGTGCTGTCTGGAATAACTGCATTGCGTATAGATTGTAGTTGGTACTTTTTTCATAATTAAATTTCCCAAAATACAACCGCTCCCTGAAACTAGCCTGTTGGTTTTCTCCCCAAAAATAGTTAATAAACTTGGCCTCAAATTCCTGCACATTATTTATGGAATTTTCATTATTGCAAAACCATAATAATGGCATGCCCACTAACATGTTTCGAATATTCAATTTCATTTCTATCGGATCCCTTACATTCTTTACCTTATTTTTGATGATATCTACAAATATTCTAGGATGTAAGTGATTCAGGTTTCCGTCAAACTTAATTCCCCCATCATTATAACTCGGCATCACAGTACTCACTCCCCTTGTTTGTTCTAGATTTGATTCCAAACGCTGAATCTCCTCACTTGCATTTTTAAATTTCTCTCTCAATTCCTCAACTTGTCCCTGTAATACTCTATCTCCCTTTTCCGCCTGATTTGCATGCATACCCATTTCCAGTTCCAAATTCTGCAATCCCATCTTTATATTGTTTTTGATAATGGTAAGTTTTTCCTCATGATCCTGAGTTTGCTTTTTAACACTTTCTACCTCCCTAACAATCTCTTTATTCTGCTTATTAACTTCTTTGTTTATTTCCGTTGGTAAATTCTTTTGAATGGCTGTTCCCAACTCTACAAATCTGCTCCCAATTTCCTGTCCTATTTCCGCTCTAATTATGGCCTTTTCTCTGGATATCTCCTCCTGTACATTCCTCTTAAAATTCTCACTTTCTCCTCTGACCTGTTCTACTTTCTCTTCTAAACCTTGGGTAATGTGTAACATCTCTTCCCTGACTATCTTCACTTCTTCTTTGATTTCTTCCCTCATTTTAATTAACTCTCCCCTAAGTTCTCCTTTAATATTATTTTCCATTTTGTTCATATCCCCCCTAATATTGTTAATATTACTATCCATTTTGTGCATATCCCCCCTAATATTATGATCCATCTGTTGTAGCATCCGCATTATTTGCTTCATATCCATCTGTGCCATCCCTGACTCTCCAACATCTCCTTCCCTGCGTCTCTCCTCCTGCACTCTACTTTCATCCTCACTTACATCACATATATCTCTCACTATCTCATCCAACTCCTCTCTCAAATTATCTGTTAGACTTCCCTCTCTATCACCTTGTCCTGCTTCTTATATGCGTTTAAATGAACTATAAAGAAAAAGAAAATGAACACTTTATTCCGCTGATACTCAAATATAATCAAAATTTCAAATGATCCCCAAAATTATTGTCCAACCTCACTTTAAAACAGTTCTGATTTCTTTAAAGGAAACTAACTACTCAAAAATAATCGGTGAAACTGGAATATCAATCCTCTCTTCGGAAGTTAAGGTACGTACTATTCTATTCTTAATTTAATGATCATTAATAATTTCAATTTTTAAGGCCTATCGCAATTATGTTAATTCATGAATTTTAATTTTCTCAATTTAAATGACATTTCTATACTCCAATATAATTTATAAGTGAAATTGTTTCTCTTACTCTCTGGAACAAATTTCTGGATATCTCTGCTGTGGAAACTGTGGAAAAACTAAATTCTAATTAGACGAGTTAAAAAACACTCCCGACCTATTCCACAGTTTCAGGGCTCTCCTTCGTCCAAAAAAACCTCGTCGGCGTCCTCTCCAAAAACCAATTCCCCTTATTATCCGTTGCTAACAGCAACTAACGTTCTTTTTTTTCTGTCTTCTATTTAAATATTTTAAACCATAAAACTGTCCTGTTTGACATATTTGTCAAGCCACATTACTTTCTCATAATCACTTTAATCACATCTAATTTGGGAATTTATAAAAAAAAATGTTTAGATATAAAACTTATTCTATTACAATACTAATTTATTCTTTTCATCTCCACATCATTGTAATTTCTTATTTAACAAAACCCCTATTAATTTAGCTCCCACAGACTGTCAAATAAACTGTCAATCAGTTTATTTTCTGACGTTTATTAAAATTTCTATGTTTAAATATTTTTTTTAAATTCTTCTTTTTTGTTCTTTTTAAGGTTTAGACGATTCACCTAAACACTAGGCAACTATACTATTCAGAAATTATTAACACTATACCAGGTAAGTCAAAATTATTTTATTTAACAAATTACTAATCTTTTTCTCTCTTTTATTTCAGAGTCGAACCCACATTGTGATGGCTTCATGAAATTCATAAACAACAAACTCATATAAATATCCATTTAAGTTGTATATTTTTTAACATATTGAAATCATTTCAACTAAATAATATGGTCTTTCACATAAATAGAAGTTGTAGATTTAAGTTGCAAAGGGAGATCGATGTATAATTTTTTTGCCGAATATAATATACATTTCTTTACTAACTAAGTGGAGGGGATTGGTAAATACACATAAAAGCTTGAATATCTGGTGAAATAGTCATGATTAGGTCTTGCTGGAAAAACATATAGGTGTTTACGAATCAAGCAAACAGTTTCTAGAATAATATTAAGAGAGAAGAGTTAAAATCTCGTGATTTTTTAAGTAGCTTCTGCAATATGTTTCTACTGAGGCCGAAAAGATACCGTATTGTTCCTTTTTGTAATTTAGATAAGACTCGAGCAAAGAAAAATATGTTATTTTGGAAGATGCTAAATTGATTTCCTTCGAAACACATCTTATTGCATAGCAGGCTGAGGCTAGTTTCTTACTTTACAAATCGACATAAAGGGCTCTTTTAAGGTTGCTGTCTATAAAAATACCAAGAAATTTTACAGAATTAACGATACTGGTCTGGCTGTTATTAAGAAGCAAGGGTTGAGAGCTCTTTTAAAGAATATTGCTACTGTCTTATCTACGTTAAAAAAGAGTAAATTAGAGTCGAACTAGGTTTTTATTTTAAGTGGATCAGAAGTTATAATTGCATAAAGAGTTGAAATATTAGAGTTCTTCCAGGTAATACTGGCATCAACAGCAAAAAGAAAAAAATTCCATCGACTTTTAAGTTAGTGATATCATTTAGAAAGATAAGGAAAAGTAGAGGACCCAGTACTGAACCTTATGGTACTCCACATAAAATGCTTTTATGACTAGAGTCAGTATTATTTGCTCTAACTAGTTGTTTCCTATTGCTCAAGTAAGAATGAAACCAATTCAAAGAAATACCTCGAACTCCGTAAAAATTTAGTTTTTTTATCAAAATGTATTAAAAGCTTTGAGATAGTCACAAAAAATTAATCCAGTATAAAGATTATTGTTAAGTGCTTATGGTAATTTCGCCAAGACGTTGCCAGTTTTATGCAGTGGGCGATTCGATTTTATTCGATTTTATTCAAATCTATAAACAAATGGTTTGTATCGCTAGCACATACTGTAGAATTAAAAACAAACTGCTTGTGTGACATAAATAAAAAGCATTTCTTAATTTCTATTTTATTTTAATTTAACCCAAGTATGTTAGCCCGTAGCAATTATTATTTATGTTTGAGAACCACTGACAGAAGGAAGCCAGGCAGGGTCGTTAGTGGGCATTAGTACTTAAACTACCCTCAACACAAAAGATGGATTAGGCTAAGTAGTAAGAAGTGACGTTTATATAAGTTTGCAAAGAAGTATGGCGTCGATGTTGTGCATTTACTCTGTACAGACTAGTCACTTTGAGACAATCTATAGTAGTATCCCGTCTACTTACACACGGAAAAGACGAATGACAAGAAGCTTTGTCTAGGACCGATCGAGACAACCGCACCTTGGTCGGCTGTATAAGTAACTGCAACGACCAGGAGAGTCAGTTTTCTTCAAGCACCAACAAGAAGCGTTACTATACTATCTGACTATTGCTTAAACGTTTCGGTAAATTTGGCATTTTCAATAATGTTAACACGTTTTAAAAGTTTTACATGGATTAAAAATTTGGTATCTGACATTGACAGATGACATGTGGAAGTAATCTTAAAATAGGAGTGGGTCAGGGTCGTATCTTTAATATCTGTCATAATGCACTTAAAAACAACTCAATTTATTAAATTATGATACATATTGAAAAGATCTTTGATGTCAGTCTTATTATTGATAGAATTTTGATCTTTTGTATGTGAATCATCTTCAATGTTGATTGTTGATCTTTTGTTGTAATTTTGTTCTTTTTCCAAAATCTGTACATTTTCAAAATCAAAAGAATGGCTATTGTCTAGAGAATGTTTGGCTAGGGCTGTTGTGTTTAATAGAATTTTGATCTTTTGTATGTAAATCATCTTCAATGTTGATTGTTGATCTTTTGTTGTAATTTTGTTCTTTTTCCAAAATCTGTACATTTTCAAAATCAAAAGAATGGCTATTGTTTAGAGAATGTTTGGCTAGGGCTGTTGTGTTTAATGCATTGGTCAGTCTTTACAACTTATTTTATAAACACCATTTGATTGCTGGTTTTTATTAACAATGGGTTTAAATTTTGAAAAATATTTTCCAGATGTTTTGGATGATTTATGGTTAACATTAATATCATACTTCGACACCATTTTTGACATTTGTTTGGAAAATCCATTAATGTGTGGTAAGGATATTAATAGTATTTGTTTAGTTAGTGACATTATCCTATGGAAATTTTTATCATTTCTTCTATCAGGCGCGGCTCCCTGTAATTGGGGGAGACTTTCTGGGTATTTTTAGCATTGATACCCACAAGGGATACCTTTTTTTTTTTTTTTTTTTTTTTTTTTTGGGAGGTGAGAATCTTCAAAAGACCGTCTGGGAAGGTGTCCCAGGTGTGTCGGATTCAGTCCGGCACGCTTCACCGCGTGCTGAGACCGCCTACCGACTAAACTCACCCCCTCTTTCTCCAACCGACGGGTCTGGAACCGCACTTAGCGTGCATGTCTGACCCGCCGACCTTACTCTTAACTCCCCTCTAGCACTTTTCGCGTGCATTCCATTGGTTTGGCGGCCACCTATCCTCCCCCTCCGCAAAAGCCTCGCGCCAGACTGGTCGGTGAAGCGACCGTCCAGCGCAAGTCATTCGCGGTTCGGGCGACCAGGATGTCCTCCCTCCATGATGGAACTAGCAAGACAGAACCAGTTGGCAGTTACGAGCAACGCCAAACATTCTTCCTTTCATCAATTCATTCATTCAATACACACATTCGTTCAAAACTCAACATTTAAAACAAGGAGGCAGTCGGCTTAGGTTAGGTGTAAAGGGTCCTCCCCCGCTAAACTGCCTCAGGACGTATACGGGTAGAACAAGGAAAACATAAATCAAAACATAAACAAAACAAGAAACACAAGAGGCACTCAGTCTGAGTCGGGTGTAAAAGTCCTTTCTTTACTGAATGTCTCTTAAGACGTGCACAAATAAAATTATAGTAAAAACGGTAAAATGTATAAATAAAATTGGTAAATAAATAAATAAATAAATAAATAGATAAATAGATAAAACAGAATAAATAAAATCAAATAAAATAAGGACAGTCAACGTAGTTTGGATGTAAAGGGTCCTCCCCCGCTGACTGCCTTACGTGACATATACACGTTTAAAAAATAAATAGTAACGATCGGTCATCCCGCTTGCAAACGCCTCTCTTTCTCCTCTTTGTGTTTGATTGTCTTAGTAACAAAAGCAATGACCAGGTCGAAGTCTCTCTTGCTATCGATAACTTTATCGATTAACTCGTGAGGCTCGCCTAGAGAATACCCAAGACCCAGCTGTAGCTCGGTGCGCCCCGCATGATATTCAGGGCAAACGAACACAACATGCTGCGCGTCATCCACCACTCCACACTCGGGACATAGATCGTCCGCGGTCTTTCCTATACGGTGGGTAAATTTCCTGAACGATCCATGCCCCGTCAAGAACTGTGTAAAGTAGTAGTTGACGCGCCGATGCCGGCATTCGTACCACCTCACCACATCTGGAATCAGGTATCTCGTCCAGGCCGCCTTCCCGACTTCGGCTGTCCATTCCCTCTGCCACGTCTGTAGACTTCTCGCCCTTTCCTGTGGTCCTGAACCTATTGCTCCATTGCCCCTTTGGTACATTCGGACTCTTTCTCTGGCCAGAATATGCACCGGTACAGAACCAGCCACCACCTGTAAGGCAATGGTTGATACAGTTCTGTACGCGCTGCACACTCTGATCAGAGGTTTTCTTTGAGCCCTAAGAAGCATGTCTTTATACTTTGTCATTCGAAGGACCTCGTGCCATACTGGGGCACCGTATAACACTATGGACAGGATTGATTGTAACATCACCGTCCTTTTTTGGGATCCCGGTCCTCCTATATTTGGCATCAGTTTATTTAGTGTGGAGGTCCTTTTTTCTGCTTTTCGACATGCTTCTTGTACGTGTTGTCCGAATGTAATCCTGTCGTCAAATATTATACCCAAGTATTTCGCTGTCTTTTGGGGTACTATTGCGGAGCCTTTGTATTCAAATAAAATATCATTTCTTTTTCTCGGTCCCCTCAAGATTATGGCTTCCGTCTTCTCTACTGCTAGCTTTAGGTCATTTGTTTCTATCCAGTCCGCGGTCTTTCGTATTGCTCTATTTACTTTTCCTATTATTCCCCAATTCGTATCGTCTTCGACTAGTAAAGCTAGATCGTCCGCGTATGCAATCGCTCTTACTCCACTCTCCTTGTTTGTTTCTAGTACCCCGTTATATAATATATTCCATAGTAAGGGTCCCAGGACTGACCCCTGGGGTACTCCCGCGGTCATCTCTTTCTTCTTTTTTTTCGATATGCATACGGTTCTGTCAGATAGGTAGTCCTTTATTATGTTGGACATATATTCTGGAGCCCATTCGACGATTTTGTCTACTATAAGGCCCCAATTTGCTGAATTAAATGCATTTTTTATGTCCAACAGAACAAGGACCACCCATCTTTTCTTGCTTGTTTTTGCCGCGTCCCTTATCCAGGTCGCGGCATCGATTGTCGATCTACCTTTACGAAACCCATACTGTTGATTTGATAACACTCTCATATCTTCCAACACGCCTTCCAGCCTCCTCTTGATAAGTCTTTCATAGAACTTACCAAGGCAGTCCAGGAGGCATATTGGCCGATAAGAGGATGCTGAATCGGGGGGTTTCCCAGGCTTTAGGAGTAGAACTAGGTTCGCTTCCTTTAAGTCCCTGGGAAACTCTTGTTTCTGCAGTAGGTCGTTACATATTCTTCTGATCAAACCTGGTTTCTCAGTTGCTACAATCTTAATTGCCTCTGGTGGCAGCCCATCGGGGCCGGGAGCTTTTCCTGTCTTCATTTCCTGACCAGCAATTCGTATTTCTTCTTCTGTGAACTCCTCTACCATTGTTGGAAAGATTTTTATAAAATTTTGGATTTCTTTGGTGGGGAAGAGGAGTTCAGCTGATTCCATCCGCTGGTCCTCGTCGAGTTTATATGGAGCCATAACCTTCAACGTCTTCATGGTAATTTTATATGCGTCGCCCCATATATCATCTTCCAATGCTTTTATCAGGGTCTGCCACTTTTCTTTTTTTTCTTCTCTTATTTTTTTATTTAGGGTTCTCTTTAAATCTTTGTATATTTCTTTCAGCTCGAGGTTGCCCTGGCTTCTCGTGTAATTCCTTCGAGCTCTGAGGCATCTTTTCCGTAGACCTTCTATCTCATCCGTCCACCAGTAGGGGGATTTTTTATTTTCCTGTCTCTTCACGGTGGCCAACTTTGCAGCGTTTTCTAGTGCTCTTCTCAGTTGACCAAGGTCAGAAATCTCTTCCTCATTGATATTTCTGACCTCCGATAGGTATGCAGTTTTATTGAAATAAATTTCCGTGTGACCTATCGGCCGCCTTACTCCCCCTTTTACCTTAATATTGTATTTTATGTACCGGTGGTAGGTGAATAATTGGTCGTCGAGGACATCCCACCCGTGTACTCTTCTGGACAGCCCTTCACTCGCGATCGTGACATCAATGTGTGTTTGACTGGCCCCCCTCACGAAGGTTGGTTTATCGTTGTTTAATACTTGGAGGCCAGCCTGGGCTATCCATTCATTCCAGAGTTCCCCTTTTTTGTCATTTATGGGGGAACCCCATAACATCGATTTCGCATTTATGTCCCCGGCGATCAGTATTTCATTTTCATTCGTGGCGACGCTCATTATTTCGTCTACGATTGATTTATACCTTAACATAGGGATATTGGGAGATATGTAACATGCCAGGAGGCAGAAATCCCTCAACCTAATGAGGATATGGTTCCCCCCCCTGACGATGCTCCGCACTCCCACATCCCTGTTTCTAATGAGCACCGCCACGTTTTTTCCGTCATCCTGAACCCAACCACCGCCTGAAGTAATCTTCTTATTTGGTTCTGGGACGATGAGCAGGTCTGTTTCTAGATTGCAGGCCTTTGCGTGGACAAGGTCGTGCGCCCGGCGTGCTCTGCCCACGTTCACCTGCAATATCCGTATACCAGGTTGATCCTTGGGGTCCGTTTTGGTTCAGTTCCCTGAGGTCGTTACTGCGTCGGGATCACGTCTCGTCAATAAGTTAAAATAACTACGAACTAAAATAAATAAATAAATAAATATAGATAAAATAGATAAATAAAATAAATTTAAATAAAATAAAACAAGGGATACCTGTGGAACAAAAACTGGTAGTAGGTGTAAAATGCACATCCATGAAACTGGAGATTATCGATTTATGTTTAAAGTCGCTGCCTGTGGATCGCCAGGGCACGTCTGGAGCCGGCGCTGGACGTGACAGCATGCGGGATGTCGGTGGCAGGGTGTTGAGGAGGCGGGCCCCTGTCATACAATCAGCTACAGCCCAACAATAGCAAGAACAACTTCAAGCGAGCCAAACAAGAAGATCTCCACTCGCTGAAGGTGTTGCGCTGGAACATCAGTAGGCGCTCACCCAAGCGGGACGACCGAGGCAGCGCATGAAATCGACTGCGTCCATAAATGAAAATATTTTGCGCTTCTATTACCACTCGTGACAAACCTCGGCCAAGAAACGATCGGGTATCGACAAAATCTCTATGCCGAATTTTGCAGAGAGTACCCAGAAATTCAAGTAACTGAACAACGAGTTGCTGGTCGGTACCGGGTAATTATAGAAACAATCTTATCCCAGAGGCTAGACGCAATAGCATCAGAAGCGAATTAGAACGGGAGATTAATCCTCATGAGATAAATGTGGATCAAGTCCCTAATGAAATCATCATCATCATCATCATCATTAGCCATTTTGCGTCCACTGCTGAACATAGGCCTCCCGTAAATAATTCCATTGCATCCGATCTTGAGCAACTTGAATCCAGTTAGACTGGATGCGCTTTAAATCGTCCGACCACCTTGTTGGAGGATGTCCTCGACTACGATAAGCATCGTGTCTAGGCATCCACTCTAAAATTTTGCCTCCACTCTAATGAAATACATGAGCAGATTCCCGAGCTTACCATACAAGAAACTCAAACTGATAATACACTACAGGACAACAATGAGTTACGAGATACTCTGGTAATCGAAATGACACGGGCAATACAATAGTTTAATGGAACAAATCCACTTAGCAGACCACCGCTACCAAAAATAAACTCTTCTATAAAACTAGGTGCTCTGTTACAAATTATAAATACTGAAGTCCTAGCCAATTACGTCGTAGAAGCCCATACGCTGGAATATTTGCACATGCTTATTTACTGTGCAGCAGCAGCAACAGCTAATGTAATGGGAATTAGGATCAGAACACGACGAGGTACCAATGCCGGAAGGACAGATAACAGAGTTGCGCCCTGGGAGAAACGGCTTCTAAACAAGATTAAATTATTGTGTAGAGACATTGGTCAAATGACAGAATATATACGAGGAACAACAAGTAGAAAAGTCATTAAAAGAGCTGATCAAATAATGCTAAGCACCGCAAGACACTCGCAATATGATCCAGAAAACATCACAGCCCAACAGTACCTGGATACATTAAAACAAAAACTCTCCATTTATTCAGGACCAATAAGAAGGTACAAGATTAGTAACAGCCGGAAATATAACAATGCGCCTTTTGAGCATGCCGAGAAGGCGTTCTATCTGAAACTTAACTCCACTGTCGAAAGTGCCAATAAATTATACCCAATAAATTATACCCAAGCCAAGAAGAAATTCAGGAGGTCTGGAGAAATCAACTTTCCATACCAGCTACTCTTAACACCACTGCTGGATGGACAGAAGATACGATGCACAGCTGTCAACACTACCGCACAACTGTCTATGAACCCTTCACCACAGAAGAAGTCTCTAATATAATCAAAGAATTTCATAACTGGAAATCTCCTCGACCAGATGGATTTTAGAACTTCTGGCTTGGGTGCTCATGAGTGCTTGTCAACACTAATTTACAAATACCATCATTTCTAACTCAGCGAAGAAATTATTTAATACCGAAGGATCAAATTAATACCCAAGATCCAGCCTAGTACCAACCAATTACGTGTCTTTCAACTTTGTATAAATTGGTCACATCCTATGTAGCCCAGCGTATCTACCAACACTGCGTTTTAAATAATATTATAGAACCTCAACAGACAGGATGCGCTCAGGGTTTCATGGGTTGCAAAGAACAACTTATTATCCACTCAGCCATTTCTAACCAGGCATACACCAAAAAAGGAACCTCTTCAGTGCCTTTATTAACTATAAGAAAGCCTTTGACTCAGTGCTGCATGAATGACTGGTAGATATATTAAGAATATATTATAAAGTCTATGATAATATAATGACTTTCTTAAGACATATAATGACAGATTGGAAGACTAAAATTCAGCAAATACCTGATGAAAATAATATTAAAATGGAAAATATCTCTTTTCATCTCCTCCATAGATGAAAATTCTGGAATAATCTATCATGCAAATAGGATTAACTGTCTTGTGTATTGACATTTTCCAGAAGATTTTAGTGAGAAACTTATAGACATTTAGGCTTTCAGATCAGAATTCACTAATATATATAATATATATATATATATATATATATATATATATATATATATATATATATATATATATAATATAAACTAAATATATAATATAAACTAAATATCTTACACTAATACCTATACTACTATTTTACATCCGTAATTATATTTAAATTCAAATCCCCAAACTAATAAATATGTCAAATATGTAAAAACGTCAAATAACACAGTGTATACTTGGTTGCCTATGCACAAGGCTCATTAAATATTAAATAAATATATTTAAATTAAATATATTTATTTATAGAATAAAATAAAATAAAAATTTTTAAAAACTTAATCATATGCTAAATTTTCAGAAATACCCTCATATAATTATTTTTTTTTTATAATATTTGCTCATATGTGACATAAATTATTTCTTTAACCACTATTTAAGTAAGTTTATTAATTAAACATCATAATATTACTATGCTAATTTCTTGTATATGTAATTATTATTCCAATATATATATATATATATATATATATATATATATATATATATATATATATATATATATATATATCTCTTCTTCTTAGCCTTCTGTCGTCCATGTTTGGACATAGGCCTCTCCCAACTCCTTCCATCGGTCTCTATCCTGAGCAACATATTTCCAATTCGCCCCGGCTATTCTTCTGTCATCAACCCAACTCATCTGTGGTCTTCCTCTTGGTCGTTTACTTTCGTAAGGTCTCCAATGTTGTATTGTAGTATTCCAACGTTGGTCTTTCTGTCTAGCAGTGTGGCCCGCGAAGCTCCATTTAAGTTTTGCAATTTTTATTGTTATGTCCTCGACTTTTGTTTTGGATCTTACCCAGTCGTTCCTCTGTTTATCTGACAGTCGTATACCTAACATTGCTCTTTCCATTGTTCTTTCTGTTGTGGCTAGTTTATTTATGTTTGCCTTGGTTAGGGTCCAGGTTTGACATCCATATGTCATGCTAGGAAAGATGCATTGGTTGAACACTTTGCTCCTCAAGTATTGGGGTATTTTGCGGTTCTTAAGTATCCAACTAAGTTTTCCAAATCCTGCCTATGCTAGTCTTGCTCTTCTAGTAATTTCCGCACTTTGGTTCTCTTTGTCAAGTCTCAGGATTTGGCCTAAGTAGATATATTCCTGGATTTGTTATCTCACTGCCGTTTATAGTTTTATGTCTGGGGTCTTCTGTGTTTGTCATTATTTTTGTTTTTTTCATATTCATTTTTAGGCCGACGTATTTGGGATATATATATATATATATTATATATATATTATATATATATATATATGATATATATATATATATATATATATATATATATATATATATATATATATTGGATTTGAAACTTCCGCGGGAGCTATAAGTGATTTCAGTTGTTTTCCGGGTTAAGTAATTTTGGTTCCGTTAAGTAATTTTGGTTTTCAGAAAAACCATTGTTTTGACGACGTTTCGGCAAGGTCACACTTGCCATTGTCAAGTCAGATTAGTTCTGCTTCGTCTTGATGTTTCAGGAGAACTGGTCTCCTGAACTGAAAGAAGAATGGGTATGAAGTTACTGTCTTGTAAGTGGTTTTTTTATTTATTATGTATGATGAGAGAGTGATATATCTGGCTTAAGTTGTCGACGTACCGTTTTACAAAGGAAACCTGGAAATCTAACTTCTTAATACTCTCATTAGTAGGATCGTCTAGTATAAAGTTGACTATGAGACCGATATTATCGTCGACGATCTGATTTTAGCAACTCCGTCAGACAAGACACTTTATTAGTTTTTAACTGCTTTGATCCCCACCTACAATTTACATGTGAATTGGAGGTTGATAACAGTATCCCGTATTTAGATATGCCAATTATTCGCACACCGGATAACACATTAGTCACTACCTGGTACAGAAAAGAAATGGCTAGCAACCGTTCCTTAAACTACCATTCGACACACCCAATCAGATATAAACTTAACCTGGTACAAGCACTCAGCCTTATAGTACACATGTTGACACATTGCGTTACAAAGAAGAATCTCTCAATCTACTTAAGTCCATTCTCATAGATAACTCCAATCCGGCATCCATCAACAATAAATTTCTATATTCCAAAAGCTATGGGCAGTTCATTACTGAAACACCCAACGGGCTAACATTAGCGCCCATTTCTAACAAAATACAGATGAATAAGTCCCCTCTCACTCCTAAACAAACCATAAAATATGCTTCGCTCTCTTACTTCCCACAAATCACTAACAGGCTTAACAAACTTTTCAAAAACTTACCTGTCAAAATAGCAGTAAAAAATACCAGAACCGTAGGAAAGTTATTTTCTAAGACAAAAACTTCATTGGCCTCTCTAGAACAAACTAACCTCGTCTATCATGTACACTGTGCAGAGTGCAACTTCTGCTACATTGGCCAGACCAGCCGCTCTCTTCAAGGTCGACTTACGTTCCACAAAAACGATATTAGGATTTCAAAACCATCTTGTGCCCTTGCACAATATGCCATTTCAACCAAATACAGTATCAACTTCACGAATACCAAAATACTGTGCCAACAAAAAAATTATCATAAGCGATCCATCCCTAAAATGTGTCAAATTCTAAAACATCCATCGTCCCTAAATGAGAGAACCGACATCGACAACTTGAGCCAGATATATTACTCTCTCATTATACATAACAAATAACAAAACCACTTACAAGACAGTAACTTTATTTCCATTATTCTTTCTTTTTTTGTTTTGCTTGTTTTTTAAAGAAAAGTAAAAAATGAATCCTTTAAAAAAAATGGTCTGTCCCCGTTATGTTCAATAATTCCCTTAATAATTGTACCTCCCTGCTTTCCAAAGAAACACATGTACGATGCAAGCCACATGATAAACTGTAAATTATGATAACCTACAACTGATAGAAAACAATAGAAGAGATTAGTGTGGTTTGACCCTCGAAAGAGCTTAAACCAACATTCAAATGAAGCCATCGGTCAAAATTAAATGAACAATAGTACTCTTTCAGTTTTTCTTGTGTATTTTTTGTTTTGTTTCTCTCGTTTATAGTTGTTAAGATTTAATGTTAAGTTATCGTCGAGTTTTTATAACCCTTAAAAAACCTACAAATTGTTTTTGTAAGTATGAACCTGTTGGTTGTTTACTTATTTTTTACATTTTTTATTTTGGAATGAATTGATGATGCTTTTAAAAATAAAAGCGAAACGTATTCGAATAAATCAATGAAGTAGTTGACGACTGTCATTTGCCAATTATTGACCGATAAAACCTCTGCTATGCAACCATTGAATATACGTCCAAAATTTTGGAATATTGGAATATTTCATCTTTGTATTGATTTTTATATATAAACTCTTCTGAACATCATTTTGTTTCAATTCTCAATAATACTAAATAAATCTCAAAACCAGATAAACGATATGCAAAAAAATTATTTATTCTTTTGTAGTGAAAAACTTACAATGTACAACCTACATTTAAAAATAAATTTTTATCGAAAAAAATTAATTTTAAATAGAACTAATAATTAGTATTTCCTTCATTGGCCTGCATGCATGCCTGTAGGTGATTTGGCATGCTGCCGATTAACTGGTCGAGCTGGGCTTGTGGAATTTTCTCCCATTCTTCACGAGCAGCATCTTTTAGTTCTCGAAGTGTAATAGGGGGATTGTTTCGCTTTTTGATGCGTGTTTTGAGAATGTCCCAAGCATGTTTAATAAAGTTCATGTCGGGGGAATTCGAGGACCACTGTACTGTAGATATTTCTTCTTCCTCCACAAAATTTTGTACTGCTGCTGTTCAATGAGGAGGTGCGTTGTCATGCATAAATAGAAATTCATCACCCCTGCCCCTCGGAATAGACGTACGACAGGATTTAAAATTTCCTCGATGTACACAGCACCAGTGACCCTTCTCTCCTAAAACCAGCAGTGGCGTCCGTGTACCACTCACAATACCACCCGAAACCATGATACTGCCACCTTCAAATGGGACACGCGGTTTGACTGTTTCTAGTCAGGCTTGTCCTCCTGGGGCCCTCCACCAAAGTTCTTCGCGAATCATATACCAAACCAATTTTTGACTCATCAGAGAACATCACGTTATTTCAGTTAGAACCATGATGCACCATTTCTTTAGCCCATTGCAACCTCACTATTTTTTGTTGGTAGGTTAGTTTAGAAACACGTTGCGGTCTTCTACGATAAAAATTTACCGCATTTAGTCTGCGTGTTATTATTTGCCGTGAAATATGCAGTCCTTGAACCCTAGAAATTTCTCTGGATATACCATTTGTAGATTTCAGACGATTTCTACGAGTTATCAATGTTTTTGCCGGTCTTGTGCTGCTGTTGTACATCAACTTCTACCACTTCTGGGACGATCCTTGTCGTCATTTGTATCTTGGATTTTTTTTTAATTTTCGATACAGCACTCTGAGTAACATCAACAATATTCGCGATATAACTTTGTCTAAAGCCCTGTTGTAACAAAGCAATTACTATAGATCTGTAAAAATCAGGTATCACGTTTCTAGGCATCAATTTCAAATTAAACAAAGACTGAAATATTGTGTAAACACGCTAATCAGTTGAATGTGGCCAAAATCATACAAAAACGATTCAAATTTTTTATTTTGTACATATTTCAAACTTTTGGACATATGTGTATATATAGTGAGTATCAAGTGAGCTCCGTATATCGTTGTCCGCTTGACCACGGAGCTCACTTGAACCTGAATTTTAACATGGACGAAGTCCACTTTTATGTATATTTATAAAATTATATATATATATATATTATATATATATATATATATTATATATATATATATATATTATATATATATATATATATATATATATATACATATATATATATTATATATATATATATATATATATATATATATATATATATATATATATATTATATCCTGGATAAAGAGTGTCCAGTTTTAAATATCTTGGTGGCCATATTACTGAACAACTAGATACAGATCAAGAGATAAAATGTAGAATCGAGATAGCCTGCACGACATTTTTAAAAATGAGGTCATTCTTCTGTAATGATAACTTGCAACTTTAACTTCGAAAGCGCATGGTTAAATGCTACATTTGGTCAGTCCTCTTATACGGTGTCGAAGCATGGACATTAAAAATATCTACCATTAATCGTCTGAAGGCCTTTGAAATGTGGCTGCACAAACGTATACTAAAAATTCCATGGACGGCTATGCTGACAAATGTGTCAGTCCTTGAGAGAGCAAATGCTGCTCACGAGCTGCTTGATAACACGGCCTATTTTGGACACGTAGTAAGGGGAGACCGATATAATATTCTTCAACTTATTATGATGGGTAAAATCGAAGGACGAAGAGGAATTGGTAGAAAGCAGGCCTCTTGGTTGAAGAATATCAGGGAGTGAACAGGAATAAAGAAAGCTGAGCAACTCTTTAGAATAGCTCAAGACAGAGACAGTTTCGCCATGTTAATCGCCAACGTCAAGGGGACTTGATAGGGCACGTTAAGAAGAAGAAGAAGTCCACTTTATGCCGTAAATATATATAATATATATATATATATATATATATTATATATATATATATTATATATATATATATATATATATATATTTGAGTGTGACCTTGCCGAAACGTACCTTTGAATTGTCGGCAGTATTAAAAGTCAAAAATTTAATTATTGCCGACAATTCAAAGAATTACTTCCTTTAAATGTAGTTACATTGGGTTTTTCGATTAACCTTGGGTAAACCTTTGCGTTTTAAGGTCAAAGCTACCATACATTTCCAACGTTAAAAAAAAACTTTTTTGCACATAGTAACAAAAAACACCATTATGTTGTTATTAGCTAAGTTTTTTAACATCCTAACTAGACATTTCTAAAATTTACGGTAAGATAAATGTTTTTTCTTAGATAATATATGGTAGCTAATTATAATTTATTCTCTTTCAGCCCTGAAGAAGCCAAATTAATTCACTTTGTTGAAAACGTTCGGCGAAATAATTGATACACATTAGAGTTTTTCTTGCAGATTTTCCCAATATTTAAGAGTTTACTGTATATATATATATATATATATATATATATATATATATATATATATATATGTATATATATATATGTATATATTTATATATATATATATATATATATATATATATATATATATATATGTATATATATATATGTATATATTTATATATATATATATATATATATATATATATATATATATATATATATATATGTATTGTTCTGATATGCAAAATCGAAAATAATATTGGTTTGCTTAATATATTTCAAAGTACAAATTATAATAAGTCAAATGATTCGACGAATAAGCTATAAAGATATTTTGAAGAAGTGAAAATCCCTTATCTGTGGATTACCTGTAGTAAACAAAATTTTTAAGTATGCATAAATTATTTTCTTTGTAAAATATATTCGAGTGAAGCGGGTTTTCCAAATGGACTTGTACAGTAATAAGGACAATAGAATAGATGTTTAGAAATACATTTCTCCGTTAGTTCTTAAGAATTTGTAGAAACCGATTACTTTGTTAATAGTTTTTAGGAAATTTATAATTGTAGGTAAAATTATTGTTTGTTGTCTAAATGAAGTGATTAGGAATTGTGGCCAGCTTTGATTGGAGGAGACTAAAAAAGTGGGATATGGTTTGTAACAATGAGAATTTAGCTAGTTTTTTGAGGAAGAAAAAATAATCAGTTGGTTTCCAAGGGTACAAGGCGAATAGTCGTTTGTTCTCGTGTGGTTCCCAAGACGTAGAAAGCAGTGGAAGTGAATTTTTGTGAGTTTTCGTGGAGTTAGTGTATCTGACAGAAGCTGATCAGTAAAATATTGTAAGTTATATTCTCTACTTATATTCCAAGAGTCACTGTTCAGGCCATAACGAGAGATTCAGTTTATCGAGAGGAGAAGAGGCTAGCATAATTTGAACGATACGTGCATTTGAATGAGATCATTAGTGTATCTGACAGAAGCTAATCCAGTAAAATATTGTAAGTTATATTTATTTTCTACTTATATTCAAAGAGCCACTGTGCAGGCCAGAACGAGAGATTCAGTTTATCGAGAGGAGAAGAGGCTAGCATAATTTGAACGATACGTGCATTTGAAGGAGATCATTAAAGACGATAGACTCGCAACATTTTGTTGTAAGATTGCTGGTTACCTAGGGGACTGTTAAGAATAGATAGTGTAGGCTACAAGAAACAAGGATTGGGACAACTCATCATCAGAGAGAGATAGTTTTGCTATTCATCAGTTTTTCTTTATTAACAACACAATTTTTACAATTGCTAGAGAAAAGATAGGAATATTTTGATCATGAGATTTAGAACAACAATTTTGATTTGAGATTTTAATTTATATTGTATGTACCATTAATTTTGAAGGTTCACGTACGTAGAACAAAAGTTTGATAATTATATGAGATATTGTTTATTGAAGATATTTGAGTGTGAATTTTATTTTAATATATTTTTATTTCAATATATAGTGTTGTATCATATATGTTTTTTATTATTCCGGTATTCTTTGGACCTTACCTATCACATGTAAAGCATAGATATTGAAGCACGAATAAAACCCTGAGATAAGAGATTTAAATAGTGTGATAGAATGATAATTACATCATTTAAATTCTTCTTCTTAACATGCCATACACCAAAGTGCGTAGGCGACTATCTCATTACTAGAATTCTGTTCTTGGCGGCGTGACACAGCTCACCTGTATTGTGTATTCCCGTCCATTCTTTAATATTCCTTAACCAGGACAATTGTTTGCGACCGGCTCCTCTCCTACCTTCGATCTTCCCTTGTAGGATTAACTATGGTATTTCATATTTTGCTCCTCTCAATATGTGCCCAAGGTAACCAATCTTGCGTTTTTTAATTAATTCAAAGAGTTCTCTTTCCACGCCGGCTCTATTAAGGACGTCATCGTTTCTAACTCTATCCACCCAAGGTATGCGCATCATTCTTCTCAATGACCACATTTCAAATGCTTCAAGTTTGTTGATAGATGTTTTTTTCAAAGTCCACGTTTCCATGCCATAAAGCAAGATAGTAGTAAGATAGTAGTAAGATATGTAGCACTTGACCATTCTGTAGCGTATTTCGAAGTTTAGGTGTTGATTACATAGGAGCGGTCTGAATTTCACAAAAGCTTGTCTTGCCATTTGTATTCGGGTTTTTATCTCGTGTTGTGGATCCGATTGGTCATTGATTGTGGTGCCAAGGTATTTAAAAGTTTTCACGCGATTTATACGATTGTCACCTATGCATAATATCGGGTTTTCTGGAGGGTTTCTGCTAATGACCATATATTTCGTTTTCAAAAAATGTTGATTTTGAGGCCATATTTTTTACCTATGCTATTCACCCTATCAAGTAATAACTGCTGATCTTCCAAATTATCAGTTATAATCACTGTGTCGTCCGCATAGCGTAGGTTGCTATTGGTATGCCGTTCACCTTAATGCCTAATTCCGTATCTTCTAATGCTTCCGCATATATATTTTCAACATATAAATTAAAAAGCATCGAAGAGAGTATGCAGCCTTGGCGGACACCTTTCCGGATTTCAAATTCATCCGTATATTGGTCTTGATCAATCTTCACCTTTGCCTTTTGGTTCCAGTATAGATTCTGAATAATTCTGATCTCCTTCTGGTCAATGTTGGCCCTATGTAGTAGTTCCATCATGATATCATGTTTAACATTGTCAAATGCCTTCTCGTAGTCGATGAAGGTGAGGTAGACATCTTTTCGTTGATCTAAGCAGTTTTGTATTAAGGTGTTCAAACATAAAATTGCCTCTCTTGTTCCTAGTCCTCCCTTAAAACCGAATTGTGTTGACCCGCTAAGTTCTTCTAGTATCTTATACATTCTTGAGTGTAATATCCTAAGGAAGAGTTTCAACAAGTGACTCATTAAACTGATTAAGCGGTGTTCATTGCATTTTGTGGCATTAGATGTTTTTGGGATCATCACAAAGGATGACTGCAGCCATTCTCGTGGAATGTAACCAGTATCATAAATTCTATTGAACAGCCTTACCAAGATTTCGATATTCTCCTCGTCTAGTAGTTTTATTGCTTCTATATTAATTTCATCTGGACCTGTTGCTTTATGCATCTTTGTGGTTCTAACTGCATATTCTATTTCACTTCGCATTATTGATGGCCCTGATAAGTTTTCGGAAGGAAGTTTGCGCGTTGGTTGTGTTGGTCTTTCGTCATTAAAAAGGCCATGGCGTGGAAAGAATACTTTCGTATTCTTTCCACGCCATTGCTATCTCTTCTTCTGACTCTATGTATTCGTTTCTGTCGTTGCGTATTCTTGTTCTGTGGTGGCTTTTGTGTATATTCGATATTTCTTTGATCTTCTTATGTAGTCCAAAACTATCTCCTTTTTCCTGCAATTGTTCTATTTCGTTGCACCTTTCCACCATCCAACGTTCTTTTGCTTATTTAATTTTCTGACGGATTTCTTTGTGTATCTGTTTGTATTTGTCTTGATTACGTTGTTGTTTATGTTGCCTTCGCTTTTCCATTAGATCCATAATTTCGTCCGTCATCCATTCGTTATGCTTTATCTTTCTGATATGTGTTTTAACTTCCCTGTTTACTGCCAGAATCGTTCCTTTAATATCATTGACCATCTCTTCGATATCATAATTTTGTCCTATTACTCGCATTCTTTCATTAATTTGATTCGCATAACTCTTCTTCAGATTTTCGTCTCTCATCAGTTCTCTTGTATTTATAGGTGTGCTGGTATTTGTATTTGTTCTCTTAATTTTTGCTAGTTTTAACCTCACATCTGCTATTAGCGGATTATGATCGGATGCAATATCAGCACCTGGATATGCTGCGATTCTTTTGATAGCGTTACGAAATCTTCTGTTTATTAAAACGTAGTCAATTTGGTTTCTAATTATTCGATTTGGACGGTCTCCTGGCGATCTCCAAGTATATAACTTACGAGGTGGGAGCTGAAACCATGTGTTCATGACGACAAAACCGTTCTCCTGGCAGAATTCACACAGCAGGTCGCCTCTTTCATTTCTAACTCCAAGGCCGTACTCTCCAATTATGTCTTCATATCTTCCTTTACCCACCTTGGCGTTAAAGTCGCCCATTATTATGTTTATGTCCTCTTTCTTTGCTAGTCTTATCATTTAAATAAGTTTAATTAATTAATTAATTAGCTAATTAATTACTTGGCGCACCTAAGATTACAGCGCAAGATCATATATATATATATATATATATTATATATATATATATATATATATATATATATATATATATATATATATATGATCTTGCTTGAACAATCCTGGAATGCATTTTTGCGTTACTCTCTACTTTTTATTGCGTTATTTGGACTCCCAAATATTTGAATGTTTCAGTTGATATTATAGTTCTCATTTTAAATTTAAAGGCTTTCTGGGTTTTCTCCTGCAACTAAGTACTCGGTTTTTGTATATTAATTGTAAGGCCCCACTTAGTGTATTCCTTTTCCAGTTGTCTAAGCATATAGTCTATATCGCTTTCGTCTTCAGCCAGAATGGCTTGGCCGTCAGCGAAATGTATCGTGTACAAACGCTAGGAGCACGTTATTCAAATAAATTTTAAAAAGTATAGGTGCTACATTGCTCAGAAAATAAATTGTGATTTAATCCCATATAAATACAATATCTAAACCTAAGCAAGTCAAAAATTCACGGAATGACAAATGCATCTACAGAGATAGCATAATGGAGTTAAGTTTCAAAAAAATTATTAAATCTTTAAAAAAATAATAAAATAACGACGCCGCTTTAATGGTGTAATTTACAAGTTGAGAATAAGTCACCGTCTTGAACTTGTTGGACAATAGAAAGTACCAATGTAAATAAAAATTAGAACTCAATATAACATTAAAAATAGCGAGGGTAAATAAAAAGACAAAAAACCAACTATAAATAGGTATTAGCTAGTGTAAGTAGTGTAGTGTAGTAGCAACTAATAACTAGTGATACAGTTCATAATCTTGAAAAACTATTCAATAATTTTAAACGGTATTATAATGTTAGAAACATAGTTGACTTAAAAACATATAGGGGAAAGTGGGGGAACCGTGCGCGGTGGGGAACGGTGCGCACCATTAAAATTCAAATTACGCGGCATACTGAGAGTCCCCTCCCGAACAGGCTTAAGCGGGAACATGCACAGAGTCTCTGAAGCCATTAACTGCCACTGCAGTTGAGTTGTGTACTTAGTGAAAGGCGAAAGTGTGCATTTGAGGTTTTTGTTACTATTTTCCACTTGCACAAATTAAGACGGTGAGTCCGTAAATCTTAACTACTTGTTTTGAAATAATTATATTCTTAAAGAATATCATCTGCTGCATATATGCACACCATTTGGTTGCATTTAGATAAGTAATTTTTGTAGGATGATGTAATTACGTTTTTAAACCATAGTGGGGTAACCGTGCGCGAAAATGCGCACGGTTACCCACTAATCAATTAAATATGAAGCAATATTGTTATCGTTTTTGGGTACTAAAATCCGTCTTTTATTTTCAGATGCCACGAAATTACGTTCGAAAGACTGAAATCCATCAATATAGTGATGAATTGCTGGAGACTGCACTGAATGCAATTAGAAACGATGGGAGGAAAATACGAGAAGTTGGGAGGTCTTTTGGTATTCCTGAATCAACACTCAGAAAAAAGCTTTCTCTAAATCAACTAAAAATCCCCATCTCGGTAGAAAGGCGATTTTTACAGCAGAAGTGGAAGCTGAATTAACCCACTATATTCTGACACTCGCAAAATTGTTTTACGGCGTAACGCCCCGACAACTGAGGCAGTTAGCGTTTAATTATGCTCAACAGAAAAATATTCCAAATAATTTCAATAAACAAACTCAGTTAGCAGGCAAAGATTGGTTGTATGGGTTTCTCAAGCGAAATCCTGAAATATCATTGAGACAGCCTGAGGGGACTAGTCTTAATCGAATTGCTGCATTTAATGCGGACGAGTTAAAACTTTTTTATTCAAATCTCGAGAAAGTTTTACAAAAATTTAAATTTGAAGCAAACAGGATATATAATATGGACGAGACGGGTGTAACCACTGTACAGAAGAAGTGCCCGAAGGTTTATGGACGTAAGGGTGTAAAAAAAGTAGGAGCTGCTATTTCAGGTGAAAGAGGGAGGACCATTACAGCCGTATTTTGCATGAGTGCCACAGGAAATTATATCGCGCCCATGCTGATATATCCCAGAAAGAGAATGGCTCCTGCGCTGCAGAAAAATGGGCCAACTGGTGCTAACTATAAATGTTCAAAAAATGGATGGATGAATTCTGAACTTTTTCTTGATTGGTTAATGCACTTCGAAAAACAGGCAAATCCCACTTTAAATGACCCGATTCTCCTTATCCTTGACAACCATTCAAGCCATATATCCATAGAGGCATACGATTTCTGTAAGTCAAATCATATTCATATGGTGTCCCTTCCGCCACATACTTCCCATCACCTTCAACCCCTTGACCTATCCTTCTTTGGTCCTTTAAAAAATGCGCTATACAGGGAGTATGATATTTATTTAACTACAACAGGCCATGAAAAGATCACTGAATATGACGTAGCTGAGCTGTTAAATAAAGCGTTCGTAAAAGTCGCATCGATGGAGGAAAGCAGTTTCGGGATTTCGTTCTGCTGGAATAAGGCCATTTGACCCTAACAAATTCAACGAAGATGATTTCGCTCCGGCCAACGAAATGAGACAGTTTGTAGTAGAAGGTTCTCCCGAACGTAGCGCTAATTTATTAACACTTGCATCTCAGCCAAATCTACAAAAAATTCCTAATCCGGCAACACCCGAACCTAGTGAAAATTCAGACGGTGAAGATAGACAGACAGCTCATATGCCAAAACAACAGCAGCAGGATCTACCTATTCAAGGTCATCTACCATGTACATCTACCGCTGAACAAGATCATCTACCATCTACATCTAAGTCTGGACACAACCATCTACCATCGACATCTACATTAAATAATTCATTCTTCCAATTTGCACCTATTCCAAGGAGAAAAGAAAAAGGAAGAGTAAAAACAGTGTCTCGTTCGAAACAACACTCTGAAATATTGACTAGCACACCCCTAAAAGAACGATTAGAACAAGCTCAAGCAAAGAAAAGGGAAAAAGACGTGAAAAAAAACATGAAATTAAAAAGTGTCAAAACATTAGGAAAGAACAATATTAAGAAAGATAATAAGAAAATGAAGAGGGCTCCAACACCTGAACTTGATGCACAAGAACGTGACGAGGAAGATGAAATCGAGAATGCTTATTTCTCGATCCCACCTCACTCCTTCTACGGAACCACTACAAGAAAAATAACGGCAAAGAGAATGTTGCAAAAAAAGTAAAAAAAACGCATATGTCAGTCTCCGGAAATTAAAAGAGGGAGAAATAAGAAACCAGCAACGCCTGAATCATCAGAGGTATCTGACATAGACGATAGTGACATTTGTGACGATGATGAAGTAGACGATATCAACCCCAACTATGTTCCATTTGATGCAGAACCTGACGTGCGGACTGAATTATGTGGCATATGTGGAGAACATGGAAAAAGCGAACTATGGTACCGGTGTGTTGCATGTGGCTTATGGAACCACGCGGCATTGTACCGGTAAAGATGCCCCCGAACAATACATTTGCGACTTTTGTCAAGGTTAAACAGATACCTACTTAACATTATAGGTATATAATCACTCGTACAATAAATATTTGTTCTTGCATGTGAATTTGTTTTTATACCACTGTATTATTAGGTACTTGTATATTCCAAACTACTGCGCACTGTTCCCCACCCTGTGCGCACAGTTACCCCATGGGGTGGGGAACGGTGCGCAAATGCAATTTTTTACTTTTTCTAATTATATATGATTATGTTAAGAAATTCAATATCTATTATAGTGCATACTGAAAGTAGAATAATTAGGGTATCAGATAACGTTTTTATTTTATTTTTTATGTTTAAGAGTTGACCACCACAACGATTCTCGCTTAGGTGCGCACCATTCCCCCACCTTCCCTAAACATCTTTTTATAATAAATACACTTACTTTTATAGGTTACTTTTTGACAAGCAGGTTCTTGATTATGGTCAGCGGGTTTATCACAGATGACTATTTGCCAATCTCTCGATTCTTTTTTGCAGTTCTCCTCATCGCAAGAATAACATTCAAGCGCATTTGCTAAAAACAAGGTAAATATTACTAGTTTTAATAAATATATTAATCAAGTTGTGTAACAATGGGATGTAGATACAAAAAAGTAAATAAAACGTTCTATATATATATATATATATATATTATATATATATATATATATATATATATATTATATATATATATATTGAAATGATTTCAATAGGTCAAAGAGGATATAACTTAAAGGGATTTTTATATGAGTTTGTTGTTCATGAATTTCATGAAGCCATCACAATGTGGGGTCGACTCTGAAATAAAAGGGAGAAAAGATTAGTAAGTTGCTAAATAAATTAATTTTGACTTACCTGGTATAGTGTTAATAATTTCTGAATAGTATAGTTGCCTAGTGTATAGGTGAATCGTCTAAACCTTAAAAGGAATAAAAAAAGAAGAATTCTTAAAAAATTATTTAAACATAGAAATTTTAAAAATAAACGTCAGAAAAATAAACTGTCAAAAGTCTGTGGGAACTAAATTAATAGGGGGTTTTGTTAAATAAATTACAATGATGTGGAGATGAAAAGAATAAATTATATTAGTATTGTTAAGTTTTATATCTGAATTTTTTTTTAAATTCCCAAATTAGATGTGATTAAAGTGCTTATGAGAAATTAATGTGGTTTGACAAATATGTCAAAACAGGACAGTTTTATGGTTGAATAAAATAGAAGACGGAATGAAAAAAGAAAGTGGGTTGCTGTTAGCAACGAATAATTTTGGTTGGTGCTAGCTATGGCGGTGAACAAGGAAGAATAGGTTGTTGGAGGCGACGAAAATTTTGGAGGAAGAGCCCTAAAAAGGTGGAATAGTCCGGGAGTGCTTTAAAATCGTTTAATTATAATTTAGTTTTTCCACATTTTCAAATAGAGATATCCAGAATTTGTTCCAGAGAGTAAGAGAAATTTTGACTTATAAATTATAATTGGAGTGCAGAAATGTCATTTAGATTGAAAAAGTAAAAATTCATGAATTAACTAATTGCGATAGGCCTTAAAAATTGAAATATTAATGATCATTAAAATAAAAATATAATAGTACGTACCTTTAACTTCCGAAGAGAGGATAGATATTCCAGTATCACCGATTATTTTGCGAGTAGTTAGTTTTCTTTAAAAAAAAAAAAATCAGAACTGTTTGAAAGTGAGTTTGGATAATAATTTTGGGGATCATTTGAAATTTTGATTATATTTTAATGCTAGTTATAAGTCAGCGGCATAAAGTGTTCAGTTTTCTTTTCTTTATATTTCATTTAAACACTTTATAAAGTTGCAATAGTCATTTAGATTTGAGGTAATTGTAGAGAGTTTCCACATTTTGTAATCAAATTCTATTTTCACGACACATTAAGGTTTACACGATTCCTATTTTTGTAAATTTTTAAAGGCAACCCAAGTTGCAGACGAATTTTATTGTTTATATTAAATTTGTTCAATATTAATAAATAACGTGCTTCATTTGGGTTAATTTATCAAAAATATAAAGTAAATTTTGGTTTAATTTCTTTTTGAACTCTACCAGGAGACTACAGAGTTGACGTCACACAGTGACAGATTGCTTAGAACAAATAATTGAGCTAGCCGAGGTATAGTATATTAACAACGAACTACATACTTTTAAAATTCACTTCAATTCAATTAAAATTATATTTATTAACAATAAAACATAAAAATAATAAAAACAAAACTATTACAATTGGCGCTAACAACGTGGAGCCTCTGGGAAAACAGAAATAAGGGTGTAATTTTTAAGCAGATTTATTAATAATACACAGATTAAAATAAAAACAAATTGGTGTGATTAGAGTTGTAGAGATTCTGGGGTAGTTAAAGTTAAATTTGAGAATAAATAGAGATTAGGATAAAATGGCAGACCGAATGACTTTAAGAAATGGAAAAGAAATCGTACCGAAAGAGAGTGAAGGAGAACAGGTGTTAGAACAGGAACAGGGTATACAGGTAGATGAAGAAAGCAGAGGAGGATCAGGAGAATTTGTAGTACAATATTTAGAGCAAGGCAGACAAGAAGCAGGACAAGGTGATAGAGAGGGAAGTCTAACAGATAGTTTGAGAGAGGAGTTGGATGAGACAGTGAGAGATAGACGTGATGAAAGTGTGGATGAATGTAGAGTGCAGGAGGAGAGACGTAGGGAAGGAGATGTTGGAGAGTCAGGGATGACACAGATGGATATGAGGCAAATAATGCGGATGTTACAACAGATGGATCATAATATTAGGGGAGATATGCACAAAATGGATAGTAATATTAACAATATTAGGGGGGATATGAACAAAATGGAAAATAATATTAAAGGAGAACTTAGGGAAGAGTTAATTAAAATGAGGGAAGAAATCAAAGAAGAAGTGAAGATAGTCAGGGAAGAGATGCTACAAATTACCCAAGGTTTAGAAGAGAAAGTAGAACAGGTCAGAGGAGAAAGTGAGAATTTTAAGAGGAATGTACAGGAGGAGATATCCAGAGAAAAGGCCATAATTAGAGCGGAAATAGGACAGGAAATTGGGAGCAGATTTGTAGAGTTGGGAACAGCCATTAAAGAGAATTTACCAATGGAAATAAACAAAGAAGTTAATAAGCAGAATAAAGAGATTGTTAGGGAGGTAGAAAGTGTTTAAAAGGCAAACTCAGGATTATGAGGAAAAAATTACCATTATAAAAAATAATATAAAGAAGGGATTGCAGAATTTGGAACTGGAAATGGGTATGCATGCAAATCAGGCGGAAAAGGGAGATAGAGTATTACAGGGACAAGTTGAGGAATTGAGAGAGAAATTTAAAAATGCAAGTGAGGAGATTCAGCGTTTGGAATCAAATCTAGGACAAACAAGAGTAGTGAGTACTGTGGTGCCGAGTTATAATGATGGGGGAATAAAGTTTGATGGAAACCTGAATCACTTACATCCTAGAATATTTGTAGATATCATCAAAAATAAGGTAAAGAATGTAAGGGATCCAATAGAAATGAAATTGAATATTCGAAACATGTTAGTGGGCATGCCATTATTATGGTTTTGCAATAATGAAAATTCCATAAATAATGTGCAGGAATTTGAGGCCAAGTTTATTAACTATTTTTGGGGAGAAAACCAACAGGCTAGTTTCAGGGAGCGGTTGTATTTTGGGAAATTCAATTATGAAAAAAGTACCAACTACAATCTGTACGCAATGCAGTTATTCCAGACAGCACAATATTTAGAACCGGCTATGCGAGAAGAGGAGATTGTCCTATACATTGCCAGGCAATATAACCATAACATGGCAGAAACAATAGCTCTCCACAATATAAAGACGATGGAAAGTTTGACAGGATATCTTCAGAGGATTGAGAGGAGTGTAGGGACGCAGAATCGAAATGGACAAGAGCAAGTGACATATAGGAATAACACAGCAAATAGACAGGGATATGTGAATCGAGGGAATAATTATAGGGAAAGAGAATTTGAGAGACAAAATAGAAGCAGGGATTTTACAAATAGGGGAGAGAATTTGAATAATGTCAGGAGAGATATCGGACGATATAACTGGGAACGTAGACAAGGGAATCCAAACAATGATAGAGAGAATAACTGGAGACAAGGGAATGACAGAGGCAATAATTGGAGACAGAACCAGGGAAATTATCCACAGGAGACGAGAAATAGGGAAGTTTACAGAGAAGGGAATCCAAGATATAATAGGGGGGAAAATGAGGAGAAAAGACAGGTGAATGTAGTTAGAACAGAGGAGAATAGGGGGGAAGCAAGTGTTGATGCAGAAGGGAGAAATTTTGCTTAGACCGCTCCTATGTGCATAATATTGTCTACTTATCAAAGTATGAACATCCAAGGGAGTTTATTAGAGATACTGGGGAATTAAATAAAAACAATAACACTAATACTTTAAAGTTTATTGAAGGGTACATACAAGATTCAGTATACAAGTTATTATTATAGATACAGGTTCAGAAGTAACTCTAATCAACAAAAACATTGTAAAATAATTTAAATAATGCAATATTATGACACGAATTTGGTATTATAAGATATAGTTTTGTAAATAGAAGGATAATTAATAAATAAGCATATCTTGAGATAAATTTGATAATTAAATAATTTATTAGGAACAAATGTACAGAATAATGATAAATTTATATAAACAAAAAAGGTTGATTTATTTTCAAGTAGATTTATAGGAGTTACAAGTATAAATAAATAAGCAAAGTACTATGGACAAATCGATATTTTGTAGAAATTGGGAAATAGGGAATATTATAATGATAAATAGTATATGCGAAAATAAGATGAAAAATAGAATTATATGAAATATTGAAATATGAAATATAGAGAGTTGTATGTAGAGATGATGAAATGAATATTATATGGGGATATAAAAAGAATAAATAATAATGCGGCAATGAATAAAGATACTGAAATAGTATATGCGGAAATAAATAAATAAATAAAAACATAAAATAAAGAGGGGAACAATTATAAGAATTTCTACGAAATTAGTACGAGAAATAAATAGTACAGGAAAAGAAGTAATGAAATTGGGAAAGTACTTGGAAATTTGATTCTGAAGTTGATATAATTAGTGAAAGATTTGTAGATTTTGTTTGGAGAAGTCTGTATTTTTCATAGAGTAAATTATTAAAAAAAAAAATATTCAAGAGATATGCTTATTAATAAAAGTCAGTTTATTGTTATGTTAATATTAATAAAATGTTTAAGTTTATCGGTTAAGAATTTAGATTTAGTAAGTGCTGATAGTTAGCACTGAACAAAATCCAAATTGGGGGGAAGTTGAAATGATTTCAATAGGTCAAAGAGGATATAACTTAAAGGGATTTTTATATGAGTTTGTTGTTCATGAATTTCATGAAGCCATCACAATGTGGGGTCGACTCTGAAATAAAAGGGAGAAAAGATTAGTAAGTTGCTAAATAAATTAATTTTGACTTACCTGGTATAGTGTTAATAATTTCTGAATAGTATAGTTGCCTAGTGTATAGGTGAATCGTCTAAACCTTAAAAGGAATAAAAAAAGAAGAATTCTTAAAAAATTATTTAAACATAGAAATTTTAAAAATAAACGTCAGAAAAATAAACTGTCAAAAGTCTGTGGGAACTAAATTAATAGGGGTTTTGTTAAATAAATTACAATGATGTGGAGATGAAAAGAATAAATTATATTAGTATTGTTAAGTTTTATATCTGAATTTTTTTTTAAATTCCCAAATTAGATGTGATTAAAGTGCTTATGAGAAATTAATGTGGTTTGACAAATATGTCAAAACAGGACAGTTTTATGGTTGAATAAAATAGAAGACGGAATGAAAAAAGAAAGTGGGTTGCTGTTAGCAACGAATAATTTTGGTTGGTGCTAGCTATGGCGGTGAACAAGGAAGAATAGGTTGTTGGAGGCGACGAAAATTTTGGAGGAAGAGCCCTAAAAAGGTGGAATAGTCCGGGAGTGCTTTAAAATCGTTTAATTATAATTTAGTTTTTCCACATTTTCAAATAGAGATATCCAGAATTTGTTCCAGAGAGTAAGAGAAATTTTGACTTATAAATTATAATTGGAGTGCAGAAATGTCATTTAGATTGAAAAAGTAAAAATTCATGAATTAACTAATTGCGATAGGCCTTAAAAATTGAAATATTAATGATCATTAAAATAAAAATATAATAGTACGTACCTTTAACTTCCGAAGAGAGGATAGATATTCCAGTATCACGATTATTTTGCGAAGTAGTTAGTTTTCTTTAAAAAAAAAAAAATCAGAACTGTTTGAAAGTGAGTTTGGATAATAATTTTGGGGATCATTTGAAATTTTGATTATATTTTAATGCTAGTTATAAGTCAGCGGCATAAAGTGTTCAGTTTTCTTTTCTTTATATTTCATTTAAACACTTTATAAAGTTGCAATAGTCATTTAGATTTGAGGTAATTGTAGAGAGTTTCCACATTTTGTAATCAAATTCTATTTTCACGACACATTAAGGTTTACACGATTCCTATTTTTGTAAATTTTTAAAGGCAACCAAGTTGCAGACGAATTTTATTGTTTATATTAAAATTTGTTCAATATTAATAAATAACGTGCTTCATTTGGGTTAATTTATCAAAAATATAAAGTAAATTTTGGTTTTAATTTCTTTTTGAACTCTACCAGGAGACTACAGAGTTGACGTCACACAGTGACAGATTGCTTAGAACAAATAATTGAGCTAGCCGAGGTATAGTATATTAACAACGAACTACATACTTTTAAAATTCACTTCAATTCAATTAAAATTATATTTATTAACAATAAAACATAAAAATAATAAAAACAAAACTATTACAATATATATATATATATATATATATATATATTTATATATATATATATATATATTATATATATATATATATATATCTAGATTGAACGAAATAAATTCGGAACATACGAAATATTATGTATTTCGGCTCAATTCTGCTGTAGGTGGTTGACCAACAAAAGGTTGTCAAATAATTATATTATAAAAATCCAATACTTCAGCGGGTGCTGTATTCTGAAATCATAAAAATTGAAAGCTACACATAAATCTACGATTTTATTATGCTGTCAAACCACTTATAGTCCAGGAAATTAAGCATTTCACTTCGCAATTTTTTCGTCCTGCGTGGATTGACTTACAATTTTAACAGAAGGTAGGTAATAGCCAAGGATCAAGATCTATATCGAACCAAAGTGCGCCAAAGCCTTAGGAGTGGTTGTCACCCCATCTCGGAGGTGAAATTTTTTTTACGTTTTAACTACAGGTTTCGATTAAAAAAGTGATTCTAAACAAAAAATGTTGTATACATTTTTTTGTAAAACTGATATTTTTCAAGTTATTCGCGATAGAAAGTAACAACTTTTAGATGAAAAAATCGACGTTTTTAATCGATTTTTCGCGAATAACTAAAAAATGGTGCATTTTATCAAAAAAATTGTAGAGATTAAATTTGTAGCTCTTAAAAAGACAAATACAATTCATTTTTTAAAATGTTTTTGCGATATAACAGAAACCAAAATACGGCCTATCAATGCTCAGCGGTTTTCTTCAAATGCCAAATTTGAAAGATTCAAAGTCAAATATCGGGAAAATGATGCATTTTTGGAAGAAAACTCACAGAACCTTTTTTTAAAGAGCATAAATAGACCTATCATATAAAAAAAATCTAGCTCAAAAATTGAGTGAGTTATGATAAAAATAAGGTCAATACTTCATTTTTTTACGAAAAAATCGATGAAAACAACCCCCTAACCACCCTCATAATTAAAATCGATCTTCACCCTTCTGCAGTTCTCTTTGTACATGTATTGTTTACGTCCAAGAAGTTTGACCCATTTAAAATGCCTAGTTTTAGAAAAAGTACAGCATAAAGCGAGAAACGATTTACAATTTCATATTTTTTACCCTTCTTTTTTTAAATATCCCCGAAAATACTGAATATATGAAAAAAAAATAGAAATGTACTAAATTGTTTTCGTTTAAAATTTTCCTTTATTTAGATTTGTTGTGCAATAAATATTTGGCGAGATATAGCCGTTTAATGCATCGATTTACGATCAAGCACCATCTTTTTCGAGCCCTTTAAACTCACCCCATTTAAAAACCAAGGGTCCCAAAAAGATTTAATTCACAGATCCTTGTATCTCTTAAAAACCTCTACAAAACCGTTTTTGAAGAAACACTCTATCGTTAAAATGAAGGAAATACGTTAACAAAAGCAATTAATTTCTTTTCCGGAAAATTCCATTAGTATAGTACAGTCCATTTTGGAGCATAATAATCTACAAAACCGGTATATTAGGTAGTGGGGCATTATACATTCGAAATTTTAAGCGTTCTTATTTTGAAATCCCATACAACAGAATAAAACATCTGCTCATATGTCTATGGCTTGGCAATGAAAATATCAGATTAGGGGTGGTATTCCAAAGATGGTTTGTTATTACCCGTACGCATGAACAAACAACCTGCACCCGATGAACTTTTGTTGTTGTTGTTGTTATAAATGTAAATATATTTAACTATTTATGTAAATGTATAAGAATATATGGTGCCTTTTTATGTTGATAAATTTTTTTGTATTTAAGTCTATTTTTTTCAATTTATATCTATTAAATTAGTTTATAAAACTGCAATGTTATAAAGGGTGATATTCAAAAGTTGAAAAGTTGCAAAATTTTGGCAAAAAATTGTTTTCACCTATAGCACTCATAACAATTGATTTTTAAGAGTTGAAAATGTATGAAATTGTATTTTAAAGTATAATAAAATATATAACATATATATATTAGTATAATGGTAAGGTTGATTGGGTTAGCAGCTGAATAATGAAAGCCAAAGTGTGCTCTTTTCAACGACTTCGCTATATTTCGTTAAATTTCTTTAACATCTTTAGACGAATGTTGTGTGAGGTGTGCTAAAAGAGCACACTTTGGCTTTCATTATTCAGCTGCTAACCCAATCAACCTTACCATTATACGAATTAATAATTGGACAGCTGTGATCATTCTTCGTATATATATATATATATATATATATATATATATATTATATATATATATTATATATATTATATATATATATATATTGTTATGATTGTTTATTTTGACTTTAATCTTAGTTTATTGAGCCAATAAAAAAATATAACTTATTTGTTATCAAAGTAAAATAAACTCCATAGTATTACCTGTGTTCGATGGATTCAAAGATTTTCTAGTTGTATTTTATCGGGATAGAGAAGAAGGATAAGAAAAAAGAATATTATATTACACAAATTTACGTTTCTTTATTTTTTATGAACGAACAAAACAATTATCAAATTCTGCCGTTATCTTAACAACCATCATACAAGAAAATAAATCAAATTTTTATAATAATAAGATTTTAAAACTACATACATTTGTATTAAGTGAAAACCAATTTTACTTAAATTTTTCTTTACTTAAAACAAGAAAACAACAAAACTCTAAACTTTTTATTAGCCTAACTAAACCTCAGTTCTTAAATTTGAATGCTAATGAACATGATGTCAAACAGATCCTTCACAAATATAAAATTCAATTGTACAAAACACTTACAGCTTATTTTCTTATTGAGTTGTATGTTGGAACATACCCAGAAAAGTCCAGTCTCCTCAACGATGTGATCTCTCCTTTTTGGCACCTAGGCTCCTTTCTAACGTCTCTGAAAACCTACTGTACTAACCAAAAACACCTGATGCACTTCTCCAAAAACTCAACTACTTATTAATGACACAAGGGCCTCCTTTTGTCAACTTGATGCCGTAAAACTACTTTCACAAATCTTCACAAAATTCCAACGGTAGATACAAGGACTTCTTTCAATCTACTTGCTATCTCCTTCTGCAAAACTATTTAATTTTTTTCACAATGCAGGTATCCAACTCACGAACCACACCCTATTTTGGGACAAACGACTGTTTCCTTCGATGGCCAAATTATAACTGACTTCTCCGGTTCCTCATCAGGCTAACCCCATTACCACTCAAAAACGACTATCCAATCAAAAGTTCCAATTTTGTTTCCCACTCTTAATATTTATTTTAAAAATTCTATGTGTCATTTGGGAAAGCCAAATTACTGTTTCAGAGAAAAACTAAATAGCTTACTTTAAAATTGGTTTTGTCAATACACAATTTATACATATTTCAAAAGATTAGAATATGGTCATTTAATACTCGATTCTACAAACAATGAAAAGATTAACTCATAGGTAAAATGTCTTATAATTCTAAACAAAGGATTTTTGATAATTTTGTTGAAAACGGAAAAACAAATTTTTATTCTTATCTACACTAAATCTTATCTTAAATTACTAAATACAATTTTGTGAATACTGATATCTTAAAATTTTATTTCGATGGCTTTTTTTATTTATTTTTCTTTGGTTGGGAAAGAAGAAACATAACAATATATATATATATATATATATATATATATATATATATATATATTATATATATTATATATATATATATATATATTATATATCGCACACCTAGTTCAATAGTCCCACAAGTCCAAAATACAATAATTTCGAGAAATGAGCAAAACGTTCTGTAGCAAACGAGTTATGCCTTGTAAATAATTTATTTTTAGAATGACTGGCTTCAAAAATTACAATTTAGTTAGCAAATTATACAGTTATTCGCTGGATCTTATTACAATTTATTAAAAATAAAACGTTAATTGTATTTTGATAGTTATGGCGATATTGCATTGTGAAGAAAGTCATTTATAAAACGATAAATAGGAGATACGGCGGCAACATAATAAAAAAATCAACTAGTTCTTACAAAAAATATTTTTATTATTATTATTACAAGTGTGTATGAACTTTTTTTTAAATTACTATTAACCAAGTCCTTATAAAAATTGTGATGAACGGGTAATATTAAGTTTTTATTGCACAGTTCCAAAAGGTGTTGCTTGGTTTTTGCGGATATCGATGGAGGCTTTATGTACGCCTTTTTTAAATCGATTACTGCTTTCACAGTTGCTGAACGCCTTCTTATCGATGCTTTAAAATGGACCTCTTCGAACTCATCGGCATTGTAATCTGTTTTATAGAAGAAAGATCCAGGATTGCTTTTAACAACTTTAATAACTTGGATATCATTCCAGACTACCTTTTCATCTTCTGTATTCTTTGTAAAATTTCCTCCAATTTTTGAATTGAGATCTTTAAAGTCATAAAAGTCTTCTGTTGACATTTCTTTTACATTGTAAGGATTTCCCTCTTTTTTTGCAGATCTTATGATGACAGGCCATTGTGCAGGAACATAAATGGGACCTGTTTTAAGTATTTTCTTCTTTTGCCTCTGCTTGTCTTTCTTTTGCGTGCATGGCATCCCCTTCATTTTGGGTATGTCCCACTGTTAAAAATTTATGTGTGATTGATTTAACATTAATGTTTCCAATTGCATAGAGATACATGGTAACTATAAATTTATTTTTATTTTGCCCAACACAATTGTCGCTATAAAATATAACGTCTTTATCATTATAATGATTTGAAAGATAATCAAACAGACACGTAGCTATTTCGGTTAAGCCGCGGTTAGCAATAGCTTCGTGCCAAAAGTAACAGTAACCAGTCTTTTGCAATATCTAAAAATTGTAAAAATTGAAGCAGTTCAGGCGGCATTTATAGTAGAAGCTTGAAACATCTCCACAAGGTGTAGAAAGGATCGCCTGCAAATCAAAACAAGCTACCAATACTTTTTTGCTCTTGCTAGATCTTGTGCTTTTTCTTCTCTGCTTCTAATTTTATTATGGATATGTTTATTATAAGTTTGATGAAGAGTAGCTTGCTGTTCAGCAGAAGAATTTTTATATGATTCACAAATTGCGCACTGATCTGTTTTTGTCTAAAAGAAAGTTATGTTCAGTTTTGAAAATATGCTCGTAAGTGCATTTTTCAGCCACAGGCCTTCCTTCACTCTCTTCCTGTAGTTTGTAGTAGCGATACATTTGAGCTAAAGTAAGTGAACCATCTATGTATTCCTTTGTAGTTTGTGCTCTAAGATAATGTGATTGTACCCTTTAGAAAGAATTAATGTGTTCTCTTATTTTATTTTTCACCGGTCCAGTAACCGTTTCTACAAAAAAACCGTTTAGTTTCATAAAAATATACCTGCTCTATGTAATCATCTTGGCGAGGGTCTGTATGTAGATTTTCTTGATCTTCAAATGTATTTGCGGTATGATTTGATTGCACGGGTAACGCAACCGAAGTAAGCTAAAAAATTACATACATTAAGTAAAACCTCACTGTGATTTTTGTTGAAATACAAACCTCCGTCAACACAAAGGAGATGTCATTCCTAACCTCAGAAACCTCTGAATTGTCTTTCAGATTCTTATCATCTCTAATATAGTTTTGCTAAGCTAGTCCAAGCATTTGTCTTGCCCTTGACATCGTGTTTAATAATAAAGTTAATGATAATAGGACTATACACTGTTTTCAGACTTTAAATCAAATAGTTGTACACTAAAAACGTGGATACCTCGTGCATAAATAATTGAGAACTGATAAAATCGTACCACTAATCTAACAATTTTTGCAGTTGTGGCCATATTGAATTACATAGGTTGTATTGTGGCGGAGTGTATTATTGCCACATCTCCTAGTTATGGCCATATTGCATTTCAAAACCCTACAGTGTAATACCGAAATATCTTACTTTATACTTATCCAAGACAATATTTCAGTTAAGGTTGTATTGCATTAGATGGGGTATCATATATGCAACCTTTTTAAAGCCTTAACTCAAAATTGGAATTTTTGGAGTTGTGGCAGGTATTGAACTAGATGTACGATATATATATATATATATATATATATATTATATATATATATATATATATATATATATATTATATTTATTGTACCGTTTTTAAATAAAACGAGCGGTTCGAATTTATATAAATAAATTTATTTATAACTTTACAGTTCGGTAGTCTCTTATCAACTAAACTAACTCTTAAGATCGTTACATATATATACCAAAGTTACTATTTTCTAGAAAGTTCCCACCTCTAGGCGTATACGTGACCATTTGTTCTCTTGCCTTCGAGGGATCTATTCATCGATGGTTCTCGATGCCGAGATGCTTCGAGATGCAACCGTTAGACGGGCCGCACTTAATGCATGTTCGTAACACTGCTCCCCTCTTAGATCTGAGCGTCCGATCAGCAACTCTATATGTAGGCCCAGTATGGCGGAATCTACAGGACTCTCCAGCTCTGCATGAGAAATGCTTTGCTCCCTCAAAAAGAAATAACAGTCCACTGTCTTTAAAGGACACGTTCTCTTCGGATTAGTGCAACACACAGTAATTCTTACGCCGGTTTCTCGGAAGATTACTTCAATCATGCTTCTGACAATCTTCCAATCCAGATTATCTAGTGCATGGCCTATCTTGGGTAATGCCAAATTCTTAATGTCGTAATTGCAGACGATTTTCTTCAAATTAGTTAGAGCACACCATATATCCTCGTAGGTTGCCCTGTCTGTATACGACTTCCTGGTCACCATATACAGCAAAGATCGAGAACCATCTTCTAATCTCAGCACTCTTCCATCTTTAGGCTGCTGGTTTTTTAACTCGTCCAAGCGACCAAATTTTTTATAAAATACGTATGAGATTCAACACAGTGGGCTAGAGAGACGTTATGCGGAACACTAAAAAGATCCTGCTGAACTTCTGTCGTCACGCCGAATCTATCATTCTTCATCTCTGCGTAATTTGACATAAACTCCTTAAAGCTTGGTCGCCGTTTATCTTTGATCTCATATTGAAGGGTTCGGACTTCTTCGGTTTCATTTGAGCCAGCATAAGGGGCAAGACGATTTATGTGAACTACTTTTGGTTTACCTTTCGGCAACTTCTTAATTCGGTATATTACGTCATTTGTTCTCTTTTTAATTTCATACGGACCCTCCCATTGTCTTTGCAGTTTAGGAGGCAAGCCACGACGACGTTGTGGATTATAAAGCCAAACAAGACAACCTACTTCATAGCTTTCATTCTTGCATCGAGAATCGTATTGATCTTTCATTCTGTCACTGGCTAACTGGATGTGTTGTCGGGCAAGTTGATGAAGGCTGTTCATTCTTAACTTCAGGCGATCGACATAATCTTCGCTTGCAACATGTTCTTCGGAAGGTCTGCAGCCAAACTCTAGGTCGCAGGGCAAACGAACTTCACGACCTAACATCAGGCAGGTTGGAGTCTGGCCTGTAGTTTCATTCACGGCCGAGCGGTATGCCATTAAGAATAAATGATTGTGCTGATCCCAATCTCTTTGATGTTTTGATACAACTTTGGACAGGTGTTTACCCATCGTTCGGTTCATCCTTTCGACCATTCCATCTGATTGAGGATGTAGGGGTGTCGTTCTGGACTTACTGACACCAATCAATTTACAAACGTTTTGGAAAAGGTTTGACTCGAAGTTTCGCCCTTGGTCGGAGTAGATCTTCAAGGGAACACCAAATCGGCTAAAGAATTCTTTAACAAGTACCTCTGCAACGGTAGCAGCTTCTTGATTTGGTATCGCATAGGCCTCAGTCCATTTCGTAAAATAATCCATGGCTACCAGGATATATTTATTTCCATCATTTGTCTCTGGAAGTGGACCTGCAATGTCGATTGCTACTCTTTCCATAGGACTACCAACATTGTACTGTTTCATGGGTGCTCTCTTTTTACCAACTGGACCATTACTGGTTGCACACAGTTCACATTTCCGGCACCATCTTCTTACATCATCTTTACAGTTTACCCAATAGAACCGTTCTCGAACCTTTTGCAGAGTCTTCGTAATACCAAAGTGTTCACCTGATGCACCGTCATGCAACTGACGCAATACTTCTGACACTTTACTTTTAGGTACAATCAACTGAAGCTTAGTTTCTGTGCCATCATCGTTCTCAAAGGTTCTATACAGAAGATCATCTTTCAGCACTAGGCAATTCCATTGGCTCCAGTAACACTTGACTTCGGGACTACATGCACTAATGTCTTGCCAAGAAGGTCTTTCACTTCGACGCACCCAATCCAATACTCTTTTTATACATGGATCATCTACTTGAGCGTCTTGTAGCTGTTGTGGCTGCACTGATCATTAATTACGGTGGTTCGTCTCACGGGGCAAAGTCTTTCTTCTAATTTAAGACAATGATTACGATTTGCACTGTATGTCCGTCTTGATTGAACATCAGCATTTGAATGACTTTTTCCAGCCCAGTGCTCGATCTGTTCTAGCTTTCTGACTGTTGTATTATTTTCTTGCACTTTGTGGCGACTGTGACCTTCGTTATTACCATTCCAACATCTGGGTTCACGTTTCTTCGGCATCATGTTACGAACTACTTTCCATACGATTTCCTCTAGACGTTTATCGTTTCGTTCGTCACTCTCTTCAGAGGTTCGTACTTGATAGCTCCGTGAAACTCGACTAGCTATCTCATGTTCCAAGGCAATGGCGAGCGCTTCATCTCAAACTTTCGGTCTTGCTAGTCGTAAAGCTTTCTGTAGCTCACTGTCTCTCAACCCATTGACGAAGGCATCTACAGCAATTTCTTCCAAAATGTTGTCTGGTGCCTCTGGATAGGCCAACAGCGCTATACGAGCAATATCTGCTTCAAATTCTTGCAAACTCTCACATGCTCGTTGGATTCTACTTCTTACTTGTACTTTGTAAATTTGTTGTAGATGGGCATCTCCGTAACGTTTGTCTAGTCGAGTAAACAAGGTCTGGTAACATTTTTCTTGACCCTTAGGAATCGATCTTAGGATATCCGCAGCATCACCTCGTAAAGCAGCAGTCAAGGAAACAGCCTTTTCTTGTTCTGTCCAATGATTGGCTGTCGCAATAGCTTCAAATTGTCTAAGGTATATGGACCAAGAGGACTTCCATCAAATGGTGGCAATTTGAATCTCATATGATGTGTCATTTCGTCTCTAGGTGATTCTTCTTTCACTATTGGTTCTAAGGCTACTGTGTTAACTGGTGGTAGCATTTTTGTGTTAGTTATCATGCTCTCTAACTGTTTGATCTTCTCTTCTACTTTTTCGAATGTTTTGGAAACTTCTTCAAATTTCTCATTATTCTTTTTCGAAGTTTCTTCCATCATTTGAAAAACATTTTCAAATTTCTCGTCGAATCTTTTTGACACATTTTCGAGTTTCTCGTCGTTTTGTCTAGCTACTTCTTTAATAATTTGCGAAGTTTCTTCAATCATTTGAGACGTTTCATCGAATCTTTTGGAAACAGTCTCGAATTTATCACCATTTTTTTTAGAACTCTCTTCGATTATTTGTGAGACATTCTCAAATTTTCCATCAATTATTTTAGTTAAAACGGCTTCTTCTGCTGACTGGAACTGGAAGGTCTCTGGGTCGTCTCCACTCTTGTTGAGAACAGACTTCAGTCGTTCTTGGAGTATCTTCTTGGACCCGCTGCAGTCTTCATCACGTTCTTCTAGTTGCTCACGCAACTGCTTCACTGAAAGTTCTACTACCAGCATATTTGATCAGGCACACACGTACTTTTATTTTAAATGTTCTTTCGTACAAAGATCACTACCGAAAAACGCGGATGTTCCCGACGAACAATACTTTTCAAAAGTTCAAGTCTTTTTTTTAAAGTCACTGCTGCATTTATTTTTTAATAAATCAATTATTGACCCCACACCTGACACCAACTGTACCGTTTTTAAATAAAACGAGCGGTTCGAATTTATATAAATAAATTTATTTATAACTTTACAGTTCGGTAGTCTCTTATCAACTAAACTAACTCCTAAGATCGTTACATATATATACCAAAGTTACTATTTTCTAGAAAGTTCCCACCTCTAGGCGTGTACGTGACCATTTGTTCTCTTGCCTTCGAGGGATCTATTCATCGATGGTTCTCGATGCCGAGATGCTTCGAGATGCAACCGTTAGACGGGCCGCACTTAATGCATGTTCGTAACAATATATATATATATATATATATATATATATATATATATATATATTATATATATATATTATATATATATATATATATATATATATATATATATATATCAAATTATTCTCGACCGTACTGTGTTAAATATTATTTGTAGTCTCAGCAATTGGTCTGTGTGAAATAAAACTCTATTTGTTATTTCTCAATATTTCGTCACGATTTTGTGACTTCTTCAGGAGAAAACTGTAAATTTATTATAATTATTATATGTAAACAAAATGAATATTTCAATACTTACAACTTAAGATTAAAAATTTTAAATTTTGATAACATATCCAATTAGATAAATGACATTTTTTTGATTTAATTTATTTGGGAGTTATGGTAACCTCAATATTTTATAGAGTGAATTCCCATTGTACAATTTTTAGTGAATAAGTTTTAATAAACAATTACATATTGTGACAGTATTATCCATATAATAAGGTGCAAAAGTAGAATATTGAGAAAGAATCAGGAATATGGTAAATTGATCTATAAAATGTAATTGATGGTACGTAGTCAGTTATTGGTCTGATGTTGTTAGATACTGATATGAAGATCTATCATATTATATATTGTTTAGTATATTACAGTAGATATTACTTAAATGGTTGGTGTCTGTCTTATAATTGATAGATTCTGGAGTTTTATTAATGTGTACCATTTCAAGGAAAAGTCGATTTTTATAATTATCAATTTGTTCTAATATTTTTACATTATTAAAGTCAAAGTTATGTCCTGTCTTTAAGTGGTGATCTACTAAGGCACAAGAGTTTTTTTGTAAGTTACAGTCACTTTTGTGTTGAGTGACACGTTGTGTAAGCCACTGTTGACTTTGTCCAATATAACAACTTTGACATTGACTGCAATTTATTCTATAAATTATATTACTCATTAGTGAATTTGGAGTTTTAACTTTTATTTTTGAGAACAACCTTGAATTTAGAAGTGGATTGTATTTAATTAATTTAATGTTCGGAAATGTTTTGAAAAGTGGGACAATTTGGTCTGTTAAATTTTTTATGTAAGGTATTTTTTTGTATAAAACTGGTTGTGGATTATTTATTAAAGCTCTATTGTGAAAGTGAGTGTTATAAATAAGTTTTTTTAATATATGTTTTGCGTAGCCATTGTTTAAAAACATTTCAAAAAGTTTCTTTAAATTGACATCTAGGAAACTCCGATCACAGATTGCCGTTACACGATTTTTCATAGATATAATTGTGTTGAATTTTTTATTTCTAGGATGATTAGAATAATAATTTATAAATCTGCCGGATGCAGTATCTTTTTGATACCAATCTAATATTATTCTGTTATCATTAGTTCTTATAACTTTGGTATCTAAAAAAGGTATACTATTTTCATTTTCATACTCGACAGTGAATTGAATATTTTGATCAAGTCAATTAAAGATCTTTAATTCACTTGATCAAAATATTCAATTCACTGTCGAGTATGAAAATGAAAATAGTATACCTTTTTTAGATACCAAAGTTATAAGAACTAATGATAACAGAATAATATTAGATTGGTATCAAAAAGATACTGCATCCGGCAGATTTATAAATTATTATTCTAATCATCCTAGAAATCAAAAATTCAACACAATTATATCTATGAAAAATCGTGTAACGGCAATCTGTGATCGGAGTTTCCTAGATGTCAATTTAAAGAAACTTTTTGAAATGTTTTTAAACAATGGCTACCCAAAACATATATTAAAAAAACTTATTTATAACACTCACTTTCACAATAGAGCTTTCATAAATAATCCACAACCAGTTTTATACAAAAAAATACCTTACATAAAAAATTTAACAGACCAAATTTTCCCACTTTTCAAAACATTTCCGAACATTAAATTAATTAAAAACAATCCACTTCTAAATTCAAGGTTGTTCTCAAAAATAAAAGTTAAAACTCCAAATTCACTAATGAGTAATATAATTTATAGAATAAATTGCAGTCAATGTCAAAGTTGTTATATTGGACAAAGTCAACAGTGGCTTAAACAACGTGTCACTCAACACAAAAGTGACTGTAACTTACGAAAAAACTCTTGTGCCTTAGTAGACCACCACTTAAAGACAGGACATAACTTTGACTTTAATAATGTAAAAATATTAGAACAAATTGATAATTATAAAAATCGACTTTTCCTTGAAATGGTACACATTAATAAAACTCCAGAATCTATCAATTATAAGACAGACACCAACCATTTAAGTAATATCTACTGTAATATACTAAACAATATATAATATGATAGATCTTCATATCAGTATCTAACAACATCAGATCAATAACTGACTACGTACCATCAATTACATTTTATAGATCAATTTACCATGTTCCTGATTCTTTCTCAATATTCTACTTTTGCACCTTATTATATGGATAATACTGTCACAATATGTAATTGTTTATTAAAACTTATTCACTAAAAATTGTACAATGGGAATTCACTCTATAAAATATTGCGGTTACCATAACTCCCAAATAAATTAAATCAAAAATGTCATTTATCTAATTGGATATGTTATCAAAATTTAAAATTTTTAATCTTAAGTTGTAAGTATTGAAATATTCATTTTGTTTACATATAATAATTATAATAAATTTACAGTTTTCTCCTGAAGAAGTCACAAAATCGTGACGAAATATTGAGAAATAACAAATAGAGTTTTATTTCACACAGACCAATTGCTGAGACTACAAATAATATATGTATATATATATAGAAATATAATCCTCAGCAACCCAAGTAGACCGATGACCGGAAGCAGACACTGCATAACGGAATCAATAAATAGGCGCTACAAACACATTTTAATGTTCTTTTTAATTTGTAATTCATCGTAAACCAAAGTTCTTTTTAATTTGTAATTTGAATGTAAAACAAAAGTTTCTTAATTTGTAAAATTATAATTTTTCAAATAAAACTTTTTTAAAACATACGTTGAAGTACTCCCAACATTTCTGGCGCTGCGAACCACAGGATATTTCATACAGAAACATAGTCGTTTCCTGGTCTACGTTAGTTTAATGAAATCCTGAAGAACCTGGTAGAAGAGAAAAATGTACTGGAAATCAAACACGATCATCCTTGCGTAAGTTTTTCCTTTTCTTTACCATTGTTATGAGCATTTATTATTTTTATTGAACTTTTTTAAACATTTAAATTGACTTTATTATTTATTGTTTATTGAATTTATTTGAAATATATTTACTTCAACGATTTTTTATATATTTGCATTTATATTTTTACATGTTTACACATATTTTATGAGTACATTGAATAATATTTCCCAAAATAGTATCGAAAATTTAAGTTTACTATTCGATAATTTGAATTTAAAATTAAAAAGAAACCTACAAACCTCTAAATCCAAGCCTGCATCTAAATTAAATTCCAAAATGCCGATGACCAATAGCGATATTGCTAGCCTTTGCTCAACTTTGCCCGAATTCTCGTCTGGAGACAACCTCTCCACCTTTATCAAAGCAGTAGATAATTTAATAGCTTTCTTAGGCACCCAAGATTTAAATCCGCCCCAAGAGTTTATTCTAAATTCCCATATTGTATCTCGAATTAAAGGAGAACCTAGAAATTTCTTAAACTATTCTAATAAAACTAATTGGACAGAGATTCGTCCAGCCTTATTAACTAAATACGGAGACAGACGTTCCGAAGACATATTAGTAACACAATTATCCACCACCGTCCAAAAACATAGTGAATCCTACGACAATTATCATCAAAGAATAACGACAAATCTAAACGACTTACTTCAACACATCACCCTAAACGACAACCCCGCGACAGTAACTTTTAAAACCCCATACTTTAAAAATATTGCCCTTAAAACTTTCTGTACTGGAATCAACGAACCCTATTGCGAATACTTATCGCACTTTGAACTAAATTCCCTGGAAGAAGCCCTACAAAGGTGTATTGCATACGACAATCACAAAAATCAACAGCAATACATGAACTTCCTTAAGGGCCAACAAAATAAAAAGCCCCCAATGAAAAATAAACCCTATCAATCTTCAAATAATCAAAGATTCACAAATTTCCAACCCACACACTCAAACTTCCAACCCACGCATCCAAATTATGTGAGACCCTCGACTCACAACACACCTTTCCACAACACAGAGCCCAACTTTAATTTCACTCCACAACAAAACTATAATTTTCCTCAGAGACAAAATTTCGGTTCTTACGAACAAAATCAATCCTTCCAACGAAACAATGTCCCGAAAAATGCCCAACAAAGATTAAATAAATATAAAGCTCCTCGACCCCAACCAAATTTTGCCACTCCAATGAGCGGTGTTCAAACTACAACTACTAGAAACCATCAGCCCATGACAATTACAACAAACAGAAGCCATAATTTTCACATAGACTCAAATGATACCCAATATTTCGAAAACGATTTCGAAAATTACGAATCCGAACAAGAGCCCGATTTACATGATGAAAATCATCAGGATTTTCAAGCCATCCCGTTACAGGATCACCCACCTCCTGTATAAACCTACATAATATAGAAAGTTCCCCTGGGTTACCCTGCTTCGTCACACCCAAAACACATCTACGCGTTTTGATTGACACCGGAGGTTCCCATTCAATTATAAATCCACGAGCTCTCGACCTATTTGATAAAAAACATATTTATCGCAAACCTTTTTCATTAACATCAATGAGAATTACTTCCAAGCATGAATTAAATATTAAGACGCCACTATTTCTGGAATATGGAATTCCACAAAAATTCGATGTAAAAATCGCTGATTTTAGTCAATACTTTGATATCTTACTAGGAAATTACGATTTAAAACGTTTCAATGCCACTATTAATTACGCGACTCATACGTTAACCTTTGAGAATCCTCATGTTACCATTCCATTTCAAACATTGTATCAAAAAATCCCCGTAAACATAAATAACGGCGAAGTTTTATTGCGTGAAAGACAATTTCAAGGTTTTAAAATTCCCAATTCCATTCACGTTGCAAAAAATGGTTTTATAGAAACTATACACTTGGCATTTCCGACGAAATTTGATAAAAAGATTGAAGTCGAGAACTTCTGTAATTATGAAATCGCAAAAATTCCCACACATTTTAATGAAAATAAAATACGAACTTGGCACTTAAACAACGAAGAAAAGTATAAAATTATAAATCTTTGTAAAAAGTACAAAGACGTGTTTTACAATGAAAATAATCATTTAAGCTTCACGTCAGCTGTTAGACATGAAATTAAAACGAAAGATGAAAACCCAATTTATGTAAAGGGATTTCGGCATCCCAAAGCAATACAGGAAGAAATAAAGAAACAAATAAATAATTTATTAGATAATAAGATAATTCGACCGTCAATTTCACCGTACTCAGCTCCAGTTTGGATAGTACCAAAAAAAGCTGATGCTTCAGGTCAGAAAAAATTTAGATTAGTAATTGATTACAGGAAGCTCAATGATCATACCGAAACTGATCGTTACCCACTTCCTCAAATAGACGAAATACTGGATAACTTAGGAAAAGCCAGTTATTTCACAACTTTAGATTTAGCTCAAGGTTACCATCAGATTGAAGTTCATCCGGATTCTATTCGGAAAACAGCCTTTTCAGTTCCGCATGGTCACTTTGAATTTTTACGCATGCCCTTTGGTTTAAAGAATAGCCCAGCAACATTCGAAAGGTTAATGGACAATATTCTTAGGTCCTTTATTCATAAGTTTTGCTTCGTCTACATGGACGATGTCATTATTTTTTCCAAGTCACTGCAAGAACACTTAGTTCATATTGCAACTATTTTTGACACTTTCAGAAAAAATAATTTAAAAATTCAGTTAGATAAATCAGAGTTCCTCACAAAAGAAGTCTCTTTCTTAGGTCACGTAGTGACAACTGAAGGAATCAAACCTAACCCAGCAAAAATCGAAGCTATACAAAAATACCCTCTACCAAAAACAATAAAAGAAATTAAATCATTTCTTGGTTTAATCGGTTACTACCGAAGATTCATACCCAATTTCGCAAAAATAACTTCCCCATTTTCGAGATGTACTCGAAAAGGAGCAACTATCGACCCTACTAATCCAAATTATTTAGAATGTTTTGCAAAATGCAAACAATTGTTAACTAATTCTCCAGTCTTACAATACCCAGACTTCGAAAAGCCTTTTGTACTGACTACAGACGCCTCTAATATAGCTATAGGATCAGTATTATCTCAAAACAATCACCCTGTTGCCTTCTATTCTCGAACTCTTAATTCCGCAGAACAAAACTACTCCACTATTGAAGAAGAACTTTTAGCCATACTAGATTCTTGTAAACACTTCCGTATGTATTTATACAACCAAAAATTCACCGTAGAAACAGATCACAATCCTCTCGTATGGATCTACAAAATTAAAGACCCCACTTCTAGACTAGCTCGATGGAGACTTAAACTAGAAGAATATGATTTTGAAGTCAAATATAAGAAAGGCAAAGAGAATCAAGTTGCCGATGCTCTTAGCCGAGTCCAAATAAATGCCCTAAGCTCTAGTTCAGAATGTGCTGAACCACCCGACAATTTCGACATTGACGATTTCCTTGCCGACTTTGACAACTTACAAAACAGTACCGACACACAACATACATCAGTTGAGAACCCTATCACTGGAATAGAGATTTCACCTGAACCAATTAATTTATCCTCAAACCAAATTATTTTCAAACCAGAGTCAAATAATTTTGAAATAAAATACAAAAGAATTTTTAACAAACACCGTTACACTGTCACTTTAACAAATAGTTGGAAAACAGAAATAGCAAATACCTTCCAAAATATCCTTAGACCAAATCAAAAATTTGCAATGATAATTCCTCACGAATTTAGACCTTTTATCTGTAACTATTTTAAAGAAAAAATAAATTCCACAGTCAAAACAATATTTTGCAATATACTACTTCAGGACATAGAAGAAGAAAATCAACAAATAGAATGCATCAAGAAATATCACATAGAAAATCATAACGGAATAATTGAAACTTACAAACACTTAAAACAAAAATTTTATTGGCCCTCAATGCAGACAACTATTTCAAATTTTATCAATAAATGCGAAATTTGTCTAAAAAATAAATACGAACGACGTCCTTACAAACTTCCCCAATTAGGACCGTTGTTAGGTCAAAAACCTTTTGATATATTACATATCGATCTATTCCACTGCAATAAAAACCTGTACCTCACAATCATAGATTCTTTTTCCAAATACGGTCAATGCTATAAGCTCACCGACAAAACTTCCATTTCCATACTTAACAAACTGAGACATTACTTTTCGCACCATAACTATCCAAAAAAGATTGTATGCGACAGCGGCACCGAATTCAATTCCGCAGTCATTAAAGAATTCCTTAATATCCACAAAATCGAAATACATTTTACAACAGTAAACAATTCTTCTTCAAACTCTCCTGTAGAGCGCTTTCATTCAACTCTTATAGAAAAACTTAGGACCTTACAAGCCCAAAATCCAAACGATTCGTTAGATGACATTCTAACACATGCTATTCTCATTTACAACCAATCAATTCACAGTTCCACAGATTATTCTCCTTTTTCAATTTTGTACGGACCCTATGCCGAAGAAATACATTTCGACTTTGATCTTCCGATATACGAAACATATAATCAGAGACATAAAGAAGAACTCCAACCTTTTATTGCAGACCTATATAATAAACAAAAACAAAAAAGACAACAACTTTTAGATAGACAAAACGAAAATGCCGAAGATATTCCGCAAATAGACCTCACAAAATCCCTGTATGTTTCTAAGAAAAAACATAAGTCTAAATTACAAGCCCCTTTCTCCACTATTCATCCAGAAACACAAGACAAAACAAAAATTATCGGTAAAACAGATAAACAAAATTTAACAAGCACTCACCTTAAATATGTAAAACGAATACGAAAACATGTAGACAAACCTACTCAAGACCCAAATTTTTCACAGGACAATCCTCGCCCTGGTCCATCCACTCAGTATTCAGGAGATTCCGAATAACGGTTACTATGCTGAAGAGATAGGCAAATCGAGAGAAATCTCCCACTACCATAGACATTTTCTACACATTCCACTAGACAAACTATCCAACACTATTGACGCTAGCCCGACAAGCTATTTCAGAGATCACTTCAAAAATGCACCTCTCTCGCTACTGTACTCCCAATACACCCACATACAAGAACAAACAAAAGACGATCTACACAAGATTACGCGAAAACAGAAACGCGTACTTTTTAATTTTCTAGGTACAGCCATCAAATACGTGACTGGAAATCCAGACGACTCTGACTTAGACTTATTAAAATCACACATAATCTCTTTAGAAAATAAACAAAATGAAATTATTAAAAAATTTAATAACCAAATATCTTATGGAAACTCTTTTAACACGAGATTCGATAAACTTTTAGAAAAACTAAATTCTGACAATTCAATTCTCATATCTGCACTTAACAAATTATCAGCTGATTTCGACAGCTATATCATTCTACACAACGAGATAATAAATCTCCAAAATATAAACGAATTTCTAATGAAACTTATTAGAACCATTACTTTATCTGAACTAAACATCTCTAATATAGAATTATTCACTTTAAAGGAAATAATAGACCTTAAAGAAAACCTTCTCAAAATTTATCCCAGAAATTCAATCCCCAATAGTAATGAACACCCTTATGAACTTATAGAGTCAACAAAAACTTTAGTTTGTGTAACTTCAAATACAATGCTCATAATAATTAAAATCCCTATACTTCATGAAATTCCTTGCACTACCTATAAAATCTACCCCATTCCAAACAAAGATCATGTTATGATTCTGCCACCTGCAAGCTACTATACAAATAATAAATGGTTCAACACTTGTATAGGACAAGGCGATAACATAGTCTGTTCCAATTACGTACAATCCAAATGTAACATATCCAATGTAGATAATTGCACGAAAACTTTAATCACAGAGAACTTTTTCCAAGAGACCAGCAAAGTCATATTACTAGGAATAGTTCACCCGATGAGAATCCAGCAGATAGAAATTAATTCAACCAGCCTCTTGACGACAGATGTACCAATAACGATTGAAGGCATCCAATTTAATAAAAAGACGTCACAAGACATTTCAATTCCAAAAATTGTTCCAATAAAATTAATACCAAACCATGAGACGAAAATTGAGAAATTAACAATCCCGGAGACACATGGTCAAATCCAACCACTAGATACCATAGATGTACTACCCCGATTATCAATAGGACTGAGCACCACTTCTGTCATAATATTTTTAACTATTTTAGCTTTCCTAATAATCTTCCTAATTAGGAAAAGAAAACGAATTTCCAAAATCCTATTTGGAGAAAAATTGCATCCTGCCCAGATCCAGATACTGAACGAGCTGATAGCAGAAGTTTCCCGGACTTCGAGGACGAAGTCAATTCCAGAGGAGGAAGGAGAAATATAATCCTCAGCAACCCAAGTAGACCGATGACCCGAAAGCAGACACTGCATAACGGAATCAATAAATAGGCGCTACAAACACATTTTAATGTTCTTTTTAATTTGTAATTCATCGTAAACCAAAGTTCTTTTTAATTTGTAATTTGATGTAAAACAAAAGTTTCTTAATTTGTAAAATTATAATTTTTCAAATAAAACTTTTTTAAAACATACGTTGAAGTACTCCCAACATTTCTATATATATATATATATTATATATATATATATATATATATATATATATATACATATATATATATATATATATATATATATATATATATATATACATATATATATATATATATATATATATATATATATATATATATATATATATACAGTGATGAGTGCTTTACCACCCGGCTTTTTAACGTAAGAGATAGAAAACACAGTTAAATTGTGAAATAAAAAGAGATGCAACTCGTAGAGGTGGGAAATAGTCGATAGATACCTATAATTTACATTACATTGCATTACCACCATCGATAGTCTCACACCTTTAGACGTTAGACGTGGCTATTTGACATCAGTCATAATTTTACGAATGACCTCGAAAATATAATTTTTTAATAATTTCAGATGTTAGACTAATTATTGAATAAAAAGATATATTATAGTAAAAAACATATAGTTGGCAGCCTTGGGCTGATAGTGTCAATACCATATTCTGTATTACTCCTTATTTTTATAAAAGTTTACTACTAATTTGGAAAATTAAATTCTAGATTTAGTGCTGCCTGGTGAAGTTTGATGTTGTGATTGTTTTAACTCGCTTGGATTATGTTTTCAAGGTAATGAACAACAAATTATAGAAAACAAATATTTTGAGATTCTGAATCAGCTGATTTTATTGACAACGTTTTTACCAACTTTTAATAAAACATCAATTTATACTAAACACTGCGAAATTCAGCCCCTTACATATAGGCAGCACGAATTACAGATTATTTGTTTATCTATTTTACGGTGTCCCGGATTTTATATACAAGTAATTGTAATTATTACATAGCACCTATATTTCTTACAAAAGATAACTCAATGAATAATCGAGAAATAACTGATTTTTTTACTCCCAAGCCAAACCAAAAGAGACGAAAGAGTCAAAGTTCACCACAATTAAATAATATGGAAATGGATAGTATTAGTATAAATAAGGATGAACTAAAATCAATGATTGAAGAACTTCTGAATAAAACGTTAAACCCAGTTAGCAAGAAATTGGAAAATGTATCGACTAAAGATGATGTAAACAAACTGAGTCAGGACATCCAGTCATTGAGAGTAGAGAACCATCAACTAACATTAAAAGTTCAGATGTTAGAGACTAAAGTATCCGGGATGTCTGATGAGTTAGAAGAGTTAAAAAGAAGGGACACAGTTGGGGGGAAAATGCTAGAAGATCAAGAAGGAAGACAAAGAAGATTAACCTAATTTTTAGAGGTGTTCGTCATTCTGGTAGGGAGCCTTGTGCTCTAGTGATTTCAAATTTTTGTAAAATTTTTTTTAGGTATTGAAGATCAAGTTATGATTAATCGAGCACATCCACTTGGACTTCCAAAACCAAATGGACCTATAATAGCTCATGTGCCATGAGATACGGATATTTCTAAGATTCTGGGACAGATCAAGAAATTAAGAGGTACTGAAATTTACATTGACAGAGACTATACCAAAGAAGTCAGGGAGAAAAGATCGAGATTGAGAGCAATTATGAAGAAAATAAAAGAAAAGAATAATGCGCTGAAAATGAAACTGGTCTTTGACTCGTTATTGGTGGAAGTCGTTAAGTACAGTTGGGACTGAAGGGATGGATTAAAGTGTGGAAAGGATAATGGTATGAATCGTTTGAAACTGGACTGGAACATCGATTTAAATTTCTTGTTTAATTCTCCAACTAATAATAGTGATCAAGCAGAAGTGATGGATCATTCCGAGAACATAAATCAGGAAAACTCTAATATCCAGTCGGGGGAATCAGGGAGAGGGTTGGTGAACACAATCTGATAGAGAGTGATGATGATATCGTGGATTTAAATCATGGAATTACTGGTAATGACAGTTGGAACACAATAAAAATACTTATGTACAATATAGCAGGTTTAAAATCAAAACCTTATCAGATAGGATTTGTAAAATATGTAAGTAACTTTGAAATATTTATATTATGTAAAACGCATGTAGAAACTGTATTTATTGATAATGTTTTTAATAATAGATATAAATTATATACATAGGCAGCTGTGAGATTTTCCAATTTTCATAGAGCGAGTGGAGGGTGGTTGTGTGGTGTTAATCATAAGATACAACATAAGTTAAGAGAAGTGGATGGTCAAATGATTATAGATATAAAAGTAGGTAATGAAAAAGTAAGCATTATTCCAGTGTATCTAAGGCCAGGAGAGTACTGGGAGGAGTGTTTTGAAAATGTTGAAAGGGTTTTAGTACAAAATTTAGATCAGAATATTGAAAATAGTTTAGTTGTAGGTGATTTTAATGCAAGGTTGGGGGAGGAAGGGATTCTAGGTGACGAGCTTGATGAAGATAGGGTATACAGAAGGACGAGCCTAAGTGAAAGGAGAGTTTCTAAAGATAAGTTAATTAATCATCATGGGAAAAAATTAATTGAGCTATGTGACGACTTCAATTTGGTTATTTTGAATGGCAGAACAAAAGGCGATATAAAGGGGGAGTATACATTTTTAGGGCCGTTAGGCAGTTCTGTCATAGATTTTGCATGTGTATCAAGACCAATGTTAAATGTAGTAGATAATTTTTTTATAGGTTGTGAATATTATTCTGACCATATGCCTCTAATAGTGGAGTTGACCTTCGACGATGGCGGTCAAAAATCAACTTGTAAAGTTTTGCCACTGCTTCCTAAAATTACTTGGACCCAAACTGATTCGGAAAAATATAAAGAAAGAATGTCTTGTGAAATTAACAGAGTAATTGAGTGGACTGATCAACCGGAGATAACTTTAGAGTTATTACAACAATGTGTAAAAAAGTCAGCACACAAGGGAGAATGTAAGCTTTTTATGGCAAAGGAGAAGTGTAAACAAAGCCAGCAATGGTTTGATGGTGAGTGCGCAAGAAAGAGAAAACAAGTAATGTCATATCTCAGACTATCTAGAAAAATTAGCTCAACTTATGCAACGAACATATACAGGAACGTTAAACAGGAATACAAATACCTTTGTGACTTTAAAAAGAAAGAATTTTATAAGAATGCTGCATTGAGTTTAAGAAATACGAAGAATCCAAAAGAATTTTGGAAGGCTGTTGGTCTGTATAAGTTTGGAAGCTCGGCCGTTGGGTAAGGTGTTAATTTAAACAGTTTACTGCAACATTTCGCAAGACTTTTGAATACGGAGATAACATCAGATCCTGTGGTGTATGCAGAACCACTTATCCTCAATGAACATTTAGACCGGCCGTTTAGTATGGAAGAACTTCAAATAGCATTGGATTCTTTAAAACCAAATAAAGCGCCAGGAGTGGATAGAATTGCTGCTGAGTTTTACAAGTTTCTTCCAGAAAACGGAAAAGTGCTTGTACTTGGGCTTGCCAATAATTTTTTCAACAAACCAGACTTTCCTCAGGGATTTTATAATGCAATAATTTTTCCTCTTTATAAGAACGGAAATATGGAGAATGCAGAATGTTACCGAGGTATTAGCTTCTTAAATGCAGTAACCAAACTCATTGCGGCATTGACTTTAACTAGACTTACCTCGTGGGTGCAAAATAATAACATTTTAAACGAGTTCCAGGCAGGATATAGAACTGGCTATTCAACTATAGACAACATTTTTAATCTTACAAGTATAGTAAAAATCCAACATGCACGGGGAGTAAAAAATGTTTATACATTTTTTGTGGACTTTAGTGCTGCTTTTGATACAGTTGATCGGCGGGCACTTTTTTACAAGTTAGTCATTTAGGATTATCTACTAAAGTGCTGAATTTGTTAAAAAGTATGTTTGCGAATACAAAATCGCAGTCTGGTCAAGGGAAGGTCTATCTGACTGGTTTGACTATAATGTAGGAGTGAGACAGGGATGTCTTTTAAGTCCATTGCTGTTTGCGCTTTTCTTAAATGACCTTCATGAAGCACTGGGAGGCGGTTTGGAAATAAATGGTTTAATTATAAGACTTTTATTATATGCAGATGATTTGGTTTTAATGGCAATCAATTCAAAGGTGCTACAGCGGATGATTAATGAACTAGAAAAATACTGCAGGATGTGGAATCTAAAAATAAATTTAGATAAATCCAAAATTCTTGTGTTCAGAAGAGGAGGTGGTGATCAGGGAATCTTGGAAACTCAATGATCGAGTATTAGAGGTAGTGAATAACTATAATTATTTAGGAATGATATTAACACCCAAGTTGTCGTATAAAACTCATCTAAAAAAGCGCCAGGGTTTGGCAAAAGTGGCAATTCACACGGCTTGGAGTAGTTTAGTGTCTAAGGCTGAAATAACCTTTGTGGCTAAAGCAACTGTGTATGAGTCAGTGGTAAGATGACTTATGTTTGACTTATGCGTCTCAGGTTTGGGGTATTTTTTAATACGATGAGGTGAAAATAATCAGAAGACTTTATATAAAAAAAATGTTTTCTTGTCCAAGGTATTGTCCTAACTTTATGTTAGATTTGGAGACAGGTATTGCTAAAGTCAGCCTATATACGATGAACTTACATAAAAACTATGTTAAAAAAATACTAGGATATACGAATGATGGGTTGCCAAAATTTCTTTTGAAGGAAATGATGAGAGCAAGGTGTGTCTAGAGAAAAGATTGGATGAGCATGGGAGAAAAATTTGGTATTGAGGTTAGATGTGAATGGGAATGGAGAGATAGCTGGCCTATTATGATTGAGAATATGATAGAAAAGAAGAAGGAGGAGATACAGCGTCAAGCTGAGAACAGGGCACTCAAATCATATTTTTGTGGACACTACAAAGAACTGCGGGAAGAAGAAGTAAACATGCATTACCTACTGGAAATGGAAAATTTTGGGGACATTCGATGGCTCTTTAAATTAAGATGTGGGGTTCTAGATTTGAATGATCGATCTGGCAGAAATGATGAAAGAAGATTTTGCTCAATGTGTAACACGAAGGAAAGGGGAGATGTGATACATTTTTTGGGAAAATGTTCGGTGTTGAGACATATTAGGTTAAAGTGGTTGGATAGACATGAACTTAGTAGAGTGGAAGTAGTTACTATGATGAGACAGGGCAAGGCTGAGTTAGCAGGTTATTGTAGGGAGGCATGGGTGTATAGGTATGAGTTAGTGAGCCTATTTAACTACTAAATCTATTAGAGTGGTGTTATATTAAAATTAGGATTAATAATTTGTTTGCTTATATCTATTATCTTTTTATCTATCTGGTCTATCTTGACTAATATTGTTATTATTATTGTTACTATTATTATTGTTGTATTTGCAGCTTTCACTCCCTCAAAGGGATATTCAATCTTTTCAATTGTAATCTATACCTCACTGTTATACATTGTTATTATTGTTAAGTCTAGTGCGAAGTGTTACTTAGTAGGATATATACATTTAGTTTATTACTAACATTTATATGAATATTTACATAATTAATTTTTTATTTATTTTAATGTCCTTGTTAGATAGAATAAGCCTTTGTGTAATTTTTTGTATATTAATTAGGGAATATTTGTTTGCCAACCCTCCTGATGGCATGTGCCAAGGAGAACAAATGTCACTAAAAGTATTGTATTGTATTTTTTTATATTGAGAAATAAAAGGCATTATTGATTGATTGATTGATTGATTAGTAAAAAATATTAATTATTAACGATTTTAAATTATAAATCTTTAAGTTAATTTAATAATAAAAATATCTAATGTAATGTAAACATAGCAAGAAAATAAAGAATAGAAAAAATAAGGGGTAAGTAGCATAGAGAGGATAACAATTATTCAAAATAATTATCATATATTTCAACTTCGATACAGTAACGTATACACGTTAATCTATACAAAGAAAAGCAATTTGACCCTGTTAGTTGCATGACACGAGCGAGTATGAGTTGCAACAATTGTTCAAAAAAAGAAAATAGTCACGTTTTAATAAACATAGACCTACGCTGGAAAATATTACCAGCGCCGACCTGGTTTAAATCATAAGGACTCAGCAAAATAAACTAGGAATGTTCGCGGGACATAAAAACTAAAAAAATTGGTCAACCAGTCGGTCAGTAATAGCTGGGCACCGTGACTGCCCGCTCAGGCAGTGATCACCGGCTCCGGGTCGGACGCGATAGCGTCCAGTACGCGATCAGTAATAGCGAGTCAGTCAGTATCTATGGGCGGGTCTGTCAAGGCGAGAGGCGACACCAGGTGCGGATTACGCGATTATATTTCGACGGGGTATAGTTCCGTATAAGTGTCGGATACTGAAAGAAATCCGATTTCCAGAGAAACTGAAGAGCGTATCATTAGCTAGAGCCTAAATACGCGAAAGGTAACAAAATTCTATATACTAATCCGAGTAAATTATAGTATTACCGATTGTCACCCCTTTTCTTTCTTGCTAAGATCTCTTCTCGTCTCCCTTCGCACCGAACGAGTTATTATTAATTATATCTGACAGCTTGTTAACTTAATTGTAAACCACATAGTATATTCAATACATTTGTAGACTCTAAATTTGGTTTTTATGTTCCTTCCGACTGATTCAGACAGAGACCAGAAGAGTACTAAATTTCGGCTTATACATTTATCGGGCTTCTAAAGTAAGCCCATACACTCAAACTCTTTACAGGACCTGAGACCTAGAAGTCCTTAACCTCTATTCCGAAGTTCCTTACCTTCTCGTAAATCCACGAAGGCAAGCCAGCCCTCCAGACTAGTGAGACCAGTATTCCTTGCAGCCGCTCGCAGGGATAAGTATCCTTAGGGTTCATATCGAGGATGTTACAGTGGTGACAGTGTTGTACAGTGGTGAAGATTTTCTCACCCTCTAGTTCCAGATTTTACAATAGGGTATAAACCTCCATAGAGTTGTACATTTGGTGACAGCGGAGTGCCCCAGTACATTACACTAAATTGAAATATTTGACTAAACTAAAGGTAGGTATGTTCTGTCCAAAAACAATTTTTGTATGTGGAGTTGGTGTAATGCTTAGACACGTGGTCTATTGACAAAAAGGTTGGGGTTCAATTCACACCTAGGATAAAATTTTTGTTTTACTCAATCAAAAAATGATGATACATATTAGGTAACAAGTTTTCGACAAACTCATTATTTACAATTTATTCTTATTTCAATGTTATAAAACGGAAATACAAAATAATTCTGTTTATGATTATAATGACTGCTTTATATCAAATCCATTACTAAATTCTTAGCGTTAATACCAATTCCTCTGTACAGGTAATGATTTTCAAAACAATTGACAACATTGTGTTATTGAAATAATAACATATCAAGAAGTGTTTTTGCACGGTAAACAGAAACTTTTTATTGAAAAAACAATTCGTGAAAATGGTTTTAACGGTCGAGGAAAAAGTGCAAATTGTTGTCTGGCATGTGAATGTATTCTCAGACAACATGATTAAACAACAATTTGTAAATATGTTTTAAAATAGGCCGGCTCCATCACGATCAACAATTCAATCTATTATACGTAATTTTTTACTTATGGATCCGTGTTCGCTCCCAGAGGAGTTCGTAGACGAAGGGAGGTAAATCCAGATTTGGAACTAAGGGACACTTTGATTTGTGCAAGTGTTCAGCAAAATCCTACCCAATCAACATCTCGTCTCGGAGAACAATATGGAATTTCAAGATTTAGAGTTGGTAAAATTTTGAAAAGACATGGATACCGACCCTATAAACTTCATAAATCCAACGAACAATTCCTTGGGGATCAATATAGACGTTTAGAATTTTGTCAAACTGCAATGAAAATGTCACATCAAGATGAACATTTTTTAGAGAACGTCTTGTTCACCGATGAATGGACGTTTTTATTGCATGGCCGTCACAATTCAATGAATGTTCGGTATTGGTCCCGAGGAAATCCTCGTCAGATTTATGTCGCTCGTACCCAGCGTCCTCAAAAAGTAAATGTTTGGGGAGGCATAATAGGGAATCATGTCATTGGTCCATTTTTTATAGACGGTATGTTGACTGGGCGGAAATACTTGGAACTTCTGCAAAATCAAATTGTCCCAGCCCTTCGTAATTTACCAATTTCTTTCGATTCCATATGGTTTCAACACGATGGTTGTCCTGCACATAATTCTCACATCGTCAGTGAATATCTCAGTGCAACTTTTCCTAATCGATTGATTAGTGGACACGGAGATATTTTTTGGCCTGCAAGATCACCTGATCTTGCACCTTGTGATTTTTTTATGTGGGGATATATCAAGTCCAAACTATATGGAATTGAAGACGATAGGCCTAATTCTCTTCAAGAATTAAGAGAAAAGATCTCTGATTCAATGAGAGGTATTAGTCCAGAAACATTAACTAATGTTGGACGAAACCTTTATAATAGATTGGATTATTGTTCTGCTGCTAATGAAGGCTTATTTGAACATTTTTTGTAAACACATTTCATTAGAATAAAATACGTTTATTTAGAATATTTTTATAGAATTTCTGCTTATTTAAACATTTTTTGTAAGTACATTTATTTAGAAAGTTCTTTTATGCTTGAAGAATTTTTACTTTATTTTCGAAAGTACGACATTGTTTTTTCAATAAGATTTTTATGTTTTACTATAAACACTTCTAATAAAGACTGAAATAAATGTTTGATGATTTAAAGCAAAACGATATATCTGCATAATTTCAAATTTTTAAAAAAGTAAAAACTTCGTGTAGGATTTGAACCCTAAGCACTTGCATGAGTACATCGTGCCTTGAACTCTGATCCATCAGACTTTCATAATTCTTTAGTGACAGTTTGGGTTATTATTCTGCTGCTAATGAAGGCTTATTTGAACATATTGTAAAGATAATTCATAATGTCGTGGACCTGATGTAATCGTTTAGTGACGTCGATATACGGACGAAACAATAACACAGCATAGGAAACAAATTTGTTTCCTATGCTGTGACAATAATATCAGGCATTGCTAAAAACATGCAGTTCTCTTCACTGCGTTATCATAGCGAGACAAACACGAACTAGTTTTTTGCGTTAGTGAAATATCTTTAATATTTTTATATTTTTTTTTTGTGAACAATCGTTTTTGGTATTTTATAGTGACGTACTATTTATGTTCAGTGCGTTTCAAGTCGTTCTTAACATTTTACAGTGAGATCCTAAAAATTTAAGTTAAACTATGTTTATTTTAATATTTTTTTGCAAATAACTTATGTTTTGTACACTTACTTAGGACAAATTATTGAATTAAAAAAATTTACTTTTAAAAGTGTGTAAAGTCTGATAACTTTATTGTTTATTTTAATATTTTTTGCAAAAGATTGATATGTTTTATAAACGCTTATGATAAATTAATGAATTACAATGAAAAGTTCTTTAAAAGTGTGTTAAGCATTTAGTTTCTAGAGTGTATTAAGCCAAAGGGGCTCAGCTGGAAATTAAATGCTTTACACACTTTTAAAGTACTTTTGTTTTCAGTTCTTTTTTTTTTGTAAATGTTTTTCTTCACCATAACTAATATTTAACATTTTATTTATTATCTAAAACCTAGCGGTTTTACAGGGAAAGTAACAATGAAAAAATGGTCATGGACAAGGGAGGCAAATTATTTTTAACGTTTATTTATTTATAAAACGGGAAAAAGATTTGGGAGCTTGCACAACTCCTTTACCCCTAATAGTGCGAGTGGCTCAAGCAACTGGTACCTCAGTAAGTACAGTGAAGAGGATAATTGAGGAAGGTAAAAACAAACCAACAACTTCACAATTTGTATCACCCAGAACAAGTATTTGCAAGCCCAGCCCCAAGTTATTAGTACAGTACGGCTACTCGGATTTACGTTTATAACCATATCATTTAAAACTTAACCCAATTGAAAAGATATGGGCCATTTTAAAAAATAAAGTTGCAGCAAGAAGCAAGACATTTAAATTACCAGATGTTTAAGAACGAGCAAAAATCAGGCTAAATAAAATCACGTCAGAAATATGGGCAAATACTCGCAGACATGTTGATAAAGTAGAAAAAGAGTACCTCAGCCGAGAATACATTGGGTATTTTCGGCTGAGAATACCATATTTCCGAAAAACTCCATCTGCCCCAGAATTTACGGTCTTCCCAAAATCCATAAAGACAAGGTACCTCTTCGTCCCATTGTGACTACGATTAACTCTCCTACCTACAAACTCGCAAAGTACTTGTCGAATCAGTTCAAGACCTATACTGGTCGTACCTCTTCTTATGTCCGAAATTCCACACATTTCATCACCTTAATCTCCTCCCTCACGGTCGATCCCCAAGACATTCTCGTCAGTTTCGATGTATCATCCCTATTTACCAATATCCCCATACATGACTCTTTAGTTGTTCTGCGAGATCACTTGACCAATGATAACAAGTCTTTGGTTTTGGCAGATCTTGCGGAACAATGCCTCCTTGCAACATATTTTTCTTTTAGAGGCAATTTCTACAAACAAATATCTTAAACACCAATAGGTTCTCCCCTTTCCCCTGTCATTGCTGACATTTTCATGGAAGCCTTTGAGTCTTTAGCCCTAGAATCTTACCCCTTAAAACCAAAAGTCTGGTTCCGCTACGTTGATGATACATTTATCATCTGGCCCCATGGTCAACATACCCTTTCTCCCTTCCTAGATCATCTTAACTCACAACATCCGAGTATAAAATTCACAATGGAAGTAGAAAATAATCGGTCCCTTCCCTTTCTCGATGTGTTAGTCACCTTAAAGCCCAATGGCCGATTGGGTCACTCTGTTTATAGAAAAAAGACTCACACGAATCGTTACCTACATGCTTCATCACACCACCATCCTGCCCAAAAGAATTCTGTGATCAACTCTCTCATCCGTCGGGCCATTTCGATTTCTGAACCCGACAACCTTAGAGAATAACTTGGCCATCTGCAAAAAACCCTTGTCGCCAACGGTTACTCCAAGTCTACAATTCAAAATATTACACACCGCCATCTACATCCCCCTTTACACCCTAGGACGACAAATTCAGAATCTTCGGGTAATACTCCTGTGGCTTTTCTTCCGTATATTCGAAATGTCACTGATAGGATTGGCAAAATTCTTAGCAAAGAAGGTATCAGGACTACTTTTCGACCACCCAAGAAAATCTCACAATATCTACCCTCTCCTAAGGACCCATTACTGCCCCTATCTTTCTGTGGTGTCTATTCTATTCCTTGTTCATGTGGACATGTGTATATTGGCGAAACTGGTCGTTTTGTCAAAACTCGGATTCAAGAGCATCAAAGATGCATTCGATCAGGTCTTTTCTCCCATTCTGCAGTTGCAGAATACTGCCAAGAAACCGGTCATTCCTTATTGTTCGAAAAAACCCATATTATTTCTAAGAGCCCCTTCTTTTATTCCAGGAAAATCCGCGAATCTCTAGAGATCCGAAAAAATCCACATAATATCAATCGAGAGGAAGGATACTACTTGTCTCCCATCTGGAATCTCAGTCTAGAGCCGCCGTCCGGTCCCGCTACCACGATGCAGCCACATGATTGGCCAGCGCGCGCTTCTTGACGTTCGCGCCACGAAGTGTGCCGATACGTCCCGACACGACAGGTCACCGCGACTATAAATCGAGCGGTGACCGATACTATGACCAAATGCCCATCTTGGTAGTTAGAATTCGCCTCTGGTTGCGTTGAGTAACTGAGTTACCGTTGCTAACTACCCATCTTTCTATCTTTTGTTTTCTTTTTCTTTATTCTCCTGAAGAAGCTACATACAATTGTAGCGAAACGTCAAGATGAACCCACTTTTGGGTCACTCACAAATGACACGGTCCAAACCCGGAAGACGAATAAACTATAAAATACAAACTAGTCAAGGTCACAAGCTCGGTTCCCTCCATGTACATTTTTTAGTTCTTTTAACATTTTTTTAATTATTACATTTCTTTCTTAGTTAGTTTTAAATGACGTGTATGTGTGTGTCTTATCGTGCGTAACCTAATATTCCTTCTCCATGTAAATGCCGCATTAATTTTCTTAAATACTTAGAGACTACTCCGGTTGCACAGTCACATTAAGTATAAAATATCAGTGCCATCTAGAGAGTGTCATATAATCCCTTAAAAGTAAATAGTTTATCACCCTCCATCCAAGTGCAAGAACGAAATTCCACAGTTCAGTCCAGCGCACTGGCGAGAGAAGAAGATATTTAAATACACAGACAATTTAAATAATTGATAACTTTGTATTTAAGTTATTTCGTCTTAAAACATAATACCAGCAGAAGTGGTTCTAATTTATTTAAACAAATATTGTTTTTAAACAAATTCTATAAATCAATTTCATCTGCCCGGACAAATTTATTTTCGGTCTTTTGGATCATTCTAAATAAAAAATGTGTACTATAATTTTTCTCTAAAGTTGATCGTTTTCAATTTATACAATTTAAAACGAAAAAAAAAACGAAAAATAATGATTTTTAAAGCGCAAAAACACACAATTATTTTTGCATTCGTTGGGCTTATTTGATTTTAAAACATTGTTTTTAGTTATTTGAGGCCCTTATCCCAACCTAAAAATGGATTTATACAAAACTGTTTAATAAATTAGGACCACTTCTAGTTTAATAAATTAGAACTGTTTTTGTATGGGCGACCTCTTGAACATTATTCTGCGGTCTTTTACGAAAGTGATTATATAAAAAATGTCGTGCGAATATTTTCCCCAATGAATTCGAGGTTTTCGTCTCGTATAAACATATTTGGCTAAATTTAAAACCAAAATACTCTTATTTTTCTATTATACATTAATTTCTTATTTATTTATTTGTCCTTTAGATTTTTTCAGTTCTTAAAATGTTTATTTACAAGCCAAATTAGTGCAATGTCAATATTTTAAATTTTTACACAGCAATTTTTATCGGCAGTGAATGTAATGTAAATTATAGGTTTCTATCGATTATTTCCCACCTCTACGAGTTTCATCTCCTTTTATTTTACAAGGTAAAGGTAACTGTGTTTTCTATCTCTTAAGTTAAAAAGTCGGATGATAAGGCACTCACCACAGTATATATCGACCATGCGGAAGAAGAGAGTTACAACTCAAAAAACGTAATTTTCCAGTAAACCTATTTAAAGATTTTTTGTAACAAAATGTTTGATACTGTTGACGCCGTTTAAAATCTAAAATTGATTTTATTACATACGTATACCTTTTATCTTTCACTTCAAACTTTGGACTGTACAATATTCCAACAAATAGTAGTTTTAGAAAAAATAATACTTGTAACCTTTTTGAATAAAAAAATTATATGATATATCTTGTAACAAAATAACTTTATGGCTTATAAATCTTTTAATATTATCTTTATCTTAATGATTTCATATTTTTTTTAATAATATAAAACAGTTGTTTAACAAACATTGCTTTTACAAGAAATAATTTCTTATTGCAGAACATTTTAGAACTTATACCTTTCTTCTGTAGAAAATGAGAAACATATTCCAACTTAAAACTATTTAATTTCTATTAAAAACTAACAAAATGAACAAATGCTTGTCTTAAATAATCATTTTTGACACTTTAAACACTATGATTAAAATTCAAACTTAAATATCTAATAATATTCTAAAATGATCTAAAGGTTTTTAAAGAAATCTAAGTAATAATGGGGAACACATTTTTTTTTTTGAATTAACTCCAGTAACACCTTTTTCTTTGCCTCTGAAATCCCTGGTTTGTTTACAAAAGCAGGTTCTAATATTATATTATCAAATTCGATATTTTTTCTGTGATTAATAATTTCAGTTTCCATAAAACTTTCTTCTCCATACGAGTACTTATAAAACAAGGTAGTGGGATCCGATTTTTGCAGTTTAATAACTCGGAGAGTGGAAAATTTGACGTGTTTTGGAATATTAATGTAGAGATGTGAAGACAATTTCTTTAAATCCAGTATGTCTGTGGAACATAGTTCGTTCAGCTGATATTTTTTGCCCGTTTTTTAGCCTGTCTGCTGTATGCTGTTTACAGCATATTGATCGGGAACAAAGATAGGACTGGACTTTTTATTTGTGGGTGATAGACTTGATTCTTAGTTTGTTGATCATGTATACAAAAAGGGCAAGTATATATTTGTTTTTGTTTTGCCCACAATAATTGTCAGAGTAAAAAATTATGTTTAAATCTGCTCCATTACTTTTATTAGAAAGATCTTCAAGATATTTAAAAAGGCATGTTCCTATTTCGTTTGCACCTCGCAAACCTTCTCCCTCGTGCCACAAATAGCAGACTCCTTCTGTGGTTTTGATGTTAAATATACTAAAATTAAAAACATTCAACTTTGAGACGTAATAGAATGAATTTGCATGGCCAGTAGGACATGGCAAAACTTTTTGAAGGTTATAAACTAAAACTGTCACATCATCTGCACTCTTCTGTTTGTCGTTTTTTTTTCTTCTCGGCTGAGTTTCTTCTCCTTTAAATGAGATTTATAGTCGTCTTTGAATTTAGCTTTCTCCGTTTCTGAACATCTGTGATACTCCAGACACAACTCACATTGATCCTTCTTCGGTACATGAAAAGATAGGTTATATTCCTCCTTGAAGATTTTGCTGTAAAATTGGTAATTTCCATATTCCACTTGACATAGTTTTACATAATCTCTATGTAAATCTGACAAAGTTTTTCCACCTTCTATAAATTCGCGTGAAGTATTGGCTCTACAGTAGTGAGCCTCGACTCTCGGAATTGAATCTATGTGTAACCTTATTCTGTCTTGTATTTCGGTACTTATCTTTTTATGGTTTCCGTATTTTCCTTTTCTATCTACATCAATAACCTTACCAGATTCACATACACTTTGTTTTTTGAGTACAGTCTAAACAGTTCTATTGTTAATTGCTAAAGTTGCCATAAAATATGTTTTGCAAACCCTTATGTTTTGCCCAGAAATTATAAAGGTAAATGCATTATTCTTGGATTCGCAGCATTACTGTATTTATATTTTGGATATATTATAATTGGATTTATTATATATTCTCTTTGCTTTCCAAGATCCCCAAGCCTATAAAATTCTGAAAAAATGAGTTCTCGTTGTTCGGCAGAAATTTTGTCAGAGCATTTAAGCCTACATTTTTGACCACATGGTGGTAAAATGAATCTTCCTGGCCTTTCTTTTTTTACTCTCAATAGTGTACCATTTTCATTTTTCTGTATTTGAGTAGAAATATAAGATTCTCCCTTGTTTCTTAAATTTTTTTATTGATTCTTTTGCCATAATTCGGGTCTTCTCTTTCTTTTTTTTTTCCAATTTTCTCAGATTGAGTCTCAGTCAACATTTTCTTTTTCATTGACGGATTCTCATCTTGGTCTACTTCTATTTCTGCTTCAGATTCACGGGTCTCCTGATATAAGGGATCGCGCACTCTACCATCGGATCCATATGGATCATTTTGTGAGTCTTCATCGGAGTAATCTAAAACAATAATGTTCGATTAAATATATACTCAAAATGATGTTTGATTATGTTACCTTCAATTCTATTAGCAGCATTTGAGTCATTTTCTTTAATCTCAGATGAGCTTGATGAAGATGAAGATAAGCTTGATGATAGATTCTCTACAACATAAAAAATATTTATTTTATATTCATAAGTATGTAATGTATGTATGAAATTCATAAGTATGTAAAATAAAATTACATAAATGTATTATGTGACTATCTATGCATGTTAATTTGTTCCCTGCTGTAGATATTTCTGCATTATGAACTATTGCACTATCCTCATCAGATACCATTGCCCTATCGCGCTTTGATGACAAAGTTACATTTTCTAAAAAAGAATAGTTTTAGCGCTATATATAAACAAATTAGAGTTGTTTTCCTTACTATTTTCAGTACCAAGAAGAGGAGAAATATTCGATACATTCTTAAGCACTTCGGTGGATAGTTTGTGGTTTGGGTTCTCTTCATTATTTGGATTTCCAGAAGTACTCGCACCAACAAAATTAACCATTTGGTTGGGATGACAATGAAGTGTGGCATCGTTGATAAATAGATTAATAGATTCATCAGTAGTTGTAGTAGTTATACACTCAGTTTCTTTGGGTATCTCGAATGTTGTATTTAAAGAGATATTAAAATTTTCGTTACAACTAATATCAATATTTAACATACGCAATATGTGTTTACTTCGACCAGATGTTGACATGGTTTTATATTTTTACAGTATTCCTGAAATGGTAATAATTGAGTAAAGTATTGATAGAATAAAAACATCACGGAAATTGACACATAAACATAAATAACTCACTTTTCTAAATTGTGGTAAAATATAATTATATTATTATTATTATTATAAGAAATAATTAATTTCTCAATACTAACGAAAGTAAAACATTTTTACGTGAGAGAAAAACGTATTACTCAAAACATTCTGCCAAATAATTATACAATAATTTTTTTCTTAGCAAAACATACTCTGTTCTAACTAACATTCATGATATTTTTATATGGATTAGGATTACTATTAAAAATGAATCTAAAATAATACAAATACAAAAACTAAAATCTGCAGATTATAGATACATTTAGACTTAAACCACAATTTAATTCAAATTTCTCGAGAAGACTGTTACAAGCCACAATGTTACTTTATTCAAACAACAATTTAATTCAAATTTCTCGAGAAGACTGTTACAAGTCACAATGTTACTTTATTTTTAATAAAATCTATAACAGCTAAGAGTTACATTTAAATATAAACTTTTTTTACAATCAATACTACTAAATATTCAACTTATCCCGATATACAATAGTTTTGTATATTGTTTTTTATTTATTTTATTATAACAATTGTTTTTTATATAATATAAAAAGAACAATATGAAAAACCAAACATCCATAGAAAAATAATTATAAATGTGTTACCTTAAAAAGACATGTAGCAGTCAATGATATTAAATATGTAACGAAGCTTACAACATTGGACATTAAATGATTAGGTTGTATAAACAAATAATTGAAACTAAATATAGTTCACAAATTAACTCAAATTTAGCACAGCAAAAGATGTGGTAATTGTACACGTATATAAAAATTATGTAAAAAAGCTTAAGTAAAAAACATTAATTTACAGAGAACTAATAAGATCATAAGATGCACTTCCAATAGTATATTATTAGTTAAATTTAATTTTAACTTTAGGTAACATTATTGAAATGATTGATAACAAGATTATGATAGCAAAAATAACTTTTCTTCTGGAGTGTAGGAGAACTAAGAAGATCCCAAGATTTATCATAGACACCACTTCCAACATACTTTATCAACATCAGGTTCCACTAATGACACACTATACCGCAGAAGCCAGGCTTTAAACAGACAGGTGAGGGTACGATTACTTAATTTCCATATATCTGAGTTTCACACTGATATTAAGTTTATTATTTCTCAAATCAATAATGTCGGTGCTTTCCTTGATAATAACCTTTCTGAAAATTTGTTGGACACCTTTGAGTCATCTTTACATAAGAAATTCAATTTTGTGTATTATAAATCCATGGCACACCTTCGTAAGAAACTCAATAACTTAGACACTCCCCAATTTAAAAAAATTTCATTTAATCCTTAGTGGATTAAAAATTTATTCAATACTGAGGTTCCTCAGGACATTCTCAAGTTGTTATCCTTGGGTCCTAAATTTGGCTTACAGCCAACCTTCAGAGATTACTCTGTTAGTAGAATCTTAGCAGATGTTGAAAATATTTTGTCTCACGCTGACAATTCTGACCTTCTATCTCGTAAATCTTCTTCCAACAATATTCTGTTCAATTTTTCTAATCGCCCTAGACAACCCATATAAGATAAGTTAGATAATATTTACAGGGAGCCGGTATCCTTTTTAAAAACCCACCCTAATCTTCTCGTTGTTACTAATGATAAAGGGAATGAAACTGTTCTCATAAATAAAGATCAATATCTCAGTCTTATTCAATCGTTGTTAGATGATGATAGATACTATCAACCTCTCTCTACCAATCCTTCTTCTAAATTCACTAATAAAATAAATAAATTCATCACTCATTTAAAAAACTTAAAGATCATAAATCAACCACTTGCAAAATTTTTAACTGACATCTTATCAAAATCGTATAATTATAACAATAACTTTAATATTATTCACAGTTGTGTGCTGGCATCGATAGTGTCCACATCAATTAAGTGATAATTAGTTTTCAATTTCAAGTAAGCAGTTAAAGTTTAGTTTTTTAAATACTAAGGAATAATAAAACAAGGTAGGATTGTTCTTTATATTTAAAAATGGGTGATTCTTTGGGTGGCGAAAAGCCACCCCTGATAAAGGTGAAAATATGGAGGCAGTAAGTGCCCGTTTTGATTTAAATAATAGGTATAAATCTTCTGATAAAGGCCCGTTTTTTGTTTTTGTCGAGTCCATCGACCCAAATATTAAACGTTTATCACCAGTCCGAGTAGGTCATTATTTATTCATTAGTAACTTTTTTAAGAAAGATGTTGTCGATATTAAACTCGTCGGTAAAAATAAAGTGAAAGTAATTTTTAATTCTTACACTTGTGCAAGTAGTTTAGTCAATCACGACATAATTATTTCGAACAAATTTATTGCTTATATTCCAAATTTTTTTAATCATAAAAAAGGAATAATTAGACAAGTTGATACTATTATTATATTATTCCTCAACATTATACGTTAGATTTGGTAAGGTTTCAAGTTGAACAATACATATACCCTGTAGTACAGTGTTTAAATTGTTTTAAATTTGGTCATACTCTCAGACAGTGTAAGTCCACTTTCAGCTTATGCAAAAATTGTGGCAAAGAACACGAAGACAACTCCCGTTGTAGTAACTCACAATATTGTCTTCACTGTAAAACAAATGATCATACGACTCTAACGAAACAATGCCCAGCTTATCAACATCAATATAATATTAAAAAAATAATGGCGATTGAGAATAAAACATTTAAAGAAGCCGAGTTTATAGCAAAAAATCCATCCTATGCCAAAATCACGACACATAATAAATTTGAATTGCTTAGTATCAGAACAGAGCCATATCCTCTTTTTGTTTGTAGGCCAGGCGATGCCCGGTTGGGTGGCTACAGTCATCATGTAACCAACCCCCCGTCATCCGAAAACCGGCCTCGCCCTGCTGGTCTGTTCCTCTCCGTTCCGATCCGGAAAGTAACAGACCAGCAGCGTATGGCCCTATGTTGGTCCGTTGTTTGACCAGTAAGAATCGAGCGTGCCGACCACCCACCCCCATAGCAAAAACAAAGGCAAGCACTAAAGTGGGCAATTGAAAAAATTAGCCAATAAGGGCTTAAAAGTACAAAGTTTAAAAATAGAAAAATACATATTAAAATAGTAAAATGGGACATACACAGACATAAAAGGACAATAAAAACGTCTCGTCAAAAGTTAAAAGAACCCTAAACTAGACGAGCGTAGGCCCCACGATAGGAAGAAGCCGGTGTGAGTAAATACTCGGAAAATAAATGCTCATAAGTCCTTTATGCTAGGACCTCATAAAATAACTATGAATATAGAGGCTGCCCATAATTGCCTTAGTGATGAAATTGCGGACGTCGAACCTTGAAAAGTTGAAAATTCTCATGACACGAGAATTCGACTGACACCATGTTCCGCGAGCAACTACGATTAGAGGTGCCATGAAAATTTGTTTCCCTTGATATCGGGTCTGCATGGTCTGCAGGAATCGAGGCTCAGTGTACAGTGCTGTTTTATTGGCAGCAGCTGTACTAAGGGGTTCAGGACCCACCCAGCTGACGGCAACGTCCACGACAATTACCTGCTCATCCAGATGTGCGACAAGGTCAGGTAATTTCAGAGTCCCGTCGGCGCACCTGATCCGCGGCTCAACCTCGCATGTCCACCCTTTCATTTAAGCTGCCTTTCGTAAATACGTAACGAGCTGATCGTGTCTTTTTATGCGATGCCAGTGTGTTGCGGGGCACTTTTGAAGAACGTGTGAAAGGCTCTCATTACGTTTGCATCCCTTCCGTCTTTCGTGAGGTGGGTTTGAAGGGATGCCACTCGTTGGCAGGAGATTTCCGCGCAGCTGAATAGCCTTAACGAAGTCCCTCCCCGACCAGTAGGGCGGTGGACTGCTTATCCAGGCTGAGCTTTCCGAGTGTGACGAGCCTTGGCGAAGTCCGTTTCCACTATAGCCGTCCTCAAGTCTCTGACTCAATTCACGTGCGATGAATGCTGAATTACCAGACGATGTTCTAGTCCATTTAAGGACTTTCTCCCAGAGACGTGACATATATGGTAAACTGAAGTTTAGATACGAAGTATCAGTAGCTGAGGTTCTAAGCTTAGTCAGTCTCCTTCTCATAATAGCCGGGACGTGCATGGCCATGGCCATGACGCCCAGGCCACCCTCTTTAGTGGGAGCGTGGATGTATGCATCAGCGCACGTACGATTGAGGGACAGAAACTTCCGAACGGCTATACGCACGGACCTGTCAAAGCCCTTCAACGTTTTCATAGCAGTTGTTGGAGTCTGCAATTTGTCGATGTACATCGGAAGCAAATAGGTCTTCAGTACCAGCAGCTTTTGTGCTTTTTTAAGCCCCGCCCGATGAATACGATCGAGCTGTGTCTGCAGCTCGTTGAAGGCCACCCTAGTCTGTCCCAATGCATTATACCTTCGACCTAGGTATCCAACCAGCTCACTCGGTTGCAGCTGTCGAATTCTGTCGTTTCCGACGGAAACGAGAGAGCGAGTTATGCAGTAAGAGTGCTTATTACCACGGTTAACATTAACCGTAATAGCGGCACTCTTACCAGTGTTTATCGACATCCCTCTTCTCTCAAAGAATTTAACGGCTGTCCGAAGCTGTTTGGTACCATCCTTGGCCGATTCTGATAGCAGGAATAATCGTCGGCGTAACCCAACACCGAGATCTTCCTGCCATCTGCAATAGGAAGGCCAGGCCCGCCTACCTCAAGCTTGCATATCAACTCATCGACCACCATGTTGAAGAGGTATGGCGACATAGGGTCTCCCTGTTTGACGCCTCTACACATCTTGATGTTCGTTGTTGATTTGCTTCCGGCGGCAACCCTCGTACGGCAATTCAGATACGAGTCCGCCACATACCGCTTAAATGAAGCGTCTACCCCGAAGCGAGTCATAGCCCGCTCGATTGAACGTTGCGAAACCGTGTCGAAAGCTTTACGTAAATCGATGGATATGATATTATAAGGACGAATGCCTCTTCTTCTTTCTTTGATAACCGCTTGAAGTGTCAGGTTATTTAACAGGACGCCATCAACCTGCCGAAAGCCTCTCTGGAACTCGTGGAAATCTAGCACCGCAAGCCTCTTCCCAAGCAGACGATGCAACACCCTAACCAAGACCGAAGAAATAGTTATCGGACGCCAGTTACCTACCTCCAACGGATCGCCGCCCTATGGTATTAAGGTGGTCCTGCAGTCCCTTAATACTTCCGGGGTGACTCCGTAATAGAGCATGGTATTATAGATGAGAACCAATTTCTGAACGAGTACCTTACGCAGCTCTCTGATTTTAACTCCATCAGAACCGGCTGCTTGTGATTTCATAGATTGTAAGGTCCCGAGGATTTCCGCTTCTATTACAGCATAGCTGATCAGTAGCGGGTTCTTCTGATCTGAAATCGGTTCATCATCTGTTGGCGATCTTGATGAGAAGATCGTCCTATATTCCCTTTCAACAGCCTTAATGTTAGGGTATACATCGCTGCCATAGAGAGGCTTGTCATCTATGATCGCCCGAGCCAGAGAGGATCTATCGGTATGGTATCTAGTTTGGGTCAAGCGGTATTTGTGAGCCCTTTAAATAACTTTCCCCAACTTCCGACTGCGGCAAATGACCGTGCAGTAAACAATTCATTCGTTCCTAAACCCAAAGTTCTAATCCTCTTAAACGAAAAGCCATATCCCCGATTCAATGTAAAACTGCCTTATAATTTCCTTCAACTTCTAAATCAAAATCAGTGTCACATCCTATAATTCCTAACCCATATCGTAATGAGTTTATATCATATAAAGAAAAAATACAATTACAAATTCTAAAAGAAATTCCATTTGCTTTAGAAAGAATAATTAAACAAATTGACCCCAAACTAGTCTCAGTTGAATTCCAAAAAGTCACTTAAAATGAAATCAGAAATATACTTTCTTGTTTATCAGACAACGATAGTGATGAGGAATCATAGAACACTTAATATTCTTTAGTGGAACTGCCAATCTATTATAAAACAAAAGTCTAATTTGTTTAATTTTCTAGAAAGTCATACAATTGATGTCATTCTTCTGAACGAAACTTGGTTATCACAAAATAAAAATGTATATATTAAAGGTTTTAATAATGTTAGAGTTGATCGACGTGATGGCTATGGAGGCGTTGCTGTTTTAGTTGCAAACAACATTTCCTTTTCAGATATAAAATTTAAAACAAATTATAATCCAAATATAGAGGTTTGCGGTGTTTTTCTAGAACAAGTAAAATTATCAATACTATGTGTTTACAAACCTCCTAAAATATATGTCTCATCCAAAGATTGGGAAAATTTGTTTGGACAAATTAAAGGCAGAGAGGCAGAGATTGGGGGCGACTTTAATAGTCATCACTGTAGGTGGGTTTGACGTTTATCGACCCATACAGGATAGTGCACAAGGTAATATTCTAGCTGACGCTTTAGACAATACTAATCTAATTTTACTCGATGACGGAAGACCAACCAAAATATCCAGACCAAACGAACGTCCTTCAATGATAGACTTGACATTAGTATCTCCTCATTTAACAGGCTTTACTACCTAGAATCCTCTAAATGGCTCACTAGGTACAATCCACATCCCTATCCAAATTACCATAGATTTGAAATATTCCCCAAGAACAATCCATACCTCCACAAAATGGAAAGAGTCTTCAGCGAACTGGTCTATATTTGAAAATAACTTAGAAAAATGCCTTCTAGACACTCATTCTATAGATGTTACATCTTTGGAAATGTTTAATAACTTAATAAAAACAATAAGCGAAGCTGCAGACTCTGCTAGGATTACTCATAAATCATTTCAACCAAAATCCGGTCTTCCCGTATGGTGGGACGACGAATGTAAAAATTTAATATCTTGTCCAAAAAAAGCTTATCGAGAGTATAATATTATCTCAAGTCTTGAAAATTATCTAAAATTTAAACACATCCAAGCCAAATGCAAAGTTGCTTTTATGAAAAAACAAAAAACATCTTGGATCGACTTTGTAAATACTATCAATAAAAATACACCGCTCAACAAAATATGGAAATTTGTTAATAAAATGGCTAACAAAAATTATCGTTCAAAGACACAACCAATTTCAACAGAGCTAATAGAAGAGTTACTTGACAAGTTCGCTCCACCATACGTTCAAGACCAATTAAAACACGTATCAATATGCAATTCCAGTAAATTTAAATTACTAGAAAATCCAATAAACATCCAAGAACTGGATGCAGCTATTAAAATATCAAAATCTACTGCGCCCGGGAAAGATTATATCACTTATTCCATAATTAACCACCTTCCCGATAAGGCAAAAAATCGTTTATTAAAAATATTTAATGATTGGCTTTTGAAAGGAAATTACATTGACAAAATGAAAGAAACAATTATATGTCTTTTTATCAAACCCAACAAAGACAAAACTCTCTCATCGTCTTATCGACCCATTTCTCTATTGTCTTGTATAACAAAAACTTTCGAAAGAATCATCAAAAATCGTCTTACCTGGACAGTCGAACACTATAATCTTTTGCCAAACACTCAATATGGATTTCGATCTGGTCTGGGAACACTAGATGCAATAAGTCACTTAACAACAGATATCCAACTAAAGTTTTCTAAAAATAAATATTTAGCATGTTTCTTTCTAGACCTTAAAGGCGCTTACGACTGTGTTAATTTAACAGTAATGCATTCAAAGTTATGCAAACTTGGGTTGTCCACAAATTTATCCGCTAATATAGTTAATCTTTTTAGTAACCAAACTTTATATATCAGAGACCATAGTAATCAGTTATATGATCCACGAATAAATCATACAGGATTACCACAGAGGTCTGTAATAAGCCCAATTCTCTTCAACATATTTTCGGCAAGTATACACGACATTTTTGTTGATTCCATAAAATGTATACAGAACGCCGATGATATATGTATTTACTCCGTCCGTGATTCATATGACGATTGTGTGGAGGTCCTGGAACACATCATGGAACTAGTAGATAATTGGACTAAAGACCACGAACTTACTATATCCCCAGAAAAATCTGCCATTATGATATTTACAAGACATAGGTTACGTACGCTTGATAGTCTACACCTGTCAGGATATGATATACCCGTTGTCACTGAGTATAAATATCTTGGTATGATCCTAGACCCCAAATTACTATGGTCTAAACATGTCCAATATGTAAAAAAAAGATGTGAGAAAGGCATCAATCTCCTTAAATGTGTCACTTGCAGGAAATGGGGTGCTGATCCCAAAGTTGCATTGATGTTTTACAGGACCTACGTGCGATCGATTTTGGATTACGGATGTGTGTTATACGGATCAGCAAGCAAAACACATTTACTAAAAATAGATCGTATTCAGTTTAAAAGTTTGAGATTAACTTTGGGTGCTATGAAATCAACACCATGCCCCCTGTTACTTGCTAAAAGTAATGAAATGCCATTAGAAAATCGTAGAAATTTATTAGCAACAAAATATGTATTAAAATTAAGGGCTAGAACAAGTGGCCTACTAAGTATGCTGTATGAATTATCCATACAAAATCTCGTAAACAATTTTTGGAGAATAAAAAATTTACCACCATTAGCAGATGCCTTTCTGGAAACCAATGATTTACCGGTTACACTTTCAACACATTTTATTAAACCATCTTATAAATTAGAATTTAATACAATCTTCAAAAAATAAATATTATATTTCCGAAATATTCAGATTCACATCAAATAAATAACAAGCTGTTGAACTCCATATTGAGTGAATATACTAATAAAACTATAATTTACACAGATGGCTCTAAACTGAACGATGGGAAAGTAGGGTCTGCAGTGTATATTCCTTCCAAAAACAAATCACTTAAAATAAAGCTTCCTCCACATTGCCCTATTTACACTGCAGAAGCGGTAGCTATTAGGAAAGCTCTGGATTGGCTAGAGCACGCAAATTTGCAAGATGCTGTGATCATCACAGACTCTAAGTCAATTCTTAGTGGACTTAATAATACTGAGTTAAACCATATAACATGTGAGCTGAGAGCTAGACGAGCTCGCTAAGAATTCTACTCATTCAGGTATACAAGAACATATTTACACAGTATCAGACCTAATCAATTTTTATAATAAAAAAATAAATTTTAACTGACAAGAGAGATGGAAAATATTGGCGAATACTTCAAATAATCATTATTACAAGATCCATCCTACGTTACCATCCCTAACAGAATTACCACACATATTCCATTATAATATATCGAAACGATCAGCAGCAACTATCACAAGATTAAAACTAGTCACGGTGCTGTTCCTGCTCACCTGGCTAGAATAAACATTATAGAATCAGGAAAGTGTTTATGCGATAATATTTCCCAGTGTGATGTTAATCACATCCTGTTTGGATGTATTAAAAATAAAGCACTCTAATCTACGTTTTATGAAAACCTGGTTAAAAGTAATGTGCAACTTCCAGTAAACATAACCCACCTACTGTCATTGAATCATAAATCTATATAAGAACTCATATGTAATCACTTATATGCATCCGGATATATAATATAAATTTAGTACAATCAAGTTTTTAATTGATAAACATAACATAAATCATTTAAAAATCTGTGGCAAAAGGACTAGTTTCCATG
>OU898279.1:84574593-84684593 GCA_918026665.1 Diabrotica balteata
GTCTTGTCTCCGTCGTGTATGTTAATATAGATCTAAATTGTTGTTTTATAGATTCTTGTTTTTGTCTTGTCTTAGGTGTTTGTTCTTCCAGATTGTGTCATTAAGAGATCCACCGCTTTACTTGGTTTAAGCTTTATTGTTGCACTTCTTCTTCGACATCTCCGTAACTAGTTATATCTATTCCCAGATATCTAAACCTTGCTTCCTGTTTTATTATTTTCTGATCAATTTCGACTTTACAGCGTAGTCGGTTTAGATGTTGTCATACATTTGGTTTTTTCTGCTCATATTATCATATTGTATTTCTTGGCGGTTGTATTGAAGATGTGTGTTATTCTTTGGAGCTCGTTTTTTTGTCTTGCCGATTAATACGGCGTCGCCTGCATATCATAATATTTGGATTTCTTTGTTTCCCATTCTGTAGCAACGACTTTTATGTACTGCTTTTATTATTTCGTCTATTATTGTATTATAGAGAAGTGAGCTTAAGGAATCTGTCTGACTCCGCTTTGTACTAGTATACACTGTGTTAGTTTTCCATTTATCATTACCGATATTCGATTATGGAGGTAGATGTTTTCGCTGGTTTGTATAATATTGATTGGTATGTTTCTTTTATGCAGTAGTTGTAAGACGTCTTCGACCTACATGCAACCGAAAGCCTTTGTAGGGTCTATAAAACATATATATGCTGGTTTATTGTACTCGATGCCCTTTTCTGTGGTTTGTGTTAGTACAAATACGACGTCTATGCAGGATCTTCCGGATCTGAATCCTCGTTATTCATCTGATGTCCGTTTATCCAGTAAGGTAACTACGCCACCTAGGAAAAAAATTTAAACTACCAATGACTGACATTTTAATTATATTTTGTTCTTGAAACAATAAGGTTGATTTTTTGCTAATTTATTTTACAAATTGATGACGTATTCTTAATCGGAAATTTATTACAGTTATTAATTTTTTCACACAATTGCTTAATATATATAGGTTACTGTAATTGTAAGGTAGGATCAATGACGTATAATATATATTTATTATACGTCATTGGATAAGATACACATAATATACTGTAGCGTGATTAAATAAAACGAGCGGTTCGAATTTATATAAATATATTTATTTATAACTTTACAGTTCGGTATTCTCTTATCAACTAAACTAACTCCTAAGATCGTTACATATATATACCAAAGTTACTATTTTCTAAAAAGTTCCCACCTCTAGGCGTATACGTGACCGATCGTTCTCTTGCCTTCGAGGGATCTATTCATCGATGATTCTCGATGCCGAGATGCTTCGAGATGCAACCGTTAGACGGGCCGCGCTGAATGCATTTTCGTAACACTGCTCCCCTCTTAGATCTGAGCGTCCCGATCAGCAACTCTATATGTAGGCCCAGGATGGCGGAATCTACAGGACTCTCCAGCTCTGCATGCACCCCTCAGAAAGAAATAACAGTCTACTGTCTTTGAAAGACACGATCTCTTCGGATTAGTACAACACACATTAATTCTTACGCCGGTTTCTCGGAAGATCACTTCAAGCATGCTTCTGACAATCTTCCAATCCAGATTATCTAGTGCATGGCCTATCTTGGGTAAGGCCAAATTCTTAATGTCGTAATTGCAGACGATTTTCTTCAAATTAGTTAGAGCACACCATATATCCTCGTAGGTTGCCCTGTCTGTATACGACTTCCTGGTCACCATATACAGCAAAGATCGAGAACCATCTTCTAATCTCAGCACTCTTCCAACTTTAGGCTGCTGGTTTTTTAACTCGTCCAAGCGACCAAATTTTTTATAAAATACGGATGAGATTCCTTTAGTCATCTCAAGATCTTGGGCAACACAGTGGGCTAGAGAGACGTTATGCGGAACACTAAACAGATCCTGCTGAACTTCTGTCGTCACGCCGAATCTAGCATTCTTTCTCTCTGCGTAATTTGACATAAACTCCTTAAAGCTTGGTCGCCGTTTATCTTTGATCTCATGTTGAAGGGTTCGGACTTCTTCGGTTTCATTTGAGCCAGCATAAGGGGCAAGACGATTTATGTGAACTACTTTTGGTTTACCTTTCGTCAACTTCTTAATTCGGTATATTACGTCATTTATTCTCTTTTTAATTTCATACGGACCCTCCCATTGTCTTTGCAGTTTAGGAGACAAGCCACGACGACGTTGTGGATTATAAAGCCAAACAAGATCACCTACTTCATAGCTTTCATTCTTCCATCGAGAATCGTATTGATCTTTCATTCTGTCACTGGTTAACTGGATGTGTTGTCGGACAAGTTCATGAATGCTGTTCATTCTTAACTTCAGACGATCGACATAATCTTCGCTTGCAACATGTTCTTCGGAAGGTCTGCAGCCAAACTCTAGGTCGCAGGGCAAACGAACTTCACGACCTAACATCAGGCAGGTTGGAGTCTGGCCTGTAGTTTCATTCACGGCCGAGCGGTATGCTATTAAGAATAAATGAATGTGCTGATCCCAATTTTTTTGATGTTTTGATACAACTTTGGACATGTGTTTACCCATCGTTCGGTTCATCCTCTCGACCATTCCATCTGATTGAGGATGCAGGGGTGTCGTTCTGGTCTTATTGACACCAATCAATTTACAAACGTTTTGGAAAAGGTTTGACTCGAAGTTTCGCCCTTGGTCGGAGTGGATCTCCAAGGGAACACCAAATCGGCTAAAGAATTCTTTAACAAGTACCTCTGCAACGGTAGCAGCTTCTTGATTTGGTATCGCATAAGCCTCAGTCCATTTCGTAAAATAATCCGTGGCTATCAGGATATATTTATTTCCATCATTCGTCTCTGGAAGTGGACCTGCAATGTCGATTGCTACTCTCTCCATAGGACTACCAACATTGTATTGTTTCATGGGTGCCCTCTTTTTACCAACTGGACCATTACTAGTTGCACACAGTTCACATTTCCGGCACCATCTTCTTACATCATCTTTACAGTTCACCCAATAGAACCGTTCTCGAACCTTTTGCAGAGTCTTCGTAATACCAAAGTGTCCACCTGATGCACCGTCATGCAACTGACGCAATACTTCTGACACTTTACTTTTAGGTACAATCAACTGAAGCTTAGTTTCTGTACCATCATCGTTCTCAAAGGTTCTATACAGAAGATCATCTTTCAGCACAAGGCAATTCCATTGGCTCCAGTAACACTTGACTTCGGGACTACATGCACTAATGTCTTGCCAAGAAGGTCTTCCACTTCGACGCACCCAATCCAATACTCTTTTTATACATGGATCATCTGCTTGGGCGTCTTGTAGCTGTTGAGGCTGCCATTGGTCATTAATAACGGTGGTTCGACTAACGGTGCAAAATCGTTCTTCTAATTCAAGACAATGATTACGATTTGCACTGTATGGCCGTCTTGATTGAACATCAGCATTTGAATGACTTTTTCCAGCCCAGTGCTCGATCTGTTCTAGCTTTCTGACTGTTGTATTATTTTCTTGCACTTTGTGGCGACTGTGACCTTCGTTCTTACCATTCCAACATCTGGGTTCACGTTTCTTCGGCATCGTGTTACGAACTACTTTTCGTACCATTTCTTCCAGACGTTCATCGTTTGGTTCGTCGCCTTCTTCAATGGTTCTTACTCGATGGCTCCGTGAAGTTTGAGTAGCTGTTTCATGTTCTAAAGCAATAGCGAGCGCTTCATCTAGAACTTTCGGTCTTGCTAGTCGTAAAGCTTTCTGCAATTCACTTTCTTTTAACCCATTGACGAAGGTATCTACAGCGATTTCTTCCAAAATATTGTCTGGTACCTCCGGATAAGCCAACCGCACTATACGAGCAACATCTGCTTCAAACTCTTGCAAATTTTCACTTGCTCGTTGAACTCTACTTCTTAGTTGCGCCTTGTAGACTTGTTGTAGATGAGCATCTCCGTAACGTTTGTCTAGTCGAGTAAACAAGGTCTGGTAACATTTTTCTTGACCCTTAGGAATCGATCTTAGGATATCTGCAGCATCACCTCGTAAAGCAGCAGTCAACGAAACAGCCTTTTCTTGTTCTTTCCAATGATTGGCTGTTGCAATAGCTTTAAATTGTCTAAGGTATATGGACCAAGAGGACTTTCCATCAAATGGTGGCAATTTGAATCTCATATGGTCTGTCATTTCGTCTCTAGGTGATTCTTCGTTCACTGCCGGTTCTAAGGCTATTGTGTTAACTGGTGGTAGCATTTTTGTGTTAGTTATCATGCTCTCTAACTGTTTGATCTTCTCTTCTACGTCTTCTATCTTGTCGTTTACATTTTTCTGTATCTTATCAAATGTTTTAGAAACTTCGTCAAATTTTTCATTGTTCTTTTTAGAAGTTTCTTTCATCATTTGAGAAACATTTTCAAATTTCTCGTCGAATCTTTGAAATACATTTTCGAATTTCTCATCGAATCTTTTGGAAACGTTCTCTAATTTATCATCATTTTTTTTAGAAGTCACCTCAATCATTTGCGAGACGTTCTCAAATATCTCGTCGAATCTTCTAGACACATTTTCAAATTTCTCATTCATTTTTGTTAAAACTGTTTCTTCTGCTGATTGAAACTGGAATGTCTCTGGGTCATTTCCATTCTTATTAAGAACATTCTTTAGTCGTTCTTGGAGGATCTTCTTGGACCCGCCGCAATCTTCATCGCGTTCTTCTAGTTGCTCACGCAACTGTTTTACTGAAAGTTGTACTAGCAGCATCTTTGGTCGGGCACACACGTACTTTTTAAATGTTCTTTCGTACAACGATCACTACCGAACTACGCGGATGTTCCCGGCGAACAATACTTTTCAAAAGTTCAAAAGTCTCTTTTTTTCACTGTTGGATTTATTTTTAAATAAATCAATTGTCCTCACACTGTGACACCAACTGTAGCGTGATTAAATAAAACGAGCGGTTCGAATTTATATAAATATATTTATTTATAACTTTACAGTTCGGTATTCTCTTATCAACTAAACTTACTCCTAAGATCGTTACATATATATACCAAAGTTACTATTTTCTAAAAAGTTCCCACCTCTAGGCGTATACGTGACCGATCGTTCTCTTGCCTTCGAGGGATCTATTCATCGATGATTCTCGATGCCGAGATGCTTCGAGATGCAACCGTTAGACGGGCCGCGCTGAATGCATTTTCGTAACAATACACTTACTATACAAATAAAAAAACGTTTAACAAAGGTCAACAGTTTACCAAAATAAAATAAAATAAAATAAAATAAAGGTAAATAGAATTAAATAAAATTAAATCAAGTTTAACATAATAACATACAATTAAATAACGACAAAATAAAATAAAATCAAATAAAATAAATAACATCAAGTAAAAACTATACCTGTAAAAAGGATGATGATACCGTTTTTGATTAATTTCCCATGTAAAATCTCAGAAGAAATTGCTAAGGTTCATTCTGCTCATTTTTTGAGCGTTTTAGTGGAGGTTAAATACTTCATCGTATAGTGACGTATGATACATCATTGGAAAGGAGAGGGGGTAGCGAATATGTTTAGACAGAAAAAACACACATTGATTCATTGCCAATAGGGCATTACATCACATCTCCTTTGTTATTGGTCTGATTTGAGCATGTGATGCATTTAAGTAAAAGACAAATATTGATTTATTGAAGGTCTTTGGCTAAGTACAAAATCAACAACTGGTCAATCCTAACATACAACATAGCAAATAAAAGAAAAAAATATCACAAATATTGAATAAAAAGCGCACTACACATTGTATTGGTTATTAATAAACGCATAGCGACATACGACATATCACATAAAACTATGGATGATAATACATTTATAACAACAACCGGAAACATAACGGTTCTTGATATAAATGTCCACACTATTCAAAACAACTGTCGTTTGCTAGGAGGGGACAGTGTTACAAACAGGATCGGTACTTGTTCATTTCCCTGAACTATATAATGTTGTTAACTATTTTGGAAGGTCCGTTAGCTACTTGTAACGATTGTCAAATATGTATGCTGTATCGAATGTAACGAGATATTTTTGATGACGTAATGCTATAGCAATAATAAATTTGTTTAATCATAAATATGTAAAAAAATAAGTTATTTTAAGTCATTTTAGTTCAAATCTTGGACATCGAAAATCCCAAAGAAATCATAACACGAATGTAAAAGTCACTCTTTATAAGGCTGATATTTCACAAGATGATTTTTGGATATGCTTTATTATTCTAAAATATTTAAGGCCGATCCTCGCGATTCTGGGCATATGTAAATTCCAATGTAAAAATTTATATCAAATAACGCAAAAACTATGGCAGATATTGTCCTTGTCGGTAGCTTCTGGATTCTCGCCAGGTTGGTTGATTAGTGACATTTTCCTTTTAAATATTTATACTGTTTTTATAATAATACTATTGTTTCAGTATTTGCTTATATAATAATAATTTATTATATAGAAACAGCACAGAATTTTGGTCAATCATCCAGTACATTTTTTTTTGTATTTCAATCAGAATTATTATTTTCTTTTCTTCTTTACATGAGCTCAGAGTAACAACCAAATATTTTGCAGTGTTTGAATATGGAATTTAATTATTTATATTTATTGCTTAGTACTCTACCAATCGTAAAATCAAATACTGCTCAAAGAAACAATGTACAGTCTCGGAACCGGATTGATACTATGAAAACGACTACGGCAAGAAATAAGGACAAGCGAAAAACATCCAAAACCCAGATGAGAATTACTTGGAATATCAGATCACTCAACTCAAGGGACCAAGAAATAATCCAAGTGTTGAAAGAGAAAGAAATAGACATTTGTGCTATACAGGAAACAAAAAATAAAGGAAAAGGTCAATCAAAATTAGGTGAATACATACTAATCTACAGTGGAGTAGCAAAAGAAAACAGGGCCAAAGAAGGTGTATAGATACACATCGCAAAGAATAGTAACAGCCAAATACATATCAGAAAGAATAGTAACAGCAAAGATAAGAATGGAGAAGAAAAACCTGAACATTATCGGAGTATACGGCCTAGAAAATAATAAGCCTCAAACAACAAGGGAAGTGTTTTACGAACAATTACAACAAGTAGTAGATCAGTCCAAGAAAAGATGATAATTCACAGCTAATTTGATTATATTAAGGAACCTCATTGATAGCATGTTAAGGAATGGGATTTGTATTTTTTGTTAAAAAAATTGCACAAACATTGTACTTTTACAGGACCCTCTACGAATTTTCAAAAATGTAGTTTAAATGGTGACTAGGGAGAACCTACAAATCGATACCGAACAAGCAATTTCAAACTAATAAAATTTTCTATATCTCCGGATCTACTCAATTGATTTTGATCATACATCATATTATTCTTCATGATCCATATTTCACATCCATATAAATAGTAATACAGTATATTTCATCATCATCATCATCAATGGCGCTACAACTCTTCGTGAGTCTTTGCCGCGGTTACTATTGCCTTCCATGTTTGTCGGTCCTGTGCCAATAGTTCCCATTGTCGCACATTTATATAGTCGCAGATGTCGCATATTCCCGAGTAATCCTTAGTTGTAAATTTTTGAAATAAGTACTCAGTATACATCTGTTTCATAAATGCTCCTCATAAATCTCATAAATCTAAACTTTTGTAATCCGTTCTTTGTTGACAATTAGTTGCATAGGGCCGACGTTTACTAACCACAAGCACACAAGTAAATTATCTTATTTCTTTCATTTGACAGTAATAATTGTCTGTTAGATTAGCATTGTAAGAAGTAAATTAGTCTCTTACTGAATGATAATAAACAACACATCAAACTTATTCTGAAACTATTTCTTGTGTTATGTTATATTTTATTAGATTTTGGTGTAATAAACCACAACCTATCAAATTCAATATCAAAAATCAAAATTGGAAATGATAGCGTGACTAAATTATTCCTTCCTTCAAGAAATTTTAAAAAGAACTGATTCCTATTACTATCCAGTGCAAGGACAGTTATTTTGTTATTTATATCGAATAGAATTTGCGGTATGGACCCCAAAAAATATTTTATTCGAAGAGATTGATAGGGAAAATATGCTACAAAAATTTCAAGATTTTTATTATAATTTTTATTTGAAACACCTTCTGAAGAAACATTAGACATAATTCTATATTTATATAGTTTCATTTTATCAATTTTAATGATCGTGATACTAATTAGATAAGATTTTTATTATAATTTTTATTTGAAACACCTTCTGAAGAAACATTAGACATAATTCTATATTTATATCGTTTCATTTTATCAATTTTAATGATCGTGACACTAATCAAATTTTTATGATATTTAATTATAATCTTTTTTTATAATTTTTATTTTCCGTAAACTTTAATCTACGTTAAAATTCAGAGAGCCAATTTTTCCGTAAAAAAATAACAAATAAATTATGTATATACATTTGTTACATTGTAAATTTATGAATAGATTATATTACTTTGATCTGTTATTCTATTTACTCAAAACACCACTAAAGAGAAATTTATGGTTTTATTGTAAGCCAAAACCTGTCACTGCAGGGGTTGTCCCGGTGTATAATTAGCTCGAGTAAAAGATGAACGAATTTTTGACCTGGGCTTGAGAGATATCTGAACGAAGTTTAGAATATTACTTTATGTACAGATTTTGTTTTCGTCAACAAAGAAATTTTTGAAATAGAGATAGCCCACTGAAATTTACCGTTAATATTTTCGAGGATGAGCCTTAAGGTTCCTACCATTTCTGTTTATACCGGAAGTTGACTAAAACTCCCTTATTTTAAATATTGCCCTATATCTTATTACGGATTTCTATAGAACAGCATTTGAGATTTCTGTCAATATAGGTCATGCTACCTTATATAAAGGGTTTATGAGATATATAACCAATTATATTTTGAAACAGCTTGCGATTTGACACCCTGTATCTTTATAAATTATAATATTGCCACCATTGTCTTTTATACAAATAATATTTTTAATTTGTCAATTTTAATGAAATTAATGAAAAAATAGTATTTATTACATAATGCGATTCAAAACTCGAACTTAAAAATTTATCAATTTTCTTAAATGTATTCCCTTTAATATTTTTTACGTTATTAGAAAGAACTTTATTTGTTTTTTAACTTTTGTTAAAAGTGTAGCACAGTTAATTTTGAAAAAAATGTTGTTAATAAGCACTTGTTGTGTAGAATGAACCATTCTCTCAGAAACAACGCTGGAAGTGACCGGCGACTTTAAATATCAGTTACGCACGCAAAATCAATTGTTTAAATAATATTTGTATTTCCATCTGTAAGTTGGCAATAAAAATTCAATTTCTTTTAATCAAAGTGATATATCGATAAAAGTCAAAACGCGTTTTAAAGATTAAGAGTGCAGCTTTCGTATATAAGTTTTGCGTTTTTTCGTAATTGAAGTCATTCTTTCTAAAGCTGTTAAATAAATAAACTTTGCGCGATTTTTGCCATTTTTTGCAATTTGTATGAGATCAATAAAATTACTTACTTCCATTGAACGGTCACTCTGGAATTTTTATTGTTAGAGCCTAACATTTAAAACCCATAGCATGAAATTTTGATTTTAAGCTTTTGGCAACAAATATAAGACATTTAAAATAAGGATAAAAAAAAAACGCTAAATTTAAACTTTTATATTGCAAACGTATAGTTTTGTAGTTGTGTAGTTTCGAAAAACAGACTTATGTAATCGAAAACAGCAGTTTTCAAAGTTTTAGATAATTTGTAATGTGAAAGTTTAAAAAGTTTCACTCCTCGTTTTTTAGAAATATTTCAAATATTTGTTGCCAAAACTCTAAACCGAAATTAACAAAACTCTAGCAATGGGAATTCCACAGTAAGTGGTTAAAGGAAGTGATAAATTTGATTGATCTGATGAGACTCGTAATCGTAAAAAATGGCAAAAATCGCAAAACTGTTTATTTAATAGCCTTATAGATATTCACTTCATTAGCAGCAAAATGCAATAACTGCATACGAAAGTTGTCCTTTGACCATTAAAATACACAAAATACCATCAATTTTTGTCGATCGGATACTGTGATCAAAAGATAATAAATTTTTACAAATTTTGACAGTCAAAATCGCTGATAGCTTCAAGCGGTATTTCTGAGAGAATGGTTTAATTGGGAAAATTATCGCAGATACACTGCTTGTTTAAGAAATTTTTTCTACGGCGTACAGATTCTTGGTAAATCGATGTTTTACGTTTTCCGTTTTAGGAGGAATTTTGGGAATAGAAGCGACAAACTTTTTTGCCCCTTTTTGCCCTAAATTTTTAGCAAAATTCAGCTAGTTCATATAATTTTTAGAAGTTCAATGGCATTTCCGTCTCTGACGACTGGAGGAAAATTTAGCAGTTATTTATAGGTTTATCTTTAAATATTTCTATTATGGGTTTGGTTATTATTGTTTTGAAATGTTTGTTCCAAAATGTAAGTATATTTATTTGTGTATAATTTCTGCTAATTAAGAACTGTAAATTACAATTTCCTTGGCACGGTATATAATATTAGACAATCAAAATTATAATACAAATATTTAAAGTTGCATATCTTAATAACTCTTAGATTAACAAAATTTAAAAAACAATAAGGTTCTTTCCAATAACGTCATAATATGTAGGGTAATGCGTTTGGGTTTTTAAGTTTGATATTTAAGTCTGAGTATTTACATATTTAAGTTTGAGTTTTGTATCGCCTTGTGTATTATTCTATCCACAAAGAGTTTCATTAAAATAAATAATATTAAAAAATTGCATTAAACAAAATATTTGCAATTTTATTATTTATAAAGATTTAGGAGTCAAATCGAAAAATGTTTTAAAGAATTGCTATATCTTTTATAAAATCATCGGTAAGAATTCTCAGAATTGTTTTATCGAAATATACATGTTTAAGACTTATGCACATCCACAAACATTTTATTTTAAACTTTTAAATATTAATTGAATCAAGTTTCAATAAATCGTCTAATTTAAAATCTCAAGGAATTACAAAACTTTGTAACGATATTAATAATTTTCTGGTATTGTCTTCAGTGGAACTGAAACCACTATTAAATTTCTTTTGCCCAATTTGTTTTTGGATGTGAAACATTGACACTTTTGATGTAATCATAATGATGCTATTTTAAAAACTGCTTTCAAACTGGAGTCAAAATGTCAAATAAAGTAATTTATATTTTATATTTAAAGTTAGTTTTCATTTTATGGTAACTACAACATTGTCCAGCTGATAGCAGTTGAATATAAAGTTTTATTTAAAAATAAAACACATTTATATAGGAAAATCATTTTAACATAAGTAAGATATGATATTAAATACTTTTTAAATATTCTTATATTACATAAAAAACGCTCAAAATAAAAAACCTATTTGTGCTCAGGGTGTGACAAGTTAACCTTGCATATTTACAATGAATAAAATAAAGCAAAATGTATATGCCAGTTTTTATTATGTTCTCAAGAGCAAGGCCAAATGACACTATTAGCTTATAATGAACGCAGAAATCAATTATTATGGTAGGGCACGCAGTTACTTTAGGTAACTGCTGCAATATTTATCAGAAAAATCATAGCATGTGATTTTTCTTTAAAAAAACACCTACACGTAATCCCAGTATAAATCATTAGAAAAAATCACTAAAAAACTATTGATACTATTCCGAAGTAGTAAGTATTTGGCTTTACATTTTTTTACTCTCAATATTAATATTAATATTAATATATTATTAATTAGAACGATTTCCCAAGTGGAAATCGAAACGTTAAAGTAAATATATTTTAAACTAAAATTGTAGTTTAAGTATTCCCAATAAAACTAGTAAATCGTATTAAAATCCCATAAAAAAATAGCTTCAAAACAATACTTAGAATAATATACGGAGGTACTAATAAAATAATGTCTGGCTAAGAATAAGCTTATTTTACTTTTTCGCATCTGAAAACTATGGTTTTTGAGCCCAGTAGTGGGCTGTGTTCAATGCTAGTTATCGAGAGTGCATCTTTGAAGGCAGTTTGGACAGGTAAATATTATTATATGTTTTTATCTGTATTGCTCCACAGTTACACTTGTCACCATTCCCGTTCAGAAGAAACCATTAAATAAGGTTGGGCTTAGTAGATGTTACGCCGATTCCCAATATATATATATATAAATATATATATATAATATATATATATATATATATATATATATATATATATATATATATATATATATATATATGTTTACAATAAAAATTGTAAACTCAAAAAAGTAGAACGGTTAATAACTTAAATGATTCATAAGACCATATATGAAATTAAGACAATACAGCGAATATCCAATATAATAATTTTATTTCATTAGAGGTAATCTCTTTTTTCATTATCTTCCCTACAAATATTATTATTAATTCAATGAAATCGATACGATTTTTTGATGTGGCAATATAAAGAACATACTTCAATCATTTTTCACATACCTAATAATTAATAAATTCACCGCTACTTTTACCTTCAACAACTTTCACTTATTTTGTCAGATTCCTTTTTTAATAATATTCTTATAAAAGTATTTATAACTATTGCTAATAAATCTTTAAATATATATATATATATATATATATATATATATATATATATATATATTTATATATATATATATAATATATATATTGTTATGATGTGTTGTTGTTTCTGTATGAGCTATGAGTAAATTTGAATGATATATGTAAGTATGAGGGTTTTTATCGCGGTTCTCAAAGAATTAGTTTGTAAGTACTTTTTTAAATTATCTTTATTATAACTATTATGAAACAAACATATCTATCTAATATAAGCAATATCAATTTAAAACAACTTATCTAATATTTGAAATTCTTACAATTATTAAATTATTAACAAAATTTCGTACCTTTCTATCACTGAATGTCTAAAGTTTTTCCAAAATTCCAAGTAAAATTTTACTTGTAGTGACTTAGTGGGTATGTCCTATGTTTTAATATTATTTTAATTGTGACATCTAATTGTTAATACCTAATATTTACATGCTTGTCAATATATATTCTTAAAAAAGGCATGGATTTCCTGCCGAAATGTCGGAAAAAATATATAAAAATGTCTTAGTATCAAACTAAATTTTTTTATGAACCTAAGCCCAAGAGAATCCACTAATATATATATATATATATTATAAATATATATATATATTTAGATATATATATATATATATATATAATTACCTATATATATATATCTATATATATATATATATATAGATATATATATATATATATATATATATATATATATATATCTATATATATATATATCTATATATATATATATAGATATATATATATATATATATATATATATATATATATATATATATATATATATATATATATATATATATCACATTGTGGTATTTATAAAAAATGTTTCTTGATACGTTTGATATAACCGATAGTTGGATGATGACAATGTCTAAAAAGATGTCAGAGAGTGAAGTTGGTATAACTGTTGAAGATATGTATGTAAATGTATGGAAAATACACCACTCGACCATAACGAGTAGAAGAAGAAATAAAAGAGACTGTTAGAAAACACATATCGTCTATTCCAGCATTAGAGTCGCATTACCTTAGAAAAAAATTAACAAAAGTATATTTGGAAGAAAAACTAAATATTTCTAAACTTTTTGATTTGTATACGGAGTGGATGCAAAAAGAACATCCTATCTCGTCTACTGCAACATTAAGACAGTACCGTGAGATATTCAACAGTGAATTTAACATCGAGTTTTTTAAACCAAAAAAAGACCAGTGTGTCTTCTGTCATGTTTACCGAAATGCACGTGAAGACGAAAAAGCAGAGACGGATCTGAAGTACACTAACCATCTTGCTAATAAGACTGTTGTAAGATAACTTAAGGAAAGGGATAAAGAGATCGCTGAAAATTCAATGGAAACTATATTTGCTTGTTACGACTTGCAGAAAGTTCTCACCACACCTCAGTCTGAACTGTCAGTGTTTTACTATAAACGAAATTTATGCGTTTATAATTTCACAATATTTGACATAAGACGCAATGAAGGATTTTGCTACATGTGGGATGAAACCAGAGGAAGCAAGGGAGCTAACGAAATAAGTAGTAGTATTTATAATTTCATTGCAACTAATGTTTTAAAAGGATATAAAAATTGTATATTTTATAGTGATAATTGCGGAGGACTAAATAGAAACAGAATAATATTTGCAATGTATTCTTTTGCAGTTGAAAAATGTTCTATAAACATAACGGACAATTATTTTGAGGTAGGTCATTCTTAAAATGAGGAAGATTCTATGCATGCCTTAATAGAGCGACGTAAAAAGAACCAAACAGTTTTTATTCCCGAACAATGGATAAGCTTAGTAAGATGTGCAAAACCTACAGGTAAACCGTATTTGGTAACTGAACTGCACAAAGACAATATGTTTGATTTTAAAAAACTTATGACAACATTTCCAAATTGGTATATAAATGAAGAAAATGAAAAAATGGTCTGGAACATGGTGAAACACATAAATATTTCTGAAACAAATTCTGGCGCGGTGAATATTCAATATGATTTCATATCCTATATACATACAGAAACCTATCTCCAGGAAACAAAAAACTTCTAGTAACGGTCTTTCTAATCTATATCCAGCATATTCATCTTATCTAGGGATAACCAAAGCAAAATATGATGATCTGCAGAGTTTATGTCGAAGCCAGTGCATTTGTGTCACTTACCACGATTATTTTAAAAATCTCCCAGTTGATTTCAAAAACATTAATCCAGACAGCGATATCGAAGATTAGACATAAAATAAATATGTTAATTTTAAATTTAATTCGAATTTATATTTAGTTTGTAATAAATTTTGCATTTTAAAAACTATCTACTAACAGTATTTCTTAACCTACGAGTACAACGAGCAATAATTTGAAATTCATATTAACTTTTCCGATGAGAACATCGTAAGTGCAGTTACAAGATTATTTGATGAAACTTTATATTTATATCAAAAACTGTAACTGCCACAGTTAAAAAACCTATTCTCTAATAAAATAAGTCGACCTTATTCTAAAAGAGGAGTTCAACATTTATCTAACCACTTACTTCTTACACTGAAAAAATGTCACATACATATAAAAAAATAAATCAAAGAAATTGGTATCTTTTTTTATCATTTCTGAAGAATATCATAAATGCTGGTTACAACGTTATTCTTTGCAGGGGTCGATATACAGATTGAACGAATTTAAAACGAATCATACAATTTAATATATGTCTGTTTGAACTGCATTTGAAATAGTGGACCAATATAAAACTTGGACAAAAATAAATCCATACCCGGTGTTAGACATTGTATAAAATATCGTTCAACTATCCGTCTCCTTTTAGAGCCCACCATAGTCTAGAGCGCAGCTCAAAGTCAATGTTGCCAATCGCCGTGTAATAATCCGATTTGCGGATCTTTTTAAGAGTTATAACTTCTTCGTATCTTTAAATAAATTGGATATTTGCCTATATTTTTCATTGTATTTACCAATATACTACAACAGACTAATAACAAAAATAAACTTAATGGTTTGTAGTTATTTCAGAAGTTTGTAGTTATTTTAGAAACATCTAGTGGTATGATATTGGCAACACCGCCCAAAATCTCCATCTCCGATACGCGAAAGGCTTGCCTAAAGGCAGCCACTCACGATACTTTAACTACACACTTGCTTTGATCATATTATAGAAAATCGAAATGGCTTGATTTAGCGAGAATTTTTTAAGAGTTTTTTAAATTATATACAAAACAAGAATGCTTATAGCGAATAAAAGGTAAAACGTATCACGATAGAAACGCCCAAAAACAGGCAATGGACATTCTAGATTTAAAGTTCCAAGAAGTAAACAAAGATGCGAATGAAGTGTATGTAAGAAAAAAAATTAACAATTTTAGAACATCCTATAAAAAAGAATTAAAATTAGCAGTGCAGTCCAGTAAATCGGGTGCAGGGGCAGACGAGATTTATTTTGCACCAAAATCTTGGATTCTACCAGAATTCTACTTGGATTCCAGACTCTACGTTTTATTTTAGGTTTCTTTTTACGCTTAGTTATACACAAAGTAAGATATGCTAAAATAATTGTTTTATTTGATATAGTCGAGAACCGAACAAATACTGCGGCGCAGTATGGTGTGTGGGCGCACCAGATATACCAACAAATTGAACAACGCCTCTGTCCGATTATGTCGAACGACACCGCTGTACAGTGAGTGGCCGGCTTTAGGAAGCGACAGGTCGTTTGACCACCTATGAATGAGTTCTTGAATTAGTTCAGAATCCAGCAGCCTGCTGAAGTATTGGATTTATATAATATAATTATTGGACAACCTTTTGTTGGCCAACCACCTACAGCAGAATTGAGTCGAAATACATAATATTTCGTATGTTCCGAATTTATTTCGTTCAATCTGTATATCCATATATATATATATATATAATATATATATATATATATATATATATATATATATATATATATATTTATATATATACTGGTGATTTTGCCCGCCACTACCGGGGATCCAATCAATTGCCATCTACAGTCACTTCACTTAATGTTTTTTGAATTCCTCCTATTTAAACCTAGGACATAAAAAAATATTATTTTAGTCTGCGGTACAACTTTCATGACAAATAAATCACTTTTGGAGAATCGGTAAACTTTTACGTACTTACATTCGTCTTAGGAAATCGATCTAGTTTGGTTGGCAATTTAGTTGTTGGGAAAGCTCGAGTTTTGTATTATATTTTTTACTAATTACCAAATTCGCAGCCAATATTTTAGGATCAATATACTTTCGAAAGAGATTCACTAAGAATTTTTCTAATAATATACTTCTTACATGAATGGCCATAATGACCACCTACAGATAAATATTGTTTTATCTGACAAATAGTTATTAAAGTGGAGATATGAAATATCAACGCAATAAATGACAAAAAAGATACACAAAACCTAAATAAAATATATTTCAATCTGATTTAAATAATAATAATATAACATTAATAAAAAGCTCTTAAATTCATAACATATCTCCACTTTACCTTTTTGGAAAACACCAATCATACGCCCATATACAAATAATTATATACTAATAACAGTATCAAAACCATTACATATCTCCACTTTACCTTTTTCGAAAACACCAATGATAGGCCCATATACAAATAATTATATACTAATAACAGTAAACCAAGAAATATCAGATAACAACTTATATTTGTCAGTTCATTAATTTCTGTGTCCTGTTTTACGTTGTGGTAAGATATATGTATATATATATATATATATATATATATATATATATATATATATATATATATATATATATATATATATATATATATCTATATGTATATATATATAAATATATATATATATATATATATATATATATATATATAATATATATATATTATATATATATATATATATATATACAGGGTGGTCCTTAAGTAATTGTACAAAAAGAAACCGCAGATTCTATACTTTAAAATATTACGATTTAAGCTAACTTGCTTTAATAAAATGTTGATAATAAAAAAGATACAGGGTGTTAAGGTGGAAATTTAAAATTTTATTTTTCGCTATAACTTTTATGTTTGTAAACATTTATATACAAAAATTTAGAGCTGGTACAATTTAACATCTGGAATTATAATTTGATGAACACTTTAATATAGCTAATAGAGGGCGCCACATATGCCACATTCGTGACATAAATTTGCACTTAACTTTTTTGTTCTTTAAGTTACCGGTATTTAAAATAAAAAATATTAAAGATACCTTATTTTAACAAAAAAAAAAGATATACTTGTTAATAACTTCAAAACTCAATAATTTTGGAGATAATTGCATTTTACAAATCAACTGCATAATATTCTGATTTTACGCAATTACTCCAGGCAATGAAAGAAAAATAGATAAAAACATCAATACTTCTGAATTTTATTATAAAATACCTTAATAAAGTAAAAATTAACGAAATATTAAATAAAATAAATATATCAGCAGGATAATTAATAATAGGATTTGATAAAATAACAGAATAATTGGATTTTACATCAAACATTTTATTTTAATTTGTATTAAATTAATGTCATAATCAAAACATTTTATTTACAAACCAAATTAAGAATTAGTTAAACTAAATAACATTAAACTTTTTGTCAAAGTAAGTGTTCACTATGTCCACCATTTTCTTTAAATCATTTGTCAATACATTCCATAAAATATCGTCTCATATTAAATAGCGTCATTGTTTCTAAAGAAACTGCGGCAGTATTTATTATAAGTGTTATAAGTATACTAATAAGTAATTTTTTGAAATGTTTATAAATTAAATAATTATATTAATATCTCACCACAAGAATATGACTACCATGAACAATCCAACGTTCAGGAAAGTTTAAAGAAGTATTTAAATACTGTCTCTCTTCGCTTTCTCTGTATGGTAATGGTGTACCATCTTGTAGAAACGACATAGTTCGCCTTAACTTTGATGACAATTCTTCCAATAAATCAATAAATCATTTTGTAAAGAATGTAAATAAATCTCACCATTAAAATTGAAAGGTAATTCGCATATCCGTAAAACATTATTCAAAATTAATATTTATAATGCATGTCCTATGGTTTGGAAGCATTGATAATTATTTTTTACGGATATGCGAATTATCTTGCAATTTGAATAACGAGATATATTTAATTTTTTATAAAATTATATTTTATTGATATATTGAAAGAATTGTCATCAAATTTAAGGCGAAATATGTGGTTTCTACAAGATGGTAAACCATTACATTACAGAGAAAGCGGAGTGAGACAGTATTTAAATACAACTTTCCTGAACGTTGGATTGTTCATGGTAGTCATATTCTTGTAGTAAGATATTAATATAATTATTTAATTCAAAAACGTTTCAAAAAATTGTTTATTATTATACTTATAACACTTATAATAAATACTGCAGCAGTTTCTTCAGAACCAATGACGCTATTTAATATGAGACGATATTTTATGGAATGTACTGACAAATGAATTAAAGAAAATTATGGACATAGTAAACACTTACTTTGACAAAAAGTTTAATTTTATTAACTTTAACTATTTCTTAATTTGGTTTGTAAATAAAATGTTTTGATTATAACTTTAATTTAATACAAAACGTAAAATGTTTAATGTAAAATCCAATTATTCTGTTATTTATCAAATCCTATTATTTTATTCTGTTGATATATTTATTTTATTTAATAATTCATTAACTATTAACTTTATTAAAGGTATTTTATACCAAAATTTAGAAGTATTGATGTTTTTCTTTAATTTCCTTTCGTTGCCTAGAGTAATTGCGATAAATCAGAATTATGTAGTTGATTTCTAAATTGAGATTATCTCGAAACCTGTTGAGTTTTGAAGGTGTTAACAAGTATACCTTTTTTTTTGTTAAAATAACGTATCTTTAATAGTTTTTATTAAAAATATCGATAACTTAAAGAACAAAAAAGTTACATGCAAATGTATGCCACATGTGTGGCATATGTGGCGCCCTCTATCAGCTACATCAAAGTATATATCAAATTTTAATTTCAGATATTTAATAGTACCCAGTTGTAAATTTTTATACATAAATGTTGACAAACATAAAAATTATAGCGAAAAATAATATTTTAAATTTCCATTTTAACACCCTGTATCTTTCCTAATATCAACATTTTATTAAATCAGCTTGACTTAAATCGTAATATTTTAAAGTGTAGAATCTACGGTTTCTTTCGTTTGTCCGTATACATGTACATTTTAGAATCTTGACAAAGGTAAGGTTGAAACGTTGATTGCTATGGAAAATAAAATCTAGTTCCACATGTAATATATCTTTATTAAACCTAAACCCAAGAAACACTAATTCTATATTAAATATATATATATATATATATATATATATATATATATATATATATATATATATATATATATATATATATATATATATATATATATATATATATATTACTATTTGTCGTTATGGTTATGTTTTCTGATATTCATCTGCAAATCGACTTACAGGTGAAAGTTTATTTGAGTCATATTAACAGCGCATGAAAACGATTTTAGTGTTTACTATTAAGGTGTAATTCAAACTGAAATTTCACTTTTGTATCGTTAATTACTATACAAACTGTAATCTTCATAAGTACTGTTTGTTGATGTAATTTTTATTCAATAAGAATTTATACCCACCTTCTTTTTTCAAACGGTTTCAAAAGAAGGATAAAGGAAGGTTTTATAGAAGTGACAACAGATTAACTGCAATAATTATACTTCAGAATGCCCACTCTCCATGGAAAATTAAGTACGCGCATCTCCTTCGCGCAGACGTTCCGCCATGTTTTAGAGGGAACCAGTGTTGTTTATGTGATGTGCATAGAAAAATTAACCCGGTTTAATTGACTTACGGCAATCATAGACATGCTATACAATTATATTAACATTGGTAAATATAATAACATAAATATAATATAATTCAACATAAATATAAACAATTACATAACCTCACAAATCATATGTCTGTGTTATGTGTTTCCTTCTAAAACATGACGCGCGTGCTGAAAAACTTCAAAGGCGGCTTCTGAGAGTGAGCATTCTGATTGTTTATTATTATGTGCTTTTACTATAAACATCATAAAGGAGAAAAAAAACAATTATGTTAATGTGCTGGTTATGATGACCAGAAACAAATTAATTTTTAATCTCTATATTTTGTTTATACTAAAATATATTGAAACCGATGATCACGAAATTAAATTGTCTTATTTTATTTCAGATTCTTCGACCAACATGTAAAATAAGGACTTTTGTGTTTATGCTTGTGATAGTGGTGTTATTAGTACATTTAGCGTCAACAGAAAGGGGTAAGTTATTTTATTATTTAAAATTGTTTTTATTTAAGCTTTTAGTGATTTTTTAATAATTCTTATTTATATTTTGCGCATTTATAATAAGGCTTTTATACACATGTATACAAATTGTGTTTGTCGGTTTAATAGTTTTTGGTACCCACAAATTTTTGATAAATTATGTGATTCGTGAAACATAGCCTCAAAATTATACAGGGTGCGCCAAACCTTTGGTTTTCTTTTGTTACGGTTAAACTATGAAATATCTAAAAGCACGTTTATAACAAAACTAATGTGTATTAAATACGTCTATAATTTAAAATTATTTTCGATAATACACGGTCAGTCAGAACAACGAAATGAACCAAAGTTGTGTGTTTTTTTTAAAGGATATATAAATTAAATCATTTTTAAATATGATAAGTGTTCATCAGTTTTTATATGTCTCAAATTATTAATTTTTGAAATATTTATAGTTCTACTAAGAACAAGGGCGGTGGATTAGGTTTCCAAAGTAATCTATATCAATAAAAATTATTCTCTGAAATGATTGTAAGCGCATAACTTTAAAACGACCGCAAAATTAGATAATCCCATAACTCGGTGTTCGTTCTTGTGGTGGGTTGGCTTTTTTGTTTTTTATGTTTTAGTGTCCTGTTATAGGTTTCTTTCCTCTTCAGGACGTGGTTTGTTTTTGTTTGCTTGATTTTCTGGCTGTGTAGGTTTCACCGGTGATCGTAGACCAGTCAGCAAAGAAGCGTCCTGGACAATCAGAGGTAAAAGGACTGTTGAATTTCCTTTTTAAAATTTTGTTTGCTAAAAATATATTTATAAATATGTGAATGTGTATGTATACAATTTAATAATAATAAGTGTATTGAATCGCGGCTCGCCTAAGGGCAGCTGTAGCTGTATCCTCTGCAATAGATAGGTATCATTATGCAATGGGATCGGGAAACCACAGAAAACCGATCCTTTCTTGTCTAGGTAAGCTCGAAGTAAGCATTTGCTGGTTCATGTGACGGTAGTAGAGGGTAGTTGCCTCAAGATGTCAATGTATTCATCAGGGAGATCGTTACTGGCAAGGGCCAGTAATATTGTGGGTAGAAAAGAGAGTTTGGGTTTCGGTTTTCTTCTGAATATATTTTCAATGGATGAGCAGGTAGTTCTTAGTATGTTGTGGGCTCTTAAATTTTGGCCTCGGATAGTTTTGATTGTGTAACTCCTGCTCAGAGAGGAGAGCCCCTCAATAATGTTATGGATATTTGACAGGTGGTGAATAAGGGCGGAGGGTAGTAACGTCCTTTGTTATTCACTCTACGCAGGATTCGCCTGTCCAGTCCCAGCAGTTTCTGTGTGAGGTGGCCGCGCATCGCCATATAGATGTTGGATCTATACTCGACGACCGGCCTAATAAATGTTTTGTATGTATGTGTGAGTGTACGTGGGTGTGTCCTTCCAAACTTTCTACAAAGAGCATTGAGTACACCGACTCTGCTCCTAGCCTTGTTACAGGCTATGTCCTCCAGTCCTCCAGTTTAGTGTTTGTGTAAACACCACACCGAGGTACTCAATCCGGTCGCGGATTTGCAGTCGGTCCTCAAAGTCTAAGATCGTGTCTTTCGGATATGATGGGTGTGATGAATCTGCTGCGACTGGGGTATCTAAAGAGAATCATTTGTGTTTTATTTGGGTTAGGTGTTACTCTCCATCTCCTACATCACCTGTTGACGAGCTTAAGGTGATTTTGAGCACACCTAATTACTGCGTTCACGTCTCGTGATGTTGTTAAGAGAGCGGACGTATCTGCGTAGAGTGGTTGTATTGGTGTATTGTAGATTGAGGAAGCCACTGTTATAAAGTCTGTATAATATTAGAGCCAACACTGAACCTTGTGGTACTTCTGCTGTAGGAGTAAAAAGTAGGAGAAGTGACCTCGCTCTTTCCCCGTGATTGGATGTCAAGAGAGATATGAATGGATAAGTCTAACGAATGAGAGGAGCAAGCCGATGTTCAACAGTTTCCTGACCAGTTCAGCATGCAAGACTTGGTCGAAGACTCTTTGAACCCCGAGAAATATGCCTAAGGAGACTTTGCCGTCGTTTAAACTTTGTTTAAGGTGTGTGACCTTCTCTAAAGCCGATTTGAAATGATGGGATGATATTATGTTCAGTGGTAAGGGGGGTAGGGAGGTTGGCAAGAGATATAAACCTCCATAGCCGAATGGCCATCACTGAGAATGTTTTTGTAAGGTCGGCATCGGAGTAGACCTTGTTTACGCTTTTGATGATCACTATGTATGTAGGGGTGGTTAGACGGGTAGGGTTTCTGAGTGTGGGTCTGTGTTTAGGGGTGATCTGGATTTTTAAATCACCCAGTGTTTCACGGAGCTTACGTTGTAGGTCAACGTGGTTGATGGGGTAGATGGTAGTGAATTGTGCGATCTGGGTTGCAAGTACTTTTACAGTAGAGATTTGATTTAACAAGAGCTCTCTAGAGTTTACGATTTTGAAGAAGTCACATTGTGTAGACTTCTCCAGACGGATGTAAGTAATAGTGTTATCGTATGATTTTGGTTGAGAAGGTGGGATTCCTGAGGTGAAGGGGTGGAGGAAGAGAAAGGGGGTTGTGGTCTGGGGGTATGCATAGCAGTAGCATACAATAACGGGGTGATTGTCATAGGTGGTGAGTTGTTGTTTGCTGCAGGTGGTGGATACTGCAAAATTTTAAACATTTTGTTCTAAATCCGTGTTGTTTTCGAACCATCTATAGATGAGGTTCACAAATTTTATTTGCTGTCGGTGTCGGTTGTATTTGTGTAGTTTTGGTGGTTGTTGTGTGCTGTAGGGTAGATGCTTGGATGGTGGTGGAGGGGAAGGAAGGGATAGGGGTTACAGATGATCGGGACAGTTACAAAGCTGCGATCGACCGGTCAATCTGGTCGGCAAGGAGGGTAAATACAATGACGATGTCATTGACGAATCTGTCTGTGTAGCTATTCATAATAGGGGTAGTTGAGTCTTTGGGGATGTGGAAGGTAGGTATGTGTGTGGGTGACGTGTTAACAGGGTGACCGAAATCGTTTGGCAGTGTGTGTGCATGATTGGGTGAAAATATGAGTTTTTATGAGTAGGTAAGGGTAAGGAAGGCTGTGTTGTCGAGTGTTTTCGTATTGCTATGTTAGGTGTTTTGAGGGGGATCAGATGGTTCAGCCGGTTTGGAGTAGTTAACTCTGGTAGAACGGGGCATGGGAGGAAGCGGGGCTTGAGGTTGACCTAGAAGACACCTTTTTAACTGCACCTTGTACAATGTGCAGATTGACGGGTTGCCGAATATAATTGAGTATCAAGACAGTGTTAGCTAGTCTAAATCCTTAACTGGAAGCTGGCAGCCCGAGCAGCAGCCTACATAGGTGGCCTTTTCTTACTGAAACCACCCTATAAGCCTACACTGTGACCGACAAAATCTCCAAAAAAAAAATTAAAACACTAACTTGTCAGAATGCCTCAATTTATCCTAATGTCTCTGATATATTCGCTTTTTGCCTTGCTTAAGCAGCGTGGAATGGCTTAAAACGGAATACTACCGATCACTATCACGGCTCACTGCGAAGTGCTGAGCTTGCTTACAAATAAATACTTCGTTGTATTACGGAGGCCCTTATTTTTATTTATATATTCTATACGCCTAACCTCCACTGGTTTCGGGTCTGTTGTTGTTTGTAGCTCTTCTTTTTTCATGACTCGCTGTAATGGTGTTTGTAAATTTTAATATTGGCATGTTTTGTTATTTTTAGTCCTTCTATCCGATTAAAACTCTTTGGATGCTTATATATTTCAACCGCTTTCCGATATAACCGTTGTTAGTACTGTGATGTTTTATCCAGCATCTGAGTTTCTTCAAAAAGTATCCGATGTTTTCTGCTTCGCAAAGCGTGTTCGGCAACTCTAGATGATGGCTTTTATGTTCGTTTATGCTTGTGTTTGTGTGTCTTTTCGTGGTTCCCACATATCTTAAACAGTCCTTGATTTTCTTTGTTGGCTTGAAAATGATCTTTACATTGGATTTTTTCAGTATTCACCCAATTCTGTCTGTTACCCCCGATATATAGGTCAAGAACGCTTTGCCTAAACATGCTGTTTCTTCGCCCTTTCTTCTAGAAACGTTGTTAATTGCTTTATGTATTTCTCTTCTGATATAACCATTAGAGGTGAGCGCTTTTTCAATATGAAGAAGTTTACTTTGCAGATTCTGTGTTTCACAAATTCTCATCGCCCTCTCCGCCAGAGTTTTGATGATACCTTGTTTCTTTATGTCCTATGTAATATTCCTTTCGATTTACTAATACATCTAAGAACGCTAGTGGTTGACCTCTCTCTGTTTCCATCGTAAATTGTATATTTGATGTAAACAGATGTAATCTGTTTATATAAGATAGAAAATCGTTAAGTTTTTCTACTCCGTGACCCCAAATCACAAAAGTGTCATCTACGTATCTAAACCATACCCTTGGTTTGTATGCTGACAGTATTACGCCCTTCTCTAGATGCTTCATAAAAAGCTTGGCTACGACCGGGCTTAGTGGGCTTCCCATTGCTACTCCATCTTCTTCTTCTTCTTCGTCTAGCCATTCACGTCCACATCTGAACATAAGCCTCTTCAAGTCTTCCTTTCCATTGTTTTTTATTGTACGCTACTTGTAGCCAATTTTTCCCGGCAGTCCTTTTCAGATCATCTGTCCATCTCATAGGAGGCCTGCCTCTGGGTCTTTTGTGTTGGTATGGTCTCCAGGTTAAAATTGATCTGTGCCATTTGTTTAGATCGCTCCTAGCTACATGTCCAGCGTATTCCCATTTCAACTTAAATGATTTTTGCACCACATCGGTGACTTTGGTTTTCTGTCTTATCCATGTGTTTGTTTTCTTGTCCTTAAGTGATATACCTAGCATTGCTCTTTCCATCGCGTGTTGAGTGACTCTAAGTATATTCATATTCTTTTTTGTGATTGTCCATGTTTGTGCCGCATAAGTTAATATCGGAATAATGCATGCATCAAAAACTTTAGATCTAAGATGTAATTGAATTTGTTGATTTCTGAGTATATAGTTCAGTTTACCGAATGCTGCCCAAGCTAACTTTCTTCTTCTTTTTATTTCTTCCGTTTGAATTTCCCTATTTAGGATTATTTTTTGTCCTAAGTATATATATTCTTCAACTTTTTCTATAACTTTATCGTTTATTATTGTCACGGTGTCTTCGGAGTGCATGACTTTTGTTTTGTTTAAATTCATTTTCAGTCCTATTTTAGAAGATTCGGTATGTAGTTCTAAAAGCATGGTTTGCATTTCTTGTAGGTCAGTAGCTATCAGGATTATGTCATCTGCAAATCGTAGATTACTGAGGTAGCGGCCATTGATGTTTATTTCCTTATATTTCCAATTTAGGTTTTTAAAAACGTCCTCCAAAACTAAGGTGAACAGTTTGGGTGATAAAGTATCTCCCTGTTTGACTCCCCTGTTTAATGGTACAGGGTTCGTGTGTTCATTTTCATTTAGGTAGTATGTAGCTGTAGCTTGGTTCATAGTTTCTTTTATTAAGTTAATATATCTGCTGTCTATTCTACAATTTTGCATTGCGTTTATTACGGCCGTGTGTTCTATGGTATCGAAAGCTTTTTCGTAGTCTACAAATGCTAGGAAAACTGGAAACTTGTATTCGTTACATTTTTCTATTAATATTTTTGTGGTTAACAGGTGATCGGAAGTTGAGTAGCCTTTTCTAAAACCTGCCTGTTCATATGGTTGGTATTCGTCTAATTTCCTTGTTAGTCGAGTAGTTATGACTTTGGTGAGTATTTTAAACAGGTGTGACAGTAGGCTGATGGGTCTGTAGTTTTCCAATTTTCGACTATCACCTTTCTTGTGTAATAAGATTACTTTAGAGTTGTTCCAGCTCTTAGGGACTTTGCCCTGATGTAAACAACTGTCCACAAGTTTAGTTACAAATGCAATTAGTTCCTTACCTCCTTCTAATATCATATCTGTGGTAATACTATCTTCTCCTGCAGCTTTATTTCTCTTCATGTTTTCCAATGCTGTAGTTACCTCTGAAATTGTTACTTTTGGCATTATTTCTGATCCAACATTTTTTATTAATTTCCGTGATGGTCTCATCTCATCATCTTGTTGATGTGATCTGTAAAGTTCTGTGTAAAATTCTTCTATTCGTATCAGTATGTTTTCCTTACTTGTGATTTCATTTTCGTCTTTTCCCATTAATGATATCATCTGACTTCGTCCTAGTGTCGGTCTGAGGCATTTCATACTCTTATTTTTTTCAATAGTTGTTGTTATTAATTTTTCGTTTTCTTTTCTTTTTTGTTGTCTGATTCCTTTTCTAATCTGCCTATTAAGTTCTCTATATTCGTCGGTTCCCCTTTTGTTAGATTTATTTAAGATCTTCCTTCTTTCTATTTGTTGTAATATTTCTTTGTCTAATTCATTGTATGTTGTTTTTGGTTTTTTCAGTTGCAGAAGGCTTTTATTCACTGTTTCGGTAATAAGGTTATTCAAATCATCAATATCATTGGAGTTTATCTGCTGCATGCTAACTTGATTTAATGCATGCACTATCTTTTTATTAAATTCACTATTTTTGATTTCTTCAGATGTCCATTTGTATCTTTTTTCATGTATTCTTTTTCTTTCTAGTTTTTTGTTAATTATTAGTTTTGTTCTTATTAGTCTATGATCGCTTCCTAGGTCAAACTGATTTAATACGGATACGTCTTCTACTAGGTTTCTATTCTTCGTTAAGATATAATCTATTTCATTCTTTGTCTGTTTATCGGGACTCATCCATGTCCATTTTCTGCTTGGTTTTTTATTGAAAAAGGAGTTCATTGAGTACATGTTCATTCATGAAATTGAGAAGCATTTCTCCTCTATCGTTTCTAATCGCGTAGCCATAGTTACGAATTAAATGTTCATAATCTTCCTCTTTTTTTTTCTACTCCATCTACTTGTTTATAAATCTGGTCTTCCCATGAAAAATAGGTGGTAGTGACGCAAATACGCTATAATTCTACCATATATCCTTGTGAATTAGTCCCTCAATTAAATTAAGAACGTCTTTTAGGGGAACCCTTGTAATTAGGGAAACAACATCAAAGCTAACAAGAATGCCATGTTCCTGTAAAGTTATTCCTTTGATCTTCTCGATGAAATGGGCGGTGTCTTTAACAATAGCGTTGTTTTTCCTATGTGTGGTTGTAAAATTAGCCAGATATTTAGCAAGGCTGTAGGACGGAGACCCTATGGAGCTCACAATAGGGCGTAGAGGTACATCGTCTTTGTGTATTTTCGGTAAGCCATACAAGTGTTGTGGGACTGCTTCGTTGTTGCATATTCTTGGCTTTGTATTCTCTTCTTCGTATTTGTTATTCTGGCGTTCAGTGTTCCTTCCTAGTTCATTTTGATTTTATGTAACAAATGAACTCAATCTTATTCCAATCTGCATATTTCAACCTGCTGCTCAAAACGCAAAACAAATCTAGAAGCTCCTTGTCAACCTTCGCCAAATTTCGTCTAGTGTCGTGTATTCGTTCTCGTGATGGTGCTTTTTTCAAACCTGCATAATATTCTATTGGCTTGACTTGTTCTGATGGATCGATTTGTTCGTAAGAAATTCGGTAGTAACTAACGACGCAAGAAGTTAAGCTTTCTTTTTCCGCAGACAATCTAGTCTTCTGTAGAATGCAGTTACCACCTCCCCTAAGAGGCGACTAATAAAATATGTTCACGGCCATCGTCTAAGTTGTTAAACTGTTTGTTCGGGCTGTTGGACCGTTTTCTTCTGAGATTAGTTCTCGAGGTTTCGCCACCACTTGGAGTTAGCATCTTCTGGAGATGCCAAAAGATTACAAATATATTTCAAACAAATTAATGGTTATAAACTTTTTATAATAATAAGTAAAATTAACGTAATTAAATACCTAAATTGTAATTGTTAATTATATATAGGTACTGTTTAATTACATTTATTTATAATTTAACTTTTATTAATAATTTTACAAAGTTTATAACAATTACTTTATGGAAAATATATTTGTAACGTTTGTAAAAAATAGTAAAAAATAAATAAAGCTTTACAAAAATATTTTTTTGTAAAATTTAATGTTAAGAAATATTATTATTTATAATTGTAATACATACAGGTTTAGTTGCCTGTCGTATCGTATTCTTTTCCACTAATAATAAAGGGTTTCCTAATAGGGACGTCCTGTATTTGAAATGTCATAGCGGCCATTTTGAAAATGGTAGAACTGCCACTTGTTGACGTTTGTATTTAGTATACTCTAACAAATTACCATGGCAAGATATACGCTTGAACAACGTTTGGAAATTATCCTAAAATTTTATGCTAATAATCGTTCTTTTGTGAATACCTATCGTGCATTACGTGAAAATTATGGACCAACTCATTGTCCTGATGTGCGTGTAATTCGTCGAATCGTGGAAAAGTTTAAACGTGAATATACTCTGCACGATACGAAATCACTAACTAGATGCCGAAATGCACGAACTCAGGACACTTTTGCTGCTGTGAGGGCCAGTGTAGCGGAGAATGCAAATGTGTCCGTAAATCGTCGTTCTCAAGAACTTGGACTCACCAGAATGTCAACTTGGCGAATTCTGAGAAAATATTTAGGCCTACACCCTTACAAGAACGTTCTGACTTAAGAACTAAAGCCACTTGACCATCATAAGCGTCGTTTATTCGTTTACTGGACTCTAGACAAACTCGAAAATGATGGCAATTTTTTCAAAAAAATAATCTTTTTCGATTAAGCTTATTTTTGGTTAAACGGCTTTGTGAATTAGCAAAATTGTCGTTTTTTAAGTGAAAATAATCCACATGATATTATTGAAAATCCTTTGCATCCAGAAAAAGTCACTGTCTGGTGTGGTTTATGGCATGGTGGCATCATCGGACCTTATTTCTTCGAACATGGTGTAACAGTCAACGGTGAAAGCTTTTGAACGATGATAACGGATTTTTTGTGGCCTCAGTTGGATGAAATGGATTTGGATGGCATGTTTTTTTAACAGGACGGTGCCATATGTCACACTACTGCCCAAACCATTGGTTTATTGAAACAAAAGTTCCCAGAAACATTGATTTCTCTTGATGCCGGAGATCCAAAGAGAATTCAGCAACTTCGACCAGATGCTTGGCGTCCAAGAAGCTGCGATTTAACACCGTTGGATTATTGTTTATGGGACTATCTTAAGTCATTGGTCTATGTGAACAATCCATAATCTATTGAAGACTTGAAGAAGAACATAGAGCACACCATTCGTGAGATTAATGCGGATATGGACATTTGAATGATGTGTTATTCGGAACATAATTGTTATCTATTATATTTTGCAATAATTTTTTTTTGATTTACAGCAATTTTTACCATTTTCGTTTAAAAAAAAACATCAGTACATTCTTATTGGGAGATCCAGTACTAAAAGAAAAGTAAAATTTTGCAGAGTAAATATATATTCTAAAATTTTTAAACAATTCTCAAATTAATTAAATGCATTTTTATGATCTACGCCATTAGGTAGGTATCCCAAATAAAAAAACATCAGTTTTTTTTATTAGATCCAAAAATCATGCGACTTATAGATTTGAATTAAATGATATCAATTTTTGAAATAATAAAATCACTTCGCTTTTAAACCCTTTGTCTTTGACACATAATGGACGGTTTATGTTTAAAGAAATCGTTTTTAATTTTCTTTTTTTCTAAATTTGAACTTTTTATCTTATAAATTATTCTTTTTAAACAGCTTATATTATACACAATCATTTTTTAATTTGTGTAAAAATGCCAAAATATCAAATAAAAGAAATTAACTTCCTACATGTTGCGTCCGAATTCTTTAAATTGTTTCTAAGCTTAAAATCGCAGTATTACCTGCTATTGCTTGCAAACCTATTTTACAATAAATAAACCATAAACTTTTTAATCGTTCAATGTTTTAGTTTGATAATATAACCCTTTTTTTTTTCAATTTGGTGCTTTCTGAATTCATATAGAGCCATGGACGTATAAACACAGTATCTGTGTAAGTTTTAGATAAAAGTTTTTTGGGATAAACAATTTCAATTTTGTAATCACTGTCAAGTGAAATTTTTTTATAGCTGAAGATTTGTGGCTTTGCTCTTATTCTAAAATAAAAGTTATAAATATGGCATAAAATATAAATAATAAAAGTTATAAACATGGTATAAAACACCAAATTATAGTTTTTTATGAATTTGTTAGAAAAGTTATTATTGATTTATAAAATATATACTTTTAAAGCTATTTTTGCAATAACTTAGTAACAAATTAACAAAAGTAACTTTACTGTTATTGTAAAAAATTGTTTTACTTTTCCATTATAACTTACCAGCCTTTACCTTAAATATTTAAAATCAAATATTAAAGGTAATCAATATTGATTCTTTACAAGGAGTCACCATTATAATGAGAGATTTTAATGTACCTACACCACATCTCTATTTATAAATACAATATGTATACACAAAATATCAACAAATAATACAAATAAATATTATTTAAAAAAAAGTATAACATTTTAATTTGAATCTGTATAAATTTTGAGTTATGTAAATAGATACATGGGATTATACCTAGTAGTTAGTATTTAAAAAGAAATACCAGTCCATTAAAATATTTTGTAATCTCATTATATTACAAGCAAGGTTGTACGTATAGGTCACAACGTACTAGAAATCTTTGTGTACATTATGAAACGCATTGTAATTAGAGTTATTGTGGTAAGATCCAAATAACTTCTAATATGAACAGTTTACAAATTTTAACTTAATAAATTGCTTGTGGTTTCGGATGTTTGCTAAGGTCAAGTCGAGTTTTAATATTCAACACTGCAGATTTTAGATAGAACGTACGATTATTTACCTTGACATTTTTAATAATGATTTCATTAAAGTTGGTAATAAATTAACGAATTTAATTTTAATAAGATCTATTTAACAAGAGTCAGCAAAAAATCAAATAAAACTAGTTTGCACAGTATAAAAATTGTGTTTTCGTCCATTTAATACCGCCTTTTAAATCAGTATTAATCTATTATGCATATAATATGCATGTATTATGCATAAATTATAATAAGATTAAGTAAACTTTTAACAACATGCAAATATATGGGACCTAATTTCCTATTTTTAAAAACATTGTATGCGAATTAATTAAATGAGAGGGTCTTAGTAGCAATCTTACAGGTAACAGTATGACGTATGGTAGATGCACTTAAAAGAAGGAGAAAGTCCTTTGGTCTTTCCACCTGGTCCTTTGTTCAAAGACAAAGGGCGAAAGAACTGGGCGAAGAATACAAATGTCGGTTAAAAAAAAGATCAGTAATAGAGTAAAGTTAGTATAATTACTGATAAAAAAATGAAAATTTACGTAGCAGAACTGCTACGAACGAGTAGTAAAATAATGACAGTGAAATTTGTAGTTGATGAAGAAGTATATATATATATATATATATATATATATATATATATATATATATATATATAGTATTTATACAGTGTGTCCGTAAAGTATGGAATTAATTCCATATTTCCTAAACGAAAAGCCTTTTTAAAAAGATCTAAAACACGCCGACTTTTAAGTTTATTGTTCTACAATTTACAATAAAATTTCGTTATCCAGTGTATTTCAGTACACATTAAAGTGATGACTTAATCAGTTCTTTTTTTTAAATGAACCACTCTGTATTTTATTACATTTTTAGATTGATAAACATGAGCTGATTCCAAAAAAGTATAATACTGGGGTCTAACGGATATATTTTGAAAGATATGCGCTTAGAAAATTAATTTTTATTGATTTCTACTATTAATAAATTATAAATAAATTATGTTAAATAACTTGAAAGTAATCCAGAGAGGGTTTCGGTGGCAGTTGTCTATCATAGTTTCGCAAATTGTATTCTTTTATCTGGATCATCCTCGTTTAATTCCTGTACAAGTGTGCATCTAAAGTGGTGCCATTTTTCAAGTTTTATTACTTTGTGTACCGTTGTTTTGCAAACATCGAGATCACGAGTAACCTTACGAACAGAAGTGTGCGCATCTTCTTCAAAAGCAAGTAGAATATCTGACGCTGTACCATCATTTACAGAAGGACGACTTGATTTGCATGCATTTTCAACCGTACCAGTTCCTCAAAATTTCTTTTCAATATTACTTATTGTTGACTGCGTTATGAGTCTTTCTAGATATTATTTATTAAATAAATTACACACTTCCAACTGAGTTCGCGATTTGTCTCCATACCCAATCATCCAAGTCTTTCCAAGTATTTCAATTATTTGCTTTACACTCAAATTCATTTCTACTTCAAATTAATTCTAAGCAATAATACAAAACATTCACAAATTAATACAATTATTTCACAACTTAATTAATATTGAACGTTACTAAGAATAATTACATTTCACTAAAAACTTCACCAAATTCGTCAAAAGCAGTTGTTAGATACCTATTTCAATGAGTGTTACGGGAAAATCGTTAGTTCGCTAGTCTATATTGTTAATATTTATATACACCCCACTAATAAATTAACAAAAACAAAATTATCATCAGTAATTGACTCTTTGCAAAAAGTCACCAAAATTATAGGAGATTTAAATTTACATAATCTTTATTTATACATACAATATTTATACACAAAATACCAACAAATAATACAAATACACTGTCACAATTTAGTGCTTCGCTAGTTTTAAACTCACTATGGCAGATTCCGTCATCGAAAATGTTGTCAAACGTGATATTTATTTCCTTCTGGTGCTCTGCGACGATCACTACAGCGACGTCATCGGCAAATCCAACGAGCCTAACATCACTTAGTATTTCTACCTTTATTAGCAACATATCCTACATATTATTTCAATAGGGCCTAGTGGTACTCTTCCAGTGATTTTATAGTCCTACAGACTAGACTCTGGATCATACTTTAAAGTAGATCCCCAAAGTCTATAAACCCTCATCGCTCCTAAAAGCCAGGTACTCTTGTTAATTTTTGATTTACTTTGCTCCAGTAATGCGAATTGTGCCTATTAAACATTCCTTTTTTTGTAAATTTTGATTCGTCATACTATAGAATATTCTTCAAAAATTCTTTATATTCTTGACATTTTAATAATTATTATTTTTTAATATAGTCTGGTTTCTTTAAAGTTTAAACTGTGGTGGAGGAATAAAGATGGAATTTTTGTTTTTAATTCATTGAAGGTAATGAACGTAATGAATAATGTATCAAAAGTAAATTTACGCATTCTTTATAGTTTAATTCTAAACGAGCCATTTCTATAACTTTTCAAAAGTGCCAATAATCACAAATAATAACAATGATGACATATTCATACACGTCCGGCTAGAATAAAACAATAAATAGCTTATCTTTAACATTAAATCACAATTATCTCCAAAAGTATTAAGTTTAGGTATAGAGAACCTATATACTATTTGAAAGAAATGATTTTTTTTTATTAAAATTATAAAATACAGAGTGTTTCATTTACAATTATTCACTTAGTAAGGCTTGAAGATTAAAGAAATGAGGTATAATTTGTCAACACCCTATAATTAGGAATTCGATTTCGATGTAAATTCCTGAAAGACCGTTATCTGTCCTTTGCGTGTAAAAGTATTCAAAACATTATGTTTATAAATGGATTGTTATTAACTTTGAAAAGTTTGTCTCTATTTCCGAAAGCTTTTAAAAAAATATGAAAAACTCAAAAAAAAAAACTAAAGTTTTGACATATCGTTCCTTATGTAAGTTTTGTCTAGAATTTGACACAGAATTTAAAAATACAATAATATACAGGGTATTTCATTTAAAATAACAAAGTTGCTGCTCACTTTCGGTATGACTGCAAGTCTGTTAAAATATTTCCTTTGAGTTTGGCATAACTTGTAACCTCCATAAACCAATAATTTATAATTATTCCTTAAGTAGTTTCCGATAAGTAATTATATCATAGAACAGATAAAATACAGAAAAAATTTAGAGAAACAGGAGGGACAGACAGAAACAAACAACATAATAACTAGATATAATACCAAACACAACTATGAAACAGAAATAACACAAACACAGACAAATACAAATCGAGAATGTTTAATGACGAGTGCAAAAAGGTCATATAAAAAAGAAATGAAGAACACAAGAAATATATGGGCAGAAGAACCAGAGATAGGAAAGCAGCTACAAAGATGCAGGACGAAGGGCCAATAAAATATACCCAACAGAAAAAATAAGATACGAAATCGGTAATATACAGAAAGTGGAAGAAAATCTCCAAAGCTACGATATAAGGTTCTTATAGATATCTACGGAATTTGAAATAATCAAAAAAAAAAAATAAAATCTGTCTAGAAATTTTATCTTCAACCTCTACTAGTAATATATACAAAGGAAAAGCATATGGGCATAAATTACATTGAGGAAAATACTGAAATTATAGAACCCCGACAATGGAAATGATAAAACAAGCAATATAAGCACAAAAGAATAACAAGGCTCCAGGTATTGACAACGTCTCCTCTGAGCTATATAAATTATTAGAGGGATCTAGTAAGACAAATAATATGCTTATGAACAAGATTTGGAATGGTGGAAAGATCCCCAGCAACTCGAACCCTGCACAGTGCACAGCGTACAAAGTTTTTACTTACATACTAAACAAACGATCCCAACAAATAAGCGAAAATATCGTCGAGGTATATCAAACCGGTTTCCGACAAGGAAGATCTACAACTGCTTAGCTATTCACAGTAAAATAAGTTCTAAACACATTGTGGAAGTGCGACATTAACGTCAATAACATATTTATAAATTTCAAACAGGCCTACGACCTAATTAGACAAAAGTTATATAAAATATTACATAGCTTTAATATCTCCGAAAATAAATCCACTAGTGCAAAAATAGACTTTAACAAATTTCTGGAAGTTTCAAATATCTGGAAGTTACATTAAATACGGATGAACTAGAAAAACCAGAAGTTCAAAGATAGATATTAAAGGAAAACAAAGCTTACTTTTGTTTGCAGATGCAGGTACAACCATAAAATCTACCAACTGTTTGAAGAGGCATTGATCTCAAAATTCGTTAAACTTCAGTAACCTCGATGGGCTGATAATAGAGACCAAAGGGTTGGCAAAAAAGCCCTGGATAGTAAAATGTAAGGCGCAAGACCAAAAAAAAAGGCTACGGAAATGGTGGTACGATGAAGTGGCAACGGAAGCGCAAAATTTGCTAGACGTCAGAACTTGGAAAAGATAGTCACGGGAGCGGCAAAGTTCGAAGCATAGTTCGATAGTTTGGAGAAGGTGAAGGCTCGATTTGGGCTGTAGCGCCATTGGAGCCAGAGAGAGAGAGAGAGTTTCCGATGTATAAATAGTGTAAGCTCATCGTAAAACACCCAATATATATATATATATATATATATATAATATATATATATATATATATATATATATATATATATATATATTGTATATATATATATATACAATATATATTATATAATATATATATATAAATATATATTATATAATATATATATATATATATATATATATATATATATAGAGAGAGAGAGAGAGAGAGAGAGAGAGAAAGAGAGAGAGAGAGAGAAAAACAGTGCTACCGACAATCCAATATAAATTAAGGATCTCTCCAAAGATGATGGCAACTTCATCTATTCATTGAAAACGTTTCGCTATGCAATTTGATAGCATCATCACTTTATCTCAAAAAGATATGTAGCAGTCAATGATATTAAAATTGTAAAGAAGCTTACGACAATGGACATTGTAAAATTATGTTGTATAAACAATAAATTGAACTAAATATAGTTAACAATTTTCATAAACTTAGCACAGCAAAAGACATGTGGTAATTGTACATGTATGTAAGAAATTCATGTAAAAAATTTATATAAAAACACACAATTAATGTGCAGAAGAACTAAAAGATCTAAGATGCACTTCCATTGGATGATTTACTGTTGGATACCGATCATAGTATATAAGTTACTATGTTTATTGGGAATAAGCCAAAATTTTACTTTAAAATAAGTTTATTTGACATTTCGATTTACACTTCGGAAATCGTTTTTTAAATACAAGACATTAGCGTTTTTCCTAGTCTTCTCCAACGCCGTTTATTTGTCGCAATTAATTTAAACTAATACTTACCCAGATATTATATTTAATATTAATCCGAAGCTACTTCCGAAACGTCAAAAATGAACTTATTTCAAACTTCAATTGTCGCTTATTCCCTTTAAAAATAGTAAATTATGTTGGACTTGTTTATAAGCCAAAAAATTGTTTAGAATTTAAAAAAAAATTTGACGTCACCCCAATAATCCGATTTTAATTTTATAATGTGTTTTGTAAAGTTGAAGTAGGTACTCTTTTATGAGTAAAAAAATTGGCAAAGTTCTACATTGTTTAATTTTTGTTATGCACGATTTTAAAGAATGTCAATTAAAAAAATATATATTGCAAAAACAATATGCGAATTCTAAAAAATCGATTTTTATTAAATTTGGTGGACTGTTTTATTATATTATAAAAAAAGTTCTAGGTGAATTGCGATAGGTCCGATAGGTGGTTGAAAACATTGACTAAGCAAGCATTGACTAATAAATTAAAACATTCTGTAAACCAGTCATATTTTGTAGCCAATTTCACTCATCTTAAAATTTTCACATAATCTGACTAATCACAAACCAAAGATAGCTTGTGTTATCGCGAAAACACCAACTGTCTCTCAATTTTGATTGGTCTATCAGCTTCGTGTTTTCAACGACGTAACCATGGATACCGATCGCAAAGCAAAGTTTGACGTTTGCTAAAAAAATTATTGTACGTCAAAATGAGTCGTTTCGGTGGTACTTCAAACGAAGTTATAAACCAAAATATTGAAGAAAATATTCGCTCCGTGCGTGACCATGGTAGGGGAACCTTGAAACGATACCAGCGTGCGTAGCGGCGAAAAATGACAAAATTGCAATCTTTTTAAGCATAAATTTTATCAAAAATGTGTGCAAATACATGTTGTGTATTAAATTGTGCTAATAATAGCAAAAATAGGGAGTGTAGTTATTATAGGTTACCAAAGATTACATATAAATTAGAGAAAAGAAAAAGATGGATTCGTGCTATTAATATGAAAAAGTAAATATCACATAATTTCATTTTTATTTAATTGAAATAGGAAAAACTCAAATAATTTACCTTAAATGACATTTCATAACGCTTCAAGCTAACTGCAGAGTGCCTGATGACTTTAGCTTTTACATCATAACTTTTACTATTATTGTTTTTAATTATATGCTCTTTTACGTAAAAAACTTGATTTGCCAGTACTAGATTTTTCCCTTTCTTTTCCGTTTAGGGTTGAAAAGATATATTATGACGAATTTTGAGAATCCCAGTTTTTTATACTACATATTTATTTTGTACATAAATTGAAAAAATATAATTAAAAAATTAATTATTATTAATTGTCAATTTCGCATGTATTTAATAATGTCAAACATACGTCATATGTTTAACCTGAAAATAGGGAGGTCCAAAATGGTCAGATGAAGGCGGTAGGTGTCGCGTCAGTCACGCACGGAGCGAATACTGAGTAACACAAGAAAATCTAAATCTTATATATGGAGACAATTTATGGTGTTCTGTGTGGACCGCAACTACAAATTAGATGCAGAAAATAACAACGAAAGACTAGCATTCATTCTAAAACACTGGGCCTTCAACATGCGAAAAATTGATAATAGTGATTACAAGGAGAGTGTTATTAAAACCATATGGAACACTACTGCAAAATTGGTACAAGAAAAATATTTCTGTGAGTATCAGAGACATATTGATCCCTTCAAAGATATAACCTTCAAGGAAACGAGAGCGGCTCGTGATAGTAAGAGAAAATTGTTGCAAACTGTACCCGATAAAAGGAAAATGAGTTCTGTCGCTATGACTTCGGATGACTATAAAAATATGTGCTTACAATGAGACGAAGACACGCCAGAGGGACTCCAAAAGAAGTTTTTTCATATAGAATAATATCGGTCATACTATTCAAAATTTATTATTTATTGTTATAGGTAAAAAATAATTATAACAAATTATTTATAGTTATAATAAATATTTCATGATTATGACTAATTGTGAATTATTCAAAAAATGGGTAGATTTGGATTACCTAGATCAAATGTATTATTATTAAATTCCTTCCTCTCATTCTACTAAATTTTTGACCTATCACTTTGTTCATGAAATAGTCTAATAAAATACCACTCGTGATTTAATTTAGCTTATAAGTCTGTCTTTTATTTCTAAACTCAACTGAGTTTCTTAAAGAAAACACCACTCGTCCTACGGACTCGTGGTGTTTTCAAGCAACTCAGTTTCGTTTAGAGTAAATCGACAGACTTATCGCGAAAATTGAATCACTAGTGGTATTACTATTGAAAATTCAATTAGCTAACTATTTTATTTCATTACGATTTTACTCCAAAATAAATCGTTTTAAAGTTATAAGCAAGGAAAGTAATTAAATTTAAATAAGAAAATATTTAAATTTTTATTAATAGTCGCGACCTATTTAATAGGAGGATATGTCAATTATTATTATTAAAGTTATCGCACAACTTTTTCTGCAAAAATTATGATGCTAACTCTGACATCCAAACGTAGTCGTTTTTTTTTCAGAGATCAGCCGTGGTCTAAAGTGTAACTTTGCTTATTTTAGTTTTTTTCGCATTTTTTGATATATTGTCAAATCATTTATTATTTTTATTTTAATTTTCTTGATTTATATAGACTAGATAGAAGTTTTTCTTCTTCATATCGCAAATTATAATAAAAAACTTTAATTAAATTTTTTAATATTTATTTTTATTTTAATAATTTTTTTTTCATATCACAATTTATTATAATTATACTTATGACATACTACAAGTAAGCCAATGACAAAAATAGGCAGACTCATTATTGGAAGTTTTAGTTTCCTTTTTGAAACAGAAAATATTATATATAGGTACAGGGTGGTGAATCGGCAAACGGACCATAGGAAACTCAATGGTAAATTCTAAATTGTTGAATTCCTGCTTCCCTAATTACTTTACACCAAAAGTCATGGGAAACTATTTGTAGAGGACTCAAATATGTATCGAAAACAACTGTTAAAATTATTCTACGACTTAAACGTATTCCAAAATTTTGCTAAAATATAATACATTTTTCTTTGACAAAATGTGTATTACGTGTTGCGTTTTGTCATATTATTGTTTCTGATATTTGATAATATTTAAATCAATTATATTATATTTATCTATGATTTAAATGACCAAAATTTTGTGATTTATTGTTTTAAAAAAATTAAGTTGATTAAAAAATGTACCCAGTTGAGGAGAAAAAAGCAATAATAAAAATGTTTTATTCATGTTTTATTATTACATTTGTTATAGTTTTAAGTTTAGAAATAATCATATATTATTATTAGGAATAAAGATCACAGTAATAGTATATTGGAATTCATTGAATTGTTGTATAACTTAACTTAACATGGAATTAAATTTTAGTGAATTAGAATATCTTACGTTAAATAAAGATCCGGTAGTGGCAGGAAAAGGTTCGCGCTATTGCCTGAGTAGGTACATTATGCGATTTTTCGGCAACTGAGTACATTTCATTATATTGATCGATTTGTAAAAATATAATTTATTTTTCACAAAGTAATAATGTTCAGTAGTAGTAGTATTTAGTAAAATTCATTGTTTATAATTTAATCATAAAATAAAAAAATTGACAATTCAAATTGTCAAACATCTGACATTAATATGATAAAAGACACACGTCCCAATATATATTCTTGCATTACGTGTGGCCTAACTTTTAGGGGTGGTCTGAAAAATGTATCCACATTTTTTCAAAATTTTGAAATACATTTGATTCGTAGAACGGTTTTAACATTTGTTTCTAATTCAGATTTTAGTCCTCTACAAATAGTTTTTTATGACTTTTGATCTAAAATAATTAGGGAAGCAGCAATTCAACAATTTAAAATTTCTCATTGAGTTTCCTATGGCCCGTTTGACGATTCACCACCCGGTATATATATAATATTAATATATAATATTTATATTATATAGATATATATATATATATATATTATATATATATATTATTATATAGATATATATTAATTATTATATATTATATATATATATATTATATTATATTATATATATATTATATGTGATATAGTAATAATAAATGGTAGATGGCTCAAATAAACATATATTTCAAAAGAACGTTTTACAAATTACAAAACAGGTGCATTACACTCAAATTGCTAATTAATTGTCATATATAGGTTATGTCCTCAAATACATTGTGACTTGACAAATAATAAAATTCTTCTTATTCTTCAAACATGCATATCTTACAAATACCTCCCTTTACAAATTCAATCGTTGTGGTGGATTAATTTCCCTCTTAGATCTACTACTAACTAACTTAATATTATCTTCTGCACCAGACTACAGTTTTTAACAAAATTTCATTTTTAACCTCTGAAGTATTTTTATCAGAATTTAAACCATTCTCACTTATTTCTGGAATCACCTCTAGCTCTGTCTCGGGAGTTATCGGTAGTTCTTGCTCTGATTCATTTTGTATAATAACTGGATTTGGCACAACTACATCTAAAGGTTGAGATACATTCTCATTTGGCCCAATTACATCTAAGGGGTTAGATATGTTCTTTAATATCTGGTTCAAATGTCTTTTCCAAACAATGTTTTGATCTATTAACTTACAAAAATAAATTCTATCACCTAAAATCTCATCAATCTTACATTTCACCCAACCTTTTTTATTTGGGTTCCTATAATCTCTACACCAGACTCTCTCCCCTACTTCAAAATGTACATCTCTTTTCCCTTTATAATTCTGTTCTTGCTTATTTACTTTTTCATTAGCTTGCAAACTTCTTGAAGGACTTTCTTCACAAAGCCTATCTAGTATTGGCCCTGGCCTCATGCCTACCACAAACTTATCCTGGACCCGGTATAACCCGGTCCCCAAAATCGCACTGTGCTGCCTGGTTTTTAATTTTCAGATACCAATCATTAACTGACTCTTGTTCTTGTCTTAATAGGTCAAAAATTACCCTCCTTCGGTACACTGACAATCTAGGCTTAAAATGGGTACTTAAATGTTTCATTAGTGTTTCAAAATCTTTCTCATTGGGCTTCTCTGGATTACACAGGTCTCTTAAAACTTTATAAACCTCCCCACTTAGAAATGTAATTAAAACAGCAACCCTTCTAGATTCCTCAATTAAATTTGCACCAAAATACTGCTCTAAACGTTCCTCAAAAACTTCAAAATCGTCACCCTGTTTAAAAATGGCTAATGAAGATACACCGCCCGTATTTACTACGTTAATAATTAGTTGGTAACCCATGGCACTATCTTCATTTTTAGACATTTTGAACTATTAAAATGTTTATTTCTTTAAAATATCTGTTCAATTATTTTCCTCGTCGCCAAATAATTGTTATATAGTAATAATAAATGGTAGATGGCTCAAATAAACATATATTTCAAAAGAACGTTTTACAAATTACAAAACAGGTGCATTACACTCAAATTGCTAATTAATTGTCATATATAGGTTATGTCCTCAAATACATTATGACTTGACAAATAACAGTACAAATTCTTCTTATTCTTCAAACATGAATATCTTACAATAAACACCAATCCCAAGATGAAAAAGAAATGATCAATAATTTATAATAATTAAAAATTATAGTACCAACTATGTATCAAATAGTAGTTCTTGAGTATTATGAGCATTATCCACTAAATAAATATTATCTATACCATATTTTGGTAATTAGTCTTAAATCTGTTAAAATTATTATTTTAATTTATTGCAGTATCCCGAAGACGGTTACGTAGGCCCACTAAATCATCAGAATCAGTATCAAAAGACCAAGAAGTATCGTCCAGTATATCAAAACTACGAAGAACTAGACCTAATCATCGAAAAGCATCTGAGAATACGTTATCTACCTCCAAGAAAGACAAAGATGATAAAAGTAAAGTTGTTTGCTATTATACGAATTGGTCGCAATACAGAGTTAAAATTGGAAAGTTTACACCGGAAGACATTCTTCCTGATTTGTGTACGCATATTATTTTTGCATTTGGTTGGTTAAAAAAAGGGAAATTATCATCATTTGAAAGTAACGATGAAACTAAAGATGGCAAAATTGGGTTGTACGAAAGGATACAGAAATTAAAGAAAGCCAATCCTCATTTGAAAACTCTACTTGCTATTGGTAAGTACATTGTGTTATTAGTTACTAATCTATTTTATAATTTGTTTGCCATTTTTTGTCACATTTTTACTATTTTCTTTACAGGTTCTCTTTACTATTTTCTTTATCCTATAGTTGATTTTGATCCCTCTGCGTTTGATTTATTTATTATCTTGATGACGTTGACGTTGAAGTTAACTTGGTCTAATTTAATGATGAATTTTGTTTTATTAAATTTAATTTTTTATTTTCCATTTCCTGTCTATTAATTTTTGCAGTTTGTCACTTACTTTTTCGCTGATTTCACGTAGTACAAGGATAGCTCACTTTTTCGCAAAATTTGGCGATAGTATCGTGTTTTAATTACTTACAAAAATTAATATTAAACTCATCAGGTTTTGGTTTAAACCGCGTCGATTTTCATGCTGAGCTTCCGATATTCTTTCTGATATATTCTTCAGAGTTTCCAAGATCTCAGTCTTCAGAGCTTCCAGACACTACACTTTTGACTACTCACTGTACTCCTGTGCAGTGTAGCGTAGAAGGAACATTTACAGAAACAGCACTGGATGAGGTAGTTCAAAAAATCCTATTTTTTAATGTATAAGGCACATTTAATATTGCATTACCAAATTCTGTTTGTGATATAGCAGCATCAAACGAACATCTACTACCGTATACAACTGGGTCAAAGCAATGCTAGAACATAGGCTGATTCTAACAGACCTTCAAAAAAAGAAAGTTTTAGGCAAAACTGCTAAAGCACCCACAAAGCGCAGATATTTCTTTCCTCCAGTTGTCACTCCTGGTAACTGAGGTGATCTCGGTCCTTGTCATGCAGACGGTAAACGTAGATACATTAATTAGGGTAAAAAAAAAAATTACGGAAATATTCTACTAGCACACTCCAACAAACATTAAATATCCTTATTATGTGGTGTAACAGGGAAAATTTTCTGTGAACAGAAACGTAGGTTTCATCTGAATATCTGCACTGTATTGAGTAATTGTCAAAGAAGCAAATGAGGTCAAACATCTAGGAGTAATACTAGATAATCCAACAAAGCCAAAATTTCCGTTTCGAGATGTCGAAGGACATGTGGGAAATTATGAAGTACAAAACTCAAACAAATGCACTTGCTATACTTGACTATAGTCTGACCTATAATTATGTATGGAGCACTAATATGGTGATCTATTTTCATATCTTTTATTGAATATAGCATTCCTTGGATTTATTATAGATACGACCATGTATTACCTTCTAAAACTTGCCTCAAAAAACTTATGGTTCTATAATCAGCACCGGTTTTTGGTATTGTCTTTTTAGGTAGAGCTATGAACAATAAACTGGACCAACTATAGGGTAGGTATTTGCTGTTATAGATGGTATTGAAAAACTAAGTAATAGCCTCTCGAACATTGCTATTATTTATAAATTTGTATTTTTTACTTGGAATTTCATCTGTCGTTTTGCCATTTGCTGAAAACTAAATTCTACTCACCCTTGTTAATTCTTTAAAAATAAAAAAAAATAAAAATGAATTGTCATAATACAAAAGATTTATATTTAAAAATTGTTCTGTATTTTAGGTGGTTGGTCCTTTGGTACCCAAAAGTTTAAAGATATGGCGGCAACAAGGTATTCTAGACAAACTTTTATTTACAGTGCTATTCCATTTTTAAGACAGAGAAACTTTGATGGACTAGACATGGATTGGGAATATCCCAAAGGATCTGATGACAAAAAGAATTTTGTGCTTCTATTAAAAGGTAAAACACATGTGAAAATTAAAATATACTTCTTTGTTAATAAATAATAAGCGCTGTTAATATAAAAAAATGTAATACATATTAGCATACCGAAATGCTACGAATGGACGTTTTTGGATGGTATTAGTAAGTGTTTTTGGATATCTTTAATTTATCCGATATGGATATTTATTTATACTTTTAATCCATTAAGGGTAATTTTTAAAGTTTTAAAGTTTAAACTTTTTTAATATCTAATATTTATGGAATTGTCTTATATCTTTGCATTTTTAAATTTTGACACGTCCTATAAATAGATCACTGGGTGTTGGTGATACGGGTGACACGTCCTATAAATAGATCATTGCAAGTATGTATGAATGAGTTAAAAACCGTAGTAGAAATTAATAAAAACAATTTTTAGTATACAAAACAATTTATACATAATGTAACAGTACATTTTCCAAAATAATGTTGGTGGTTTGGCTTTACAATTTTCTGCTGGTCACCGTTTTTGCTCTTCACGTTTCTCCATGAAGTGTTCTTTCCTATCGAGTTTTATCTTTATAAATACTTAAGCTATTGATGTGCTCGATCTTCCTGCTATACTTCATGCTATATATCAACGAAAATCTAATAAAGTAGTACTTTACTTAATAACTCGTTTTTAGGAAAGCCATGAATTTACTAATACCATCTCAATCAGGCTTATAATTATTATGGTTCCATTCTAGAAAACGTATTCCTCCATTTACATCAAATCGAAAAGCATTATTATTTACGAGCCTCTTACTAAAAGTTTTTGTATTTTGTATAAGAAACTTTGCTAATATATTTTCCCGTAAGGTTACTGTTGCTCGATATTCACATTTATGTAAATGAAATAATAAATATCTGCTAATAAATATTTGCGATAATTTTAAGTGATTGTTTTGCCAGTATAAAAGAAAAAATTATAACCGTGTTTGCTACTTCGACAAAAATTCCAAAATTTATAGCAAAATCGAATAAGCTTTCCACACATAAATTTGTTTGAATGAATTACGTTTATATTATTAAATGAATCAACTATGCTAAAAGCAATATTATCATTTAGACAAGATCTCTGTGAAAAACTTAGCAAACTTAGCGTTGGTAGAGTTAATAAAGGAAAGGAAACAATATATTATATATATATATATATATATATATATATATATATATATATATATATATAATATATATATATATATATATATAATAAAGTTTTATTTTGAGGTTGCAGTCATTAATAGGGCAGGATAAGTGAAACTGTTCTTTAATTAAGCTTTCGCAAAATTTATTTGCTTCTTCAGGATACGCTAAAATACGGTATCAGTAAATACAATGAAATTAGAATTAAAAAACATTGTATAAAACTAGTATAGAAACTTACAACATAAGGTTAATCCCTTAAATTTTTAAATTGACCAAACATTAAAACTTCAAATTATATATTTATGTAAGTACAATATTTTAATTTTATTTAATTTTGTATACAGGGTGGTCCTTAAGTAATTGTACAAAAAGGAAACCGCAGATTCTACACTTTAAAATATTACGATTAAAGTCAACTAGCTTTAATAAAATGTTGATATTACAAAAGATACAGGGTGTTAAAATGGAAATTTAAAATTTTATTTTTCGCTATAACTTTTATGTTTGTAAACATTTATGTATAAAAATTTAAAAGTGGGTACCATTAAATATCAGAAATTATAATTTAATGTATACTTTGATATAGCTAATAGAAGGAGCCACATATGCCAAATACGCGGAATACATTTGCACTTAACTTTTATGTACTTCAAGTTACCGGTATTTTTTATAAAAAATATTAAAGATACATTATTTTAACAAAAAAAAAGGGTATACTTGTTAATAATTTCAAAACTTAAAAGTTTTCGAGATAATCGCATTTTACAAATCAACTGCATAATTCTGATTTAACGCAATTACTCCAGACAATGAAAGAAAAATAGATAAAAACATTAACACTTTTTAATTTTGTTATAAAATACCTTTAATAAAGTTAGTACATATTTAATGAAATATTAAATAAAGTAAATATATCAGCAGGATAATTATTAATCGAATTTGATAAAATAACAGAATAATTGGATTTTACATAAAACATTTTACGTTTTGTATTAAGTTAAAGTCATAATCAAAACATTTTATTTACAAACCAAATTAAGAAATAGTTAAACTAAATAACATTAAACTTTTTGTCAAAGTAAGTGTTCGATATGTCCACCATTTTCTTTAATTCATTTGTAAATACATTCCATAAAATATCGTCTCATATTAAATAGCACATTTCTTCTAAAGAAACTGCTGCAGTACTTATTATAAATATAATAATAGGTATTCTTTTAGAATTTTTATGAATTAACTAATTATATTAATATCCTACCACATGACCAAGGAATATGACTATCACGAACAATCCAACATTCAGGAAAGTTGTTTTTAAATATTGTTTTCACTCCCCTTTCTCTGTAATTTATTGGTGTGCCATCTTGTATAAACCAAATATTTAGCCTTAAGTTTGATGTCAATTCTTCCAATAAATCAATAAAATCATTTAAAAAAAATGTAAATAAATCTCACCATTCAAATTGCAAGGTAATTCGCATATCCGTAAAATATCATTCATACATCATATTTAAAATGCATGTCCTATGGTTAGGAACAATTGGTAACTATTTTTTACGAATATGCGAATTACCTTGCAATTTGAATGTCGAGATTTATTTACATTTTTTATAAAATGATTTTATTAATTTATTGGAACGATTGTCATCAAACTTAAGGCGAAATATGTGGCTTCTACAAGATGTTACACCATTAAATTACAGAGAAAGCGGAGTGAGACAGCATTTAAATACAACTTTTCTGAACGTTAGATTGTTCGTGGTAGTCACAGTCTTATGGTGAGATATTAATATAATTATTTAATTCATCAAAATATCTAAAAATTACTTATTATTATACTTATAACACTTATAATAAATACTTCAGCAGTTTCTTTAGAACCAATGATGCTATTTAATATGAGACGATATTTTATGGAATGTATTGACAAATGAATTAAAGAAAATGGTGGACATATTCAACACTTACTTTGACAAAAAGTTTAATCTTATTTAGTTTAACTATTTCGTAATTTGGTTTGTGAATAAAATGTTTTGATTATTACTTTAATTTAATACAAAACGTAAAATGTTTGATGTAAAATCCAATTATTCTATTATTTATCAAATCCTATTATTTTATCCACCTGAAATATTTATTTTATTTAATAATTCGTTAACCGTTAACTTCATTAAAGGTATTTTATACCAAAATTCAGAAGTATTTATGTTTTTCTTTATTTTTCTTTCGTTCCTGGGGTAATTGCGATAAATCAGAATTATGAAGTTGATTTCTAAAATGCGATTATCTCGAAAACTGTTGAGATTTGAAGATATTAACAAGTATACCTTTTTTAGTTAAAATAATGTATCTTTATATGCCACATATGCCACATATGTATGCCACATATGTGGCATATGTGGCGTTCTCTATCAGCTTCATCAAAGTATACATACAATTATTATTTCTGACATTTAATAGTAATTAGTTGTAAATTTTTATACATAAATGTTGACAAACGTAAAAGTTATAGCGAAAAATAAAATTTTAAATTTCTACTTTAACATCCTGTATCTTTCTTAATCTCAACATTTTAACAAAGCAGCTTTACTTAAATCGTAATATTTTAAAGTGTAGACTCTACGGTTTCTTTTTGTATAATTACTTAAGGACCATCCTGTATAGTCATTATGACATTGATTATGATATTGATGTTTGATTTATGTCAGAAAGACACTCATTTCTGTTTATTGTATTTTTTGTTGTTGATAACTAGCTCTCGATTGTTATTATGGTTACGTAAAAAGTGGCGCCAAATATGAATATTTAAATTTTTTGAAATTATAGTATTTATAGTCAGAAAATCCAATATTAGAAAATTGTAGTATTAATTTTCGTAGTAATAAAATCTTGCATTATCTTGCTGAAAACGCCACTCCTCTGGATATAAAACATAAGCCGTTTAAAAAAGAAAACCATTAAGGATGTCACAATATTTCACCACATTCTGGGAAAGGCCCGATGGCAGAAGGTCAGTTGGCCGCCCAAGAAAGAGATGGAAGGACGCAGTGGCCAGTGATCTACGTAAAATGGGAGTGCAGCAGTGGGAAATAGCTGCTCAGGACCGACAACAATGGAGGGAAATAGTAAACGCGGCCAAGACTCACCTAGAGTTGTAGAGCCGAATGATGATGATGAATATTTCGCACTATCAACAGTACCATTAACTATACAGAAAGGTGTAGCACCACGCTGAGATATTGCTCTCCAAACCATTATTTGAGTGGCAAATTTGGAAATTCGAACGGTAACATTTTTTCTTGATAGGACTTTTAGATGATTTGCACCAAGCTGGAAACAACTTTTATCAGATATAAAGTCATTATTAAAATTATCTTCTCGAACACTTTGACAAAATCTACTCTTCGTTGTTGCTCGTTAATTTTCGAAACGCTAGGCTCGGATTTTGTTGTCCTAAAGCCAATAAAGCATTTGAATTGTTTCTATGTCAACTCATCAAAAAGAGAAATGAAAGATGAATTCTGTGATATGGAGGCCGAAGAACTCAAGTATTGACAATCTGTTTACTGTTACTCAGCTAATCGAAAAACAGTAGCACGAATTCAACCAATACATCTCATCTACATGGACCGTAGAAAGGCTTATGATAGTGTACCACAACAAAAACTTTGGGATTTCTCAAGAAAAAAAAATATTAGTGAACCTTAATCAAGGCTGTTCAATACCTCGAAAAAACAACACAAGTCAAATAAAGAAAGGTCAAGAGATATACAAGGGTTTCACTATCAGTAAAGGACTCAAATAAGGATCCTGCGAGTCTCCTACTTTGTTTAAGATCTACTCGGAGCAAGCAATGAAGACTTGGAAAAGAAAATGCAGAAACATGGGAATTCCTCTAAACGGTGCAATAAAACTGAATACATGTGTATTGGAAGAATTCAACAAAATCTAATCCAGGAAGAAATATAGCGAGCATTAACTCACTGTCAAAAATATAAATATTTAGACAACTAACGATGGCAAATTAGACGAAGAGCGGCTGGAAAATAAAGAATAGACAGAGTTAGAAATGAAAGAATACGAGAAATTATGGATGCTAAGCACAATATAATAGAGAACATCAGAATAAATTAACCAAGATCTTATGAACAAGTCCAAAGAATGAATGAGCACAGAATACCAATGAAAGTATTGAACTAGACACCGCATGGAAGAAGAAAGGAAGGTAGACCGACATTAAGTTGGAGAGAAGGAATCGATAAAGGGAAAGAGGTGTTGAAGAAAACCTTTGGAACGACGGAGATAAATGAAGACTGAAAATCAGAAGACGGCGTATAACGTTATAAACTCATTGATTGATTGACTACCATGTAAACGGAATGTCTAAAGTATGTTTAAAAAAATAAGAGAAAGAAAACTAGACGAAGACTTGTGGATGAATTGGGAAGAGTGGCAAATGAGTATAGGAATATGTAGGAAAACGTTTTAAATCGGTATATATATATATATATATATATATATATATATATATATATATATATATAAATAATATATATATATATATATATATATATATATATATATATATATATATATATATATATATATATATAATATATATATAAATATATATATATATATATATATTATATATATATATATATATATATATATATATATTATATATATATATATATATATATATTAATATATTATAAGCCATACTTCTCTTCACTGCTCTAGGTGAATATACTTTTAATAACTGTATTATATATCTTGTGCTTGTTATAATTTAATTAAGATCTACATCTGCTTGACAATTTTTTTAATAATTTAATTATAATTAATTATTTTTTAAGACGTTTATTTGCTTTTACCAACACCGACCTTGACCTTTTTTATGTAATTTTTTGTTTGATTGGTATTTTTTATTCACCAATTTTATTGATTAAACCCTATTATTTTGTTTGATGTAAAACATTTAGTAGAAATAATAGCAGGTATTTAAAATTTATAGCTTGTTAGTATTATACAATAAAACCGGATTATTACAGTTTACTGTTACATACATACTTCTTATGTAACTAGTATCATTTTTTAAAATCAATGTGAGTAGAATACTAGTGAATTTATATTAGCAGGCAAACTAGTTTATACGTTACATGGCGATCTATTTAAATTTAGACTTTCTTGTTTATTATATTTTTTTACATCCAATGTTTATTACAATTTCTCCCATAACAATAAATAATAAATAATATGTGTAATATTTCTATAATAATATAGGGAAAAGCTGCACACTAGCAATCACCAAGTAAGACCTAAATTAATATTAACTATTAGTTTTTAAATAAAATATAAGCATATGGCAGTGAAAATCAAATTAACCACGTCTTAGCAACCAAAGATTTAGTATAAAAACCCTAGAGACAAGGTATTACAGAGGGACAAACGCGGAAACGGACCACTTTCTGATACTAATAAAATGTACGCACTCAGGTGGAAAAACGATATCAAGCCAAACTCTAATAAATGGAACCTAGAAACATTAAAGGAGACTGAAATAAGAGAAAAATTTGAACAAGAGATGAATGAAAATATACCTTTCTACTTAAACATTAAGAGTCAAACCACAAACATAAACGAAATATGGCAACAATTAAAAAGTAAAATAAATAAAATAACAAATAAAACAAACAGTAGAACAAAAACAATAAACAGATATAAAGAATTTCTACCTCAAACCCACCCAACTGACCATGTCATATACTCTTCTTCTAATCACTCTCTGTCATAGAATTTATCGTCTTTAAGAAGTTTCACTTAAAGGTTACAAAACATTACTTTATCTACTGATGAATCCAACAAAGAATTAAATATCATTAAACAAATCGGAATCATCACCATATAATTGACAAACTTATTAGGAAAAGAGAATCTAAACTACTTCATTTCTCCTACTTGCAGGTTTTTACCTTTTCATAATTCGATTATTTCCAAAAAAATTAAACACATCTTACTGAGTTGTTCAGACAACACCCACATTTGGTTTAAAGTTTCGGGTTATTCAACCCATTTTTTTGCGGTTCACCTAATTTGCTATCAGAGAGGTCTCTGGACTTCTTGTTACTTCGTATAGATGTCGCTGCTAGCGTACCTGGCTGTTATTTTGGTTATAATGACCAAATACTAGACTGCGTTTTATTTCAGTTGAACTTCCGAAACACGTGTAGGGCAAATGGTGGAGTTCGGATTGAAATGAAATGCAATCTTTAACTTCATATATATATATATATATATATATATATATATATATATATATATATATATATATATATATATATATGATATGTATATATATATATATATATATATATATATTTATATATATATATATATATAATATATATATATAATATATATATATATATATATATGTATATATATATATAGTGGTTTCTCGGGAAGAACCAAGTTGAGAATTTAATGCTTTACGTTTCGGCTCCCATTTTGGAGTCAATATCGAGAGGGATACGGTTCGGGATACGGTTCGATTTCCTCTTGATAATGACTCCAAAATGGGGAACCTCTCAACGTGGTTCTTCCCGAGAACCTAGTGATTTTCATTCATCTGACCGCGGAAATCTATCCGAATATATATATATATATATATATAATATATATATATATATATATATATATATATATAATATATATATATATATATATAATATATATATATATATATATATATATATATATATATATATATATATATATATTCGAAAATATTTCCGCGGTTAGTACAATTAAACCTATAGCCAAGATTATTACGGTTCTAAAATTTAATATTAAACTCACCAGTCTTCCCGGTTGAACCGCATCGATATCCATTGGGCCGAGATTTCGACATCCTCTGTGATGTCTTCTTCAGGTCTTCCAGTGTCTCAGCCTTCCAAGTTTCCAGAGACTACTACACTTATCGCTAGTCACTTTACTACTGTACTAGTAGTAACAGTACAATAATAGTGCAGTACTACTGTGCTGTACTAGTAGTAAAGTGACTAGTGATAAGTGTAGTAGTGTCTGGGGACTCGGGAGACTGAGATTCCGGAAGCCCTATCAGAGAGGATGTAGAAAACTTGGCCCAATGGATATCGACGCGGTTCAACCCGGAAGACTGGTGAGTTTAATATTAATTTTTGTAATAGTATTAATCTTAGCTCTAGGTTTAATATATATATATATATATATATATATATATATATATATATATATATATATATATATATATATATATAAATACCCCTGATGGGTCACACTAATTTATAACATATAAGACAAAAATATTGTACATCTGGACCTTGATGAAGACTTGGAAATTGTTAACGAGATGAGGACTAGCTCCAATTGACTTATTTGTCACTCCTCCTCTAATCATGATTTCACTCCTATACACTGTCGACTTTTCTCATAATTTTCGGTCATACCAGTTCAATTTTGTTCAGTACCTAATTTTAGAATTTAATATTCTATTTTTAATTTTTAATTCTTAATTTTTAAATTAGTATTTAATACAATATAAATATTTTTTTACCAATTTTCAACTTACTCTTTAACATCAGTCTTTGACATTGTTCACTTCATACTTTCAGTGTACTGTTTCTGAAACCATTTACTTTTTCTACTTCTTAATTTCATCTATAATTAGCATTCTACGATAATAAATCCTCACTACCAAGTCACACACTAAGTCCACTTTTCTGTAGAAAAATAATTTTATTTCAACTTTCGTCAACTTTACTCTTAAACTTTGCCCCAAATTTAGATTATAGTTTTACATTTGTGCATAAGTTGCACACTCCAATTAACATTACGTTACTTAGGCAACCCATTTTGCAATCAATAAAATATCATTTAGTGGTATTTTACATTTATTCTATCACCTTCTTTATTGTTCTACATCCATCGTTGTCACGTAAACATGATTAATAATAACATATAATAATTTTTCCTCAATAACATATCATCACACAACATTATTAACTTAACTCGATACGTCATTGGGAAAGTATTTTGTATTTATTTTCATATTTTGCATTTCATATTTTTTTACTGTAATATAATATGATCTTATTTAATGGTATTAATACACCAATATTTTAAAGGTTAATTTTTTCTTTGTGCAGATAACAGCAATGAGTAAACCCAGCTAATTTTTGTAATATTTAAATTAATTGCTAGTTTGTTCCCAATTAAAATATTGTATTTTTTATTCGTTATTATTTTAATTTAGTTAACTAGCGACCTCTAAGTTTTACACAAAACAAACTATATAGTGTTTAAATGAAATCGTAGGCTTCCACGGCCAGAGTCAGAATTATAGTTTATTCGTCTTCCGGGTTTGGACCATGTCATTTGTGAGTGACCCAAAAGTGGGTTCATCTCGACGTTTCGCTACAATTGTATGTAGCTTCTTCAGGAGAACAAAAAAGGAAAAAGAAAGAAAGAAGAAAACAAAAGAACAGGAAGATGGGTAGTTAGCAACGGTAACTCAGTTACTCAACGCAACCAGAGGCGAATACTAACTACCAAGATGGGCATTTGGTCACAGTAACTCAACTACTCAACGCAGCCAGAGGTGAAAACCAAATGCCAGGACAGGGATTCACGTCCAACAGCTCAGAACACTAACGCGTCGAGAGGCGGGGAGTGAATCCGACGATTACTCCGCTACCGCTCTATTTATAGTCGCGGTGCCTGTCGTGTCGGGACGTATCGGCACACTTCGTGGCGCGAACGTCAAGAAGCGCGCGCTGGCCAATCATGTGGCTGCATCGTGGTGGCGGGACCGGACGGCGGTTCTAGACTGAGATTCCAGATGGGAGACAAGTAGTATCCTTCCTCTCGATTGATATTATGGGGATTTTTTCGGATCTCTAGAGATTCGCGGATTTTCCTGGAATAAAAGAAGGGGCTTTTAGAAATAATATGGGTTTTTTTCGAAAAATATGGAATGACCGGTTTCTTGGCAGTGTTATGCAACTGCAGAATGGGAGAAAAGACCTGATCGAATGCATCTTTGATGCTCTTGAATCCGAGTTTTGACGGAACGACCAGTTTCGCCAATATACACATGTCCACATGAACAAGGAATAGAATAGACACCACAGGAAGATAGGGGCGATAATGGGTCCTTAGGAGAGGGTAGATATTGTGAGATTCTCTTGGGTGGTCGAAAAGTAGTCCTGATACCTTCTTTGCGAAGAATTTTGCCAATCCTATCAGTGACATTTCGAATATACGAAAGAAAAGCCACAGGAGTATTACCCGAAGATTCTGAATTTGTCGTCCTAGGGTGTAAAGGGGGATGTAGATGCCGGTGTGTAATATTTTGAATTGTGGACTTGGAGTAACCGTTGGCGACAAGGGTTTTTTGCAGATGGCCAAGTTCTTCTCTAAGGTTGTCGGGTTCAGAAATCGAAATGGCCCGATGGATGAGAGAGTTGATCACAGAATTCTTTTGGGCAGGATGGTGGTGTGATGAAGCATGTAGGTAACGATTCGTGTGAGTCTTTTTTCTATAAACAGAGTGACCCAATCGGCCATTGGGCTTGGAGGTGACTAACACATCGAGAAAGGGAAGGGACCGATTATTTTCTACTTCCATTGTGAATTTTATACTCGGATGTTGTGAGTTAAGATGATCTAGGAAGGGAGAAAGGGTATGTTGACCATGGGGCCAGATGATAAATGTATCATCAACGTAGCGGAACCAGACTTTTGGTTTTAAGGGGTAAGATTCTAGGCACCTCTCACTAACACCGTCGTTAATCTTTCTTCTCACCAATTAACAAGTGCAGAAAGCAGTCTTCTATCTAAAGGTCTTAATTTTGCTATCACTCCTTCCAGAATTCCTACCGAAGAAATAGTTTCAAATGTGGAAGCGGCACTCCGCACAATTCCCAAAATTCCAGCCGACCGTATCCGCTTTGACGTCGCTAAATGTCTTGATACAGCCAAAATCCCTACTTCCAATATATCTCGTGAGGAATTCATAGCTCTCAAAAATCTCTGTTCTCTTTCTGAGATAATAATCCTTCCTGCAGACAAAGGTAATGCCACAGTCATCCTGGATACTCCTTCCTACATAGAGAAAGTAAACGACTTACTTAGGGATACATCCTGTTATAATACAATTTCTCGAGACCCCACTCCTAGAGTCGAACGCGAAATTGCCCATGTCATCAAACAATCCGATCTTTCCGATGATATTAAGAAGTCCATAGTTCCGAAAAACTCCATCTGCCCCAGAATTTATGGTCTTCCCAAAATCCATAAAGATAACGTACCTCTTCGTCCCATTGTGACTACGATTAACTCTCCTACCTACAAACTCGCAAAGTACTTGTCGAATCAGTTTAAGACCTATACTGGTCGTACCTCTTCTTATGTCCGAAATTCCACACATTTCATCACCTTAATCTCCTCTCTCACAGTCGATCCCCAAGACATTCTCGTCAGTTTCGATGTATCATCCCTATTTACCAATATCCCCATACATGACTCTCTAGTTGTTCTGCGAGATCACTTGACCAATGATAACAAGTCTTTGGTTTTGGCAGATCTTGCGGAAAAATGCCTCCTTTCAACATATTTTTCTTTTAGAGGCAATTTCTACAAACAAATATCTGGAACACCAATGGGTTCTCCCCCTTTCCCCTGTCATTGCTGACATTTTCATGGAAGCCTTTGAGTCTTTAGCCCTAGAATCTTACCCCTTAAAACCAAAAGTCTGGTTCCGCTACGTTGATGATACATTTATCATCTGGCCCCATGGTCAACATACCCTTTCTCCCTTCCTAGATCATCTTAACTCACAACATCCGAGTATAAAATTCACAATGGAAGTAGAAAATAATCGGTCCCTTCCCTTTCTCGATGTGTTAGTCACCTCCAAGCCCAATGGCCGATTGGGTCACTCTGTTTATAGAAAAAAGACTCACACGAATCGTTACCTACATGCTTCATCACACCACCATCCTGCCCAAAAGACTTCTGTGATCAACTCTCTCATCCATCGGGCCATTTCGATTTCTGAACCCGACAACCTTAGAGAAGAACTTGGCCATCTGCAAAAAACCCTTGTCGCCAACGGTTACTCCAAGTCCACAATTCAAAATATTACACACCGGCATCTACATCCCCCTTTACACCCTAGGACGACAAATTCAGAATCTTCGGGTAATACTCCTGTGGCTTTTCTTTCGTATATTCGAAATGTCACTGATAGGATTGGCAAAATTCTTCGCAAAGAAGGTATCAGGACTACTTTTCGACCACCCAAGAGAATCTCACAATATCTACCCTCTCCTAAGGACCCATTATCGCCCCTATCTTCCTGTGGTGTCTATTCTATTCCTTGTTCATGTGGACATGTGTATATTGGCGAAACTGGTCGTTCCGTCAAAACTCGGATTCAAGAGCATCAAAGATGCATTCGATCAGGTCTTTTCTCCCATTCTGCAGTTGCAGAACACTGCCAAGAAACCGGTCATTCCATATTTTTCGAAAAAACCCATATTATTTCTAAAAGCCCCTTCTTTTATTCCAGGAAAATCTGCGAATCTCTAGAGATCCGAAAAAATCCCCATAATATCAATCGAGAGGAAGGATACTACTTGTCTCCCATCTGGAATCTCAGTCTAGAACCGCCGTCCGGTCCCGCCACCACGATGCAGCCACATGATTGGCCAGCGCGCGCTTCTTGACGTTCGCGCTACGAAGTGTGCCGATACGTCCCGACACGACAGGCACCGCGACTATAAATAGAGCGGTAGCGGAGTAATCGTCGGATTCACTCCCCGCCTCTCGACGCGTTAGTGTTCTGAGCTGTTGGACGTGAATCCCTGTCCTGGCATTTGGTTTTCACCTCTGGCTGCGTTGAGTAGTTGAGTTACTGTGACCAAATGCCCATCTTGGTAGTTAGTATTCGCCTCTGGTTGCGTTGAGTAACTGAGTTACCGTTGCTAACTACCCATCTTCCTGTTCTTTTGTTTTCTTCTTTCTTTCTTTTTCCTTTTTTGTTCTCCTGAAGAAGCTACATACAATTGTAGCGAAACGTCGAGATGAACCCACTTTTGGGTCACTCACAAATGACACGGTCCAAACCCGGAAGACGAATAAACTATATAGTGTTTTTTTGAGTATTTACCAAAAATCAACTATCCAGTGTATAAAGGAATTGTCAATTTTCAAATAATTTTACTTTCTTCTTGACTTATTTAGTTGGCTTGTTTTATCCAGTGGGTAAAGTAGTCCCCTTTTTTAAAGATGCAAAAAGTATGTTACCAAAATTTGAAAAAACAAAAAAATAAAACAAATATGTATAGTTATAATTGTTTATGGAAATTCTGCTTAATTAACAAGTACGGAAATAACGTACATCAAATTTTCTTGAATACACTGAAGTGTTAATACACTGAAGAAACTTAGTAATTCACAATAAACGAAGAAAAAAAGAAAATAATCTTAGTTCACCAAAATAATTTATGAAATATATGAATAAAAATCTAAAATAGAGGTGAAAAAGGCCTGTAAGGCCTGAAAGGTCTAGCAGTAGCAATTACAGTTTATACATCGTTTACTGTTCGGAACGTTTTGCTCTTTTCTCGATGAGATCAAAATTTCTATCTGAAGATCAAAAGCTATGACCGGAAATTAAAAATTTGTGATCGATGGTATCAAAATGTCCATTGGCTACTTCTTCTTCTTAAGGTTCCATCTTCTAACGAAGGTTGGATATCAACATGGCAATTCTTATTTTACTTACAGCAGCTCTAAATAGTTGGCTAGAGCTCAGACTAAACCATTCCCTTAGATTTCGTAGCCAGGAGGTTCGTCTTCTTCCTACATCTCTTTTACCTTTTATTTTGCCCTCTATAATCAAACGTAGTAGCCCATAACGAGGACCTCTTAATATATGACCGAAATATTCAAGTTTCCGCCTCTTAATTGTCTGTACAATTTCTTCCCTCTTATTAACCCTATCAAGGACTTCAATATTGGTAATTTTGTCTACCCATGCTATTCGTAGCATCCTTCGATAACACCAACGCTCAAAAGCTTCCAATTTCTTAATCTCCAGTTGTTTCAATGTCCATGCCTCAGATCCGTAGAGCAAAGTTGTAAAAATGTAGCAGCGCAATAACCTTATCCTTAGATCCATTCTTAGGTCTCTACTACACAATAGATGTTTCATTTTTACAAATTTTGCCCTTGCTATTTCTATACGGCTTTTAATCTCTTGCGTTTGTTCTGCGTTTTGACTAACCAATGTTCCTAGATATTTGTATTTATCTACCCTTTCTATCTGGATATTATTAATATGGAGTGTCTCGTTGTCTTTTGGATGTTTTGTAATGACCATGAATTTTGTTTTCTTTAAGTTCATTTTAATACCATATATGGTACACTTTTCATTCAGCCGTTCCAGTATGTTTGTTAGACTTTGCAGAGTTGAAGTGAATATGACAGTATCATCGGCATATCTTATATTATTAATAATTTCACCATTTATTATCATTCCATCGTTACACTCTCCTAAAGCTTCTTGGAAAATGGCTTCGCTATATATATTAAACAGCAGTGGTGACAATACACAGCCCTGTCTCACACCCCGAAGAATTTCTATTTCTTCCGACATTTGATTTTCAATTCTTATTTTGACTTTCTGGTTCCAGTAGAGGTTCGAGATTACTCTGATGTCGCGGCTATCGATGTTTTTCATTTTTAAAATATTAATTAGTTTATTGTGCTGTACCTTGTCAAATGCTTTTTCAAAATCAATAAAACATGTATACATGTCTTGGTTCATATCCAGATTTCTTTGCATGAGCACATTTATACCGAACAATGCTTCCCTGGTTCCCGTGCCGTTTCTAAAGCCTAACTGACTATCACTAATTTCATCATCCAGCTTTCTGTAAATTCTGTTGTGGACTATTCGTAGAAATACTTTCAAAACATGGCTCATTAATGCAATTGTACGGTGTTCTGAGCATTCTTTTGCATTTTGCTTTTTGGGAATAATTACGAATGTGGATACTAACCACTCCTTTGGTAAAATACCTGTTTGATAAATATGATCATAAAGTTCTACTAGAATGTCTATCATTTCATCATCGATCAGTTTAAGAAACTCAATCGGGATTTCATCCGGACCTGTGGCCTTTTTCCCTTTTGTCTGTTTTAATGCGTATTGAACTTCCTGTTTTAAAATTTTTGGTCCCGATTCACCAGAGTCCTCATCTATGATTTGTTGTCTGTCATCCCCAAATAGTTCTTTTATGTATTCTGTCCATCTGTTTAGTTGTTGTTTTGTATCTGTGAGAATGTTACCATTCGAGTCTTTTATAACATGTATATTATTTTGTTTTCCCGACGTCATTTCCTTCACTTTCCGATGAATATTGAAACTATCATATTTCTTTTCATATTCTTCTATTTCGTGACACTGTTCAGTTAGCCATCTTTCTTTTGCTGTTATTATGTCTTTTCTAATCCTGCTGTTTAAGGATTTGTATTTGCTAGTGTTTATGTTTTTATATTTTCTTCTTTCATTCATGAGAGTTAGTATTTCGTCTGTCATCCACATACGTCTTTTCTTTGGTATTGGTCCACGTATTTCTTCTCCCGCTTCTTTTAAAGCTTGTTGAACCTCTCTCCAATTTTCATTTACGTCTTTAGAGTTGGTGTTTTTTGACTTGATGGGTTTAAGATTATCATTGATTTTCTGTCTAACTCTTTGTTCTATCTGAGTATCTTTTAATCTTGTCACATCGAATTCTTTTCTAATCTTTTTGTTTTTTAACTTTTTTAATTTTGCTTCCATTTCGACAATAATAGGGACGTGATCCGAGTATATATCGGCACCTGGATAAGTTTTTGCTGATTTTATTGAATTTTTAAACCTATTTCTGATCAAGACAAAGTCTATTAGGTTTCTGACGATGTGTGATTCTCGGTCTGCTGGTGATTGGCTACTAGGAAAATATAAAAGAAAAGAAATATTTCCAATTGCCCTGCACATTTCTCGCTCCATGTACATAGCTTTTGCTTATACATAAGTTGAAAGTTTTCCTGTATTCATGGCTTGTAGAAGACATGGTGCCATTTGGTTCTCACCATGACCCGATTTCCGCTCTTGCCAGATGTACATTATCCTATCTGACGTATCTTGCAGGCGTATTATGACATTGTAGCATGATAATTGGCAGCTATAATACATACTACCATGCGTCAATTTGGGAAGCAAAAATACTTTTTGTAGATCCATGGTAATGATACAGGTATCGTTACCTGGAAAAGTACTGCTCGTACTGTCTTCTTGAATAACATTAAGAGCTTTATCTGTTTTTTGTGTGATGTAATTCTAACTAAGTTTTAGCTTTTCTGGATACATTAAGGTCTTTGTCCTTGCTTTTTATAAAAAGTAAATCACAAGCCTTGCAAATATCCTTTCTTTTGTTTTAAAAGCGTTGAAAAGCTTAGTAACATTAAGGTCTAGACTAAGACATTATTTTTCTCTTTTTGAAGGATTGTAGTGCCTCTCGTCCCTCGGGATGCTAATAATGTGATGTTTTACCATTTATGTATCACGAAGAGTGCACTTAAATTTTTTAACACCTCCGCGTTTATCTTTGAAGGTTATAAACCCCTCCTTTTTGCGCCGAGCGCATATTTCCACAAACGTCTTTTACACAATCTTTTCACGTTACCTTGCCCATCTAGAATAGCAAAAGCTACGGTTCATTGTCACCGACTTTCTGATAAATCATCATAACTACCATGACGGCGATGTTGGACTGATAAAACTTGCAATAATCCCGTGAGATAGCTACCTTGCTCGATGAGTTCAAGGCTATGATACTGATACAAGTCGAAAAGCTTCAATTTCATATCAATCACGTCAAAACAGCCGAATTTACATTTGCATGTGATCTAAAATAGAAAAATCTCATGATGATATCATATCAATAAAGCCAAAGCAACAATAAAGAAAAAAAGTATCGAATACCACTGGTAGCTATTTTGAGAATTGGATAAGAAAGCAAAAAAATATAGCTAGAGGTAAACCAGCACAAAACAAAATACATGCCGATACGGATGGACGACACAACTCAGAAATTTCTAAGAACAAAGAAACATAAATTTGAGAGCTACTTGAGAGTAATAATAGGGAAAACCGGAAAAAAGAAAACAGAAAAGAATTCTGAAAGTCAAAAAACATATGGAATTAATAGAAATCTGCTGAGAAATAACACTCTAAGTAAGAGAATAAAGACGAACCTACATAAGACCTGTTTTTACATATGGGATGAAAATACTGACGATTAATAAGAAAGAAAAAGATAACCTTCTGAAATTTTAAAGAAAAATAATAAGAACGATACTGAATAAAACTTTTAAACCTGAATATTTGTGATATTTTCCTTATTCGCAAAAATCCAATTTTTTGTGCATTTATAAAAAAGTTACCAATAAACATTGACTTTTGACACTATTTTTGCAAGAATAACCAATAATAAATCAATAAAAATGTAATAATAATAATAATTTAAGCAATAACTTTACAAATTCTTATTTTAAAAAATAATGCTGTATGCTTGCACAAGAATTGCAAGCCGCGTTCAGCATTCATTATTTATTATTATAGACATATTAAGTATGAATAAAGCTTACAGACGCGACGTATGGCGTAACGCTATTCGTGGCGGCGTACAGCGTTTATTTAAACATGATTTAAACCCACCACCTTATCGGACCAATCATATTTTCCCTATTTATTTAAAATAAGTTAACGTGAACTGGTTTTAAAGTTACTATATGAATACCAATTTAAGTTGCCCATTACTTTATTACGTTTTTTGTTAATTTTAAAATTTCACCACTGTATTTAGTTTCATTTACTAGTGTATACATTGTATTTGAAAGCTATTTTCTTTTAATAATTAAAGCATGACCAACCACAATCTAACGATAGACGTATATACAGTACTCTCTCTCTCTATAGCAATATGCAAGGGACCGATAATTTTCATCGTTATAAGGAGAGATCGTTATAGAGAGAGAGAGACAAAATTCGGTACTGTAATATTAATAATACTGTACTAAATAACCTATTTTAATTTAAAAAATTACACAATACAGCAATACAAAAACTCAATACAGAATGAATAAAAAGACTGTAAAATTAAAACATGTGTACTGTACAATAACAAAGTACTATGCTACTGTAAAATATATTTAGCTTACATTACCAAAAAAGTCTGTCAGCTTGGTCGTTTTCCTTTTCCCCTTCCACAGAACTGACTTGACCTTGTCCTAAAGACGCAGAGAATCTTCCATAGCACGCGCAGAGAGTCTTCCTGGTGGATGAAGAATCGATGCAGTATTTTGCATCGATTTTGCATCTATACTGATTACTTCATAAAGAAGAATGAAAACAAAGGCCAAAATTAAAGAAAAATTAAACAAAGAAAATATAGTCAGATACATAAAATTTCTTCGCATTGAATAGAAAGAACATAATCATGACGCTCACACTCAGATATGCTGAGAAGAATAACTAAATGCCACTGTGGCCCATGTGTATTTTAAAAGCCAAAGCAGTAACTATAATTCCTAGGGATTATAACTCTTAAGAAATTAGTTTATAAACAGAATAAACAGAACATTACTTAGAAAAATAACACTAGCAACAAATATAAACAGTATAGGCATAAACAAAATATCATAAATATTACGAAAACACCGAAGTAAAATCTTAGTACTTCACTACACTATGACAATATTAGATACACTCTTTTTCTGTAAGTTTATTGGAGATTGAAAGGTCGGGTGTTCTCAATGTTCTTCAATGAAAAAGTTTGGCAAAGAAGATTTGGATAAAAATACTGTCTGATATTGCTAAACACACAGTAGCAATTATTTTGCTAGCACTTGTTATTTATTGGTATAGTTTTAGGTTCCAATTCGTAACATACTAATGAAAAGTGCAGATTTGGCGCAGTAGTACATTTGGTTGGAATCGTTGAATTTTTTATGTGTTTATATTAAATTGCTGTAATTAAGATTTCGGCTACATATTGGTTTTAAAATACATTTTTATAATAAGTTTTTTTTTTATTTTTTAATTCTTAAACTTCACCTGTAACACTTCTTACGAACCCATTCTTCCAGATATGGATACCCCAGTTAAATCTACTATCCAATGAAAATAAACTGATGACTCTCTTTTTAAGTAAAAGTTATTTGTGTTAATTTTAAACTGTTTACTTCGACCCTTCAGAGGTTACGCCATCTTTAAAATTTAAGTAGAGATGTTTAAAATACTGGGTTATTCGTAGTTGTAGGGTTTAAGCATTTGAGCGCTTTCTAGCAAATGTTTGGTAGTTTTCGCCATCATATGAATTTGTTCCATAATACAGTTGTTTCCTAAACCTAAACTGATAATTTGGTAAAACATATATTATATTACTCTCGTCGACAATGGTATTTAGCCATTCAAACATTTTCGATAATAAGCAACAAGTTAATTGTACGTGATGAGTACTCGTTTACGAGGTCCTGATTGGGTTTTGGTATATGAATAATTTGGGGCACTCTGCTGAAGTGAAAACAACCTATTTTTAAAAATGAATTTAAAATATAAATAAGTATCTTTAAAATATAATTATGCCATTTTTATTAATTCTATTGTTTTTGTATTAGAGTAATTTTCTTTTAAGTAATTTTCAAGTTCTAGTTAACATTATTTTATTCTCTGGATGTCTAATCAACTACACCCTTTTTCGAAATTTTCTTTATTCCGTTATAAGTATATTTATGTTATCAAAAGTATTTTCATTATTACTGTCATTTTTAAGAGGCACGATTAGGTTAAAACATATTTATGTTTCGTATCCACGGCTCTTCCAGTGCGTTTTTTTGTTCAAAATTTGTTAAAAATTAAAAAAAAACTATAAAGTTAACGGTGTAGATCGATAAAAAAGGGGAATAGAGATCAAATGAGATCGGAGAAATTTGGAGGTAGACATTTCTTTTACTATAGCGAAATTAAAAAGATGGGAAATCTTTGCTGACTGTCTGTCTGTAAAATGATGAGTTGAGCGCCACGAGGAGAAGGCGTCACGGATAGCGTCACAAAAAAACTGTTTTGCACATCGATTCGCTAGTCTTGATCAATTCGTTTCTAGTCTTCATATATTTATTCTAAGTAGGTTTAAGTTAAAATAAACTGCATAAAAAATAATTAAAAAATACAGACAATAAATGAAAATAAAAAAAAAAGAATCTATCAATAAAAGATTCGATTCGTAATGATTGCCAAAATTTAAACCTCATTAATGTCATTTAATTATTAAAAATATTGAATAGTCTGTTTAAATTTTATTTATTTACATTCTATTATTAATTTATTATCTTGTCTGAATTTGACAGGTTTGTCAGAAGTAAACAACATATGCTTCGTAAAAATAGTAGCAGGAGGCGTTAGGAGCAAACTTAATAATTTGTTAAAATATTTTAATATAATATAATTTGTTTAAAACATAATTAATAATATAAATAATAAAGTTACTTTATTTAATTTTAAAAATATTATTTAAATTTTAAAAATACAGAAAATATAGTAACTATAAAGTTTAGCGCTCATCTGCTATACTGCCTACTGCATCGACTTTTTTTATTATTTTTAGGTGTCCAGCTTTGTTAGTTATTTAAGGTATATTTAAATGGATGCAGTTAGCTTTATAGCTGAAATTTATTTTTTTTCGCGTGAAATATTGAATATTTATAAAAAAATAAAAAAAAATAAAAAAAAATCACAAACAAACAAAAAAGGAAAAATCAAAACAACTCAATTATTTAATTTATTTTTAACTTACATTTAGTATTAACTCGAACTCTGATTGTTGTTCTGTAAATACAAATTACAAAACAGTCTGGTCAATTGGCTATGCCAAGGCCATTAAAAAAATATATTGAATATTTCTTTTACATGTTGTTAATTTAAAACTATTGGTGATTGGACTTTTACAACATTAAACATTAAAAATAAAATAAAACAAAACTAACAAGACTATGTACAACCTGATACAATCTGATATTTAAAAAAATCAATATAGATATTTAAATATGTAATATATTCTCAGCTCGTTAGTCAATGACTTTTAATATCACTCGTTAATAATTAATGTTTTAAACAACAATGAATCGAATGCACTCATGTCTGAATAGTTTCGCAGCACACTTTCTTCGACCTCAATTTCCATAAATACATGAATAGTTCCCATCCATTGTATGTTTTCTCTATAGGTTGGTGATTATTCTAATGCATTATTGTTTGATTAATTTTATTATTAAATAAAATTTCTACACTCGATTTTTATTGATGGACGGCAATATTATTGGAAGCTTTAAACTTGGGTGGAGTTTTATACATAATAATGTCGTCTCGTTCAGAAAATCTTAGTAATATGATTGCATGTTATGGTTGTATTTCATCTGATGAGCTTTTATGTAGTATATATCTTTTCTTTATAAATTTTTAGAATGCAATAAAAGAAAAAAATATGTTGGTAAATAAAGAAACAATGTTAAACCAACTAGTATATCTGAGGGTAAAATAGAAATTTTTTTCAGAAGATAAATGAAATGAAAAGAGTTTTTGATAAAGGACGAGGCGTTTTCGGATAATCGTTGTAAGGATAAAAAGAGATGTTTTGCCAATTTCTGAGTGGGGCAGTTGTATCCACTGACGATGGGCCTTAGAGGAATATTGGGCTTATGGATTTTTGGAAGGCCGTATATCTTTGGAATTCGAGATGAATTTTCTCTGGGTATAAGAGATTTTTTGATTTCTGGAGGTATAGTAGACTTATTTATAATGGATTTGGTAGTTTTCTTTTGTTTCTTTGTTTGACATTGTTTCTTTATTTACCAACATTCCCATCGATGAAACTATTTCCATCTTGTAGTCTAAACATCATATCCCCCAAGACACATTATTTCTTATAAAACACTGCATGTCTAATACATATTTTTTATTTCAAAATCATTTCTATCACAAATCTGTGTATTTAATACAGAAAACAATTAACACAAATCTGTGTATATGCAATGATGAATAAGTCAACGCAATGTAAGTTGCATAAGTCTAGATGAACTAAGTAAGAAACTTAATTTATTTTATTTATGTTATGAATTTATTTTAATATGTTAATAGTATTTTTTAAATTATTTAATAAACAAATGTGTTAAACTGTACACCTTAAAAGACAATTATAAAGTAAATAGTTTATTAAGCCTAATTCTGCAATATTAAAGCGTGATATATTTGGCTCAAGTTACTTATGTCTGTTCTCTTATTGAGAGCATTTGGGTGTTTGAGAATTGAACACATTTCCAAAAACTGTCTTTTGACGAGATTGCGTTCAGTGCCAAGAATCTTAACTTCATTAAAATCCATCTTATGTTTAGTATTGATGGCATCTTGAGCTAAAGCACAAGTGTGTTTTGCTAAATTAATATCACTACGATGTGTAGTAAGACTCCCTCTTAATGATCTCCCGGTTTGACCGATATAACATGAGTCGCACTCAGCACAAGGTATATGATAAATGGTATTCACTAGTTCCAAAAGGGACAAGGGTGTTTTAGTTTTTGAAAACAAATTTCTAACAGTCTTAGCATTCTTGGCAGCAATTTTGACAGGTACGTTATTCTGTTTATACAGTTTAGTAAGCTTCTCAGTAACTTGAGGAAAATAAGGTAAAGATGAATAATGGGTGATAGGATTCCCAAGATCAGTATCAGGTAGAACAATGCTATTAATTGAATTATTTGACATTATTCTAAGTTGGTCACCATTGTGTATGTCATCAAAAGAGAAGCCATAGCTTTGTGAATAAAGGTATTTATTAATGAGAGAGGAAGGATATGAATTCTCAATCAGAATATTTCGTAGTAATTTAAGGGATTCCCTTCGATTAATCGGATGTGTCAATCTATTTAGCCGACAGCTTAGAGCTTTAATAAATTTTAATTTATATTTAAAAAGATGACAGGAATGGTAGTTAAGGAACCTATTGGAGGCCATCGGGTTCCTATACCAACTTGTGGTTAGGGTGTTGTCTACCTAATATATATATATATATATATATATATATATATATATATATATATATATATATATATACCTAATATATATATATATATATATATATATATATATATATATATATATACAGTGGAACCTCGATTATCCGTCTCTCTATTAACCATCACCTCTGTTAACCGTCAGGGTCCATACATAAGTTATAATGACAACTTAAGTAAAAATTTAGTCATCAATTAATTTCGTTTGAGTAAAATTATGCCACCATCGCATTTATTTATGTAAATAATTATTGTTCTTATTCAGGGCTCCAGACTAAATTTCAATTTAAATAGGTAATGATAAATAATACCGTGCTTTTAGAGTTTCATTTTTAGAATCGCAAGCCGAAAATAAAAACGCAGAGCACAATAATAAAGTCAATATCTGTGTGTCAACATAATTCAATTTGATTCAAATTAGAACATTGATTGTGTCACTAAGTGGCATTTAGCAAAAAGTATGATGTTCCGAGAACAACAATCAATGATTTAAAGAAAAATTCTGATGGAATTGAAAAGTATGCTTTGCAAATGGGATCGTTAGATGGCCAAATGAAACATAGTTAGACAATGAAAAAAGCCACAAATGAATTATTCGACACGGCACCACACGACACTCTGTATTTGGGGTTCGTTCAAAAAAGAAGCTTAGGTGTTTCTTTGTCTGGCCCATTCCTGTCCAATAGTTGCCGAAAAAGTATTGTTTTTCAACGAGATATACGAGAACTGAAAATCGAAGGTGAAAAATTGAGCGCTGCAAGTCGTTGACGAATATAAAAGAAAGTTTCAAGATATGATCGATGAATATGGTTTGACACGAGATCAAATTGATTCGACTGTACTCATACAGTCCCATACAACATAAATCCCTCTTAAATTGTCAAAAAAACATACAACTATAATTTAAGAGTTATACTAAGAATTTTTTTAATGTTCGGTTAACCGTCCTTTCGATTATCCGTCATACCCTTGGTCCGGTGCCCTGACGGATAATCGAGGTTCCACTGTATATATTAATATACCCGGTATTTAGGCGGCACACGCCCTTCCGGGGTAGGGATCTATGGAGGAGTATCACCGAACCACAAGCCCTTATCCTTGCTGTACTGCTCCACCATAGGCTGATCAGATACCAGCATATTCTAGACTAAGCCGCAGATTCATTTAGAATTTTAAACTGCTGCGTTAGCCTTTTTGTTTTCTGTACACCGAGCTAGGGATATATATATATATATATATATATATATATATATATATATATATATATATATATATATATATATATATATATATATATATGTATATATATGTAGTTTACAAAAAACATTTGCGGTGTACTAAATATTGCTGTATTAACTGCATTTTATAATTTTACATTTGTTTTTAGAACTACGAGAAGCATTTGAAGCAGAATCTCAAGAAATTAAGAAAAATCGCCTTCTTCTTACGGCCGCTGTACCTGTAGGTCCAGATAATATAAAAGGCGGATATGACGTCCCAGCTGTAGCGTCGTATCTTGACTTCATTAACCTTATGGCTTACGATTTTCACGGTAAATGGGAAAGAGAAACAGGACACAATGCCCCGCTTTATTCACCTAGCAGTGACAGTCAATATCAAAAGCAATTGAATGTTGAACATGCAGCAAATCTTTGGGTTAAATTGGGTGCTCCCAAGGAGAAAATGGTAATAGGGATGCCTACCTACGGTAGATCGTTTACTTTATCAGATTCCAATAAACATGGTGTACATGCTCCTAGTAGTAGTGGTGGCAAAGAAGGACCTTATACAAAAGAAGGGGGATTTTTGGCGTATTATGAGGTAATTCTAATAAAATATATAACATATATAAAAAAAGAATATAAATAACGGCTGCGTTTATAAAAAAAAGCATGCAGATATCTATAAAGAATTGTATGTTTTGTATTTGTAATTTATACAACTAGTAATTGTTTTTTTACATTTCTGTATACATACTTATTTAAACAGATTTTGACATTGCATAAATTATTACCTACATGTATTTTTACATACATAAATTTCTAATTACATGGGTTTTACAAGCATTGACATACACACATTTATTTATACACATACTGATTTGTTTATATATTATTATTGATTTAAGAAAACTTAAAATTCAGTATCGATCGTTCTTTTGACCGAGTCAGTCGATAATTTCGTTACGGGCCGAGCCGGTTCCTAATTACTTGGTGTTTGTTTTTAACTTTTTACATATTAGACATAAAATTAAAAAGTGTATACTATCTAATAATTGATACAAAATAATATCGGTCCCCGATGGGGGACAAAAATAAACAAGGGACGTCTTTTATGACGACAGATACTGACATAAATAACAGTGATTCCAATTTAAGTGTTAATAATATTAATCATAAATCTAGTGAGGATAGTGATGTCCAGAAAACAGCGAAGCAGTTGGAACCGAAAACATTCAATCTCCTCTCAGATAAGTACAATGTACAAAATATTTGGGTATACATAGAAAGTACCGACAATAACAATTTGGGTAGATTACATCCAATGACTGTTGGTCATATTCTTTTTAAAAAATTTAATCTTAAAAGCATTCTTGAAATTAAAAGTATAGGCCGAAACCGGATTAAAGTTTTATTAAAATCACTTCTAGAGGCAAATAATTTAGTAAATCATCTACAACTGAAATCAGAAAATTTAAGAGCATTTATACCGAACCATTTACTGGAAGTTAAAGGGCTAATAAGAGACGTGGATACTCGTTTTGATATTGACTATCTCATGGAAAATATCGAATCAGACTCACGCGTTATTAACATATATAGGTTAAATAGGAAAGTGCAAAAAGAAGACAAAACAGTCGAATTTGTACCAAAAAAATCTATTGTCGTTACTTTCGAGGGGAATATTTTACCAAATCGCGTAGCTTTTAATCGAGTTTTTTTCTCGGTTGAACAATTTGTAGGAAGAGTAACCCAGTGTTACAAATGTTTAAGATATGGGCACGTATCTAAACAGTGTAACAGCACTCAAGAAAAGTGTATAAATTGTGGTGAAATTAAAGACGATAAACATAATTGTGATAGAAATATGATTTTTTGTATACACTGTAAAAGCAAAGATCACGTATCTATCTCAAAAAAGTGTCCCTCTTATGACAATCAAAAAAAAATTAAAAATATAATGATAGAGCAAAAAACCTCATTTAAGGAAGCCAAAGAAATATCTGAAAATTCCTTATCCAGTTTAGTAAGTCACAACTCCTTTTCACCTCTAACAAATTATGACAAACATTTTCCAGAACTTCCTAACAACGAACGTAAATCTTTATCTTAGCCAAATCGTAATCAAATCTCTTCAAATTTCAATTACAATCAAAATAATTCCTTTTCTCAACACACTCATGCGAGTGCTAGACCTCCAATCAAAAAGAAGAGAAAATCAAACTCTCCCACTATCCAATCACCTGTTCAAAAACCATTATTTCCATTCACCTTTGGACCTTCACAACCTTTGACAATAAATTCAAATAAACCAAACTACTCTAGTTTGGAAATCAATAAAAGTAGTATAGCTAGCAATTTATCGATTTTTATCATGGACTTTATTAATAAAATAATTTCAAGTAACAATAAACAACCTATTGATATTAACGTAATTACAAGTAGTATAGAACAAGTATTGGAGGATATTTTGAAAAACCAATAAAATTCAATCCAAAAACACGCAATTTAAATATAATGCAATGGAATGCACGTTCTGCTATAGCTAACAAAAATAGTCTGGTACAATTTCTTTTTGATAAAAATATCGACGTTGCGCTTATAAGCGAAACTTGGTTTAAAAAAAATCAACAATATAATTTTGGTGGTTACAATGTAATCCGCAATGACAGAAACGATGGCTATGCCGGTGTGGCAATTTTAGTACACAAATCTCTTCGATTTGTGGAACAAAAGATCAATATAAATTACAATGAAAATATTTTAGTATGTGCTATACAAGTTAAATATGGAACTTTATCATTAAATTTTGTATCTATTTATAATCCTCCAAAAATACAAACAATATATGAAGATTGGGTAAAAATTTTTGAACAGTTTGATGGGCCTTTAATTATAGGCGGTGATTTTAATGCACACCACTCTATATGGGGCTGTCACAATAATGATACCACAGGATCACAACTAATAAATGTTGCAGATGATTTAAATTTAACGGTTTTAAACAATGGAGAACCTACGATTTTAAGACGTCCCGATCAACGGGATTCAGCAATTGATGTAACATTTTGTTCACCTGAACTAGTTAACAAAACATCTTGGAATGTCATCTCTGATACCCTAGGATCAAATCACTATGTCATTTCTATAGAATTAATTTTTGCAATTAATGAAAATGAAATATCTCCTAAAAATAAATGGAATATTAAAAAAGCCAATTGGGCGTTATATACCTCAACGATTCAGATTTTGCATGAGACGAACATCAGTCACTCGGATAATCTAACTGAACAGTACTCCTTTTTTATTAATAATATAAATACGGCCGCAGTAGCAGCAATACCCCAATATAAACCTTATAAATGTAAACGGCACCCACCCCCGTGGTGGAATATTGATTGTGACAATATTATCAAACAGCGAAAATTGGCTTTAATAAATTACAAAAAAAACACTAATTTTGAAAATTACGTTCAATACCAGGAGATCTCGGCTAGAACCAAAAAAACATTAAAAAATATAGCAAAAAAGCATTGGATTGAATGGGTCTCTTCCCTAAACAAAAATACACCAGCTACAACTCTTTGGAATCAAGCTAGAAAAATTTACAGAAAACCAATATCAAAAATAAAATCTTTCGATCAAAAATGGATTGATGACTTTCTTATTAAAGTTGCACCACCAACTGCGAACCCTCAAAAATCCAGCTACATAGATTCAACCCATTCTGAAAAAAATCATTTTCTACTAAAACCTTTCACTTACAATGAACTAATTTTCGCTATAAATGATCGTAAAGATAATTGTCCAGGATACGATCATATAAAATACTCCATGCTTATTAACCTTCCAGAAATAGCAAAACATTTTCTATTAGACCTTTTAAATCGGATCATTCAAGACAATTCTGAGTTAGATTTTTTTAAAAACATCATTGTTATTCCGATTCTAAAGCCTGCAAAAGATCCAAATTCAGCAGAATCTTATCGACCAATTTCTCTCTTTTCATGTGTATTTAAAACTTTGGAACGGATGTTAAAACATAGACTAGAATGGTGGGTCCATACCAAAAAATTACTACCAAATAATCAGTTTGGATACAAACGAGGATGTGGAACTTTAGATGCTCTAGCTACGCTTGTAACGGACATACAGAGTAACTTTTCTAGAAATAACTATTTGCCTACTTTATCTCTAGATATAGAAGGTGCTTATGACAGTGTGTGTTTACCTCGATTAAAAGACAAAATGATCAATCAATTTCAAATACCCACAAATCTGGCACAAACCATAATTAATTTCTACACAAATAGACGCTTATACGTTAGAAACTATAAAAATGAATTTCTTGGACCACGTTATAATAGTTGGGGATTACCCCAGGGATCAGTCTTAAGCCCTTTTCTTTTTAATCTGTATACTGCTGATTTTCATAGCCTTAATATACAAAGTATCACTTACAAAACAATCCAATATGATGATGACTTCCTAGTTTATACAGAAAGGACTAAATATGAACCTTCCATTACAATCTTAAGAAAATTACATGAACATTTCTCAAACTGGTTTTGTGAAAATGGTTTTAATTTATCAACTAATAAATCAAACGTGTGCATTTTTTCCCGACATAATATTCCGAACATAAATACTATTTTATTAAATGGCCAAAGTTTAAATTTCTGTAAGTCAATAAAATATCTAGGTATGTTTCTAGATCAAAAGTTAACATGGAAAGTACACATCGAGTATATGCTTGACAAAAGCAATAAAGGTCTCAATTTTTTAAAATCAATTTCTAAAACTTGGTGGGGTGCTGACGTAGAAACGGCTTTGCTTTTTTACAAATCTTACATCAGATCCATTCTGGACTATGGATGTATACTTTATGGATCAGCAAGTAAACAAATTTTAAATAAAATTGATGTATTTCAACGGACTGTTCTACGTACCTGTATGGGAGCAATGAAGTCTACTCCAATAGCTCCATTGCATGTTGAAGCTTTAGAACCTCCTTTAAATTTTAGACGAGATTATCTAAGTGAAAAATTTGTAGTGAAAATTTCATATATCAACAATTCTTTATATTCTGACATAAGCTCACTAAATACCGAGGATCTAACAAACAGTTACTGGATTCATAAAAATTCACCAACTCTTTGCACGGCCTTTAGAGCCATGTGTAACAAAAAGTATACCAACAGTATTAGCAACCTTGATATTAACGACTATTTCGCATTTTTTAATAAAGCTGATATACACATACCAACATATTATAGTACTCCATTATTAGATTCATCCATCTTAAATTCTTATATAAAAAAATGGCCCATGGCAACTGTAATCTATACAGATGCATCCAAAACATCGGAAGGGACCGGATGTGCTTTCTACATTCCATCCAAGTCAATGGAAAAAATGTTCAAACTACCTCTCAATTACTCAATTTTTAGTGCTGAAGCACTTGCAATTCTTGAAGCCTTGAAATATTTCGACAATTTAAACAATAATGCAGTTTTAATAATATCCGATTCACTATCAGTTTTATTATCTCTCAAAAATACAAAGTTGCCCAATTATAATTCTAATCCTTTTATTTACCAAATTAAGAACATGCTTGTCAATCTTAAAAATAAAAATAAAACTACGAATTTTATTTGGGTAAAGGCTCATGTTGGTATAAAACATAATGAGCATGTTGATTCTATTGCAAAAGCTGCAATAACCTCGACAGCTGAAATTTTACCAGATGAGAGAATTTGTGTTCCTGATGCTTTTCTCATCTCTAAAAAAAATCAAACAGATCGTTGGAAGACTTCCTGGCAAACTTTTTGCAACCATTCAACAACACAATACGTGCATATACAACCACACATCCCTAATTCCAGATGGTTTAAGAATTTCAATACCGCTCGTAAATATACAACAACTTTAATAAGATTGAGATTTGGCCACGCTTGTTATCCTGTTCATCTTGCTCAAATTAAAATATACAATTCAGACTTATGCGAAATTTGTCAAGAACAAGGAGATCTTAACCACATCTTTTTTAAGTGTTCCAAATATCTTCAGCATTCAGGAACTCTTTTAAACAACTTACAATCTCTGCAAATATTTCCTCCATATCATATAAATAACCTGTTGGCTACTAATAATAAAAAAGTCTATGATTGTTTGATTAAATTTATACATAGTGCAAATGTGTGCCTGTAGTCAATCTTAGCTAAGCTCGTTAACCTTTGTTTTAACCCAATTGTTGTTTACCTTTCTTTCCGTGACCTATTGCTAGTAATGTCTTAAACAAATGTCCTGATGGGTCCCTGGACGAGAAGTGAGTATCCCTGTTTTTCCTTATATTTGTTTTTTCTTGCTATAATTTTCTCTTTTTATTTGATTCAGTTATAGGGACTTTATACGGTTTTTTGACTCGAATAGACACACTTTTTGCACTATAGATTATACACTTATGTATGTATACACTTGTATATGTACACTTATGTATGCACTTATGTGTATGCATACATTTTATTTTTTATTTTTTTTTTAGCATTAATTATATTGGAATATTGATATTATTAATTTTTCTTTTATTATTTCTCTACACGTAATTGGCTAAATAGCTAAGTGTTAAAGCCACAAAAAAAAAAAAAAAAAAAAAAAAAACTTAAAATTGACGAATATACATGGTTCTCTGCTAGACACTCACGTAGCGTTGCCGATTATACTTTTTAACACTTCCAGTAATATGGTATTCATGTGTTAAGCGTCTATGTTCTAATCTGTTTATTCTAATTTGGTGTTTTCTTTTGCTACACTTATTCTTCCATTTTGTAACTGTTCTTATATCTTTTTTTATGTCTTATAGTTTTTGTTGATATTGGTTCGTTCCATTCTTAAAGCCACCGTTATTTCAATGTCGAGTTAATTCAGTGATGTAAATCTTTCTTATATGTAGTTTTTATTAACAATTTATTGCTAACTGAAGATTTGACAGCAGCATCTACTCTTTGAATATAATTTATATCTATATGTGATGATCATATGAATACAATGTCATTCCTTTGCTGAAGTTGGTACAAATGCTTCCTCATCAATCGCAATAATGGAAGTAAATGGTGCCTAAGCTACTCGTAGAACTTAGAGAATCTGTCATTATTAAGGATTTGTCTAAATTAACATTTAGGGCATATTTTAATAATTTGTAGATTGCGAATAGTTCTGTATATACCTAGTTGAAATTTAAGATTTTTAATAAACAGTATAGTCATTGTGTGTGAAGGCACATTAATGTGCCTTGGCACATTGGGTGTGTGTAAGCATTCATTAAGTCTTTCATAGAAAATTGGTTTAGATCCTTACTTTTAAAGATATGTTGTGTGGAAACCAGAAGCAAAGACATTGTTTCTGGCAGGATTTTCACTATTGCTAAAACGTTTGTAGCGAATGCTAGGCTAAGATATTGTATTCTTAATTCTAGAGGCATTTCTTCTACTAAACATAGTAAACTCTCTATGCGATACGCTCCTGAGGCTATTCTTAGAGCAACATTTATAATTGTTTGCAACTATTTTAAAATGATTGACTGGTAAGCCCACACACTATTGAGCAATAATCGACTTTAGATCTAATTAGGCTTTTTTATACTGTTAATAGGATATCTTGATCACATCACGAATTTTTTGGTAGGTAGGACTTTCATTATGTTCTTTTTTTATTTATTAAAGATTTTAAGGTCTGTAGAACGAATATTACGTTTTCTGGTGAAATGTATATATTTTGGTTGGAACAAAATTTCATTCCCATTTTCATTGACCATTTTTTTAATGCAAAAATTGTATCTTGTAAAGTTTGTTTAATTAGTTCTATGTTGCTTCATTTACAATAAATTATGATGACTCTTTACTCGTCAATTAACTCATCATTTACAATAATACTGTTAATAGTAATAAGAAAAATACTTATCGATGATCCTTGAGGGGTACGATTTTCTTGTATTCTGGTTTTAGAAATGAAATCGTCTACTTTTACTTAGAAGCTTCGGTTTTTTATTAAAGTTAGTGATGAAGTTTAGAATATTTTCTTGTGTGCCTAGTTTATGTAAAGTTTTAATTATTCCACGGCGCCAAACTCGATCAAGTAATCTGATTATATCAAAATATACCGCTATGCAGCTTTGATGATTTTAAAATCCACTTTTTTTGTTAGATGGAACAGATCTTTGCTCGAGTATCTTTAAACTAATTGTTCAAGCCTTTGCTCATTGCACATTCTATCGATACTGGACGGTAGGAGTTTGGGCCTAAATACGGTTTACCAGGTTCAAAGATAGGTAATGTGTAGATATTATTCCGTCTTTGAAAACAATCCTTTAAGCCATATTTTGTTATATATATATATATATATATATATATATATATATATATATATATATATATATATATATAAATATATATATATATATATATATATATATATATATATATATATATATATATATATATATATATATACTGTAAAAACTCATGAGAAAAGTTTTCATTACTTGAATATGACTCGTAGGATGAGGATAATATATTGGCTATCTCATTTCTAGATGACTTTGATAATTATATTCTAAATATCTGATTGAAAAATTTGTATGGCATCCGAAATTTTTGTTAATTTGTTTCCACACTATTGCTGCTGGATAGAAATTTTTTCACATTACCTTTTTTACTTTTTTTACCATTTTTATACTAATAGCTCTTAACTCCTCATATTCCCGAAGAGTTTCTTGTGATTTTTGTTTTTTGTATCTATAAAAAGTTATGCGAATCTTCTTTATAGCATTTTGACAGCAATTGTTTCACCATGGTACTCCTGTACAATTTTTTACTGTTTTTGTTTTTCCGATGAAATGATCTGCTACGGAAAGTATACCATAGGAAAATTCATTTGCTAAGTCGTTCATATTGTCATTTGAAGATGGATCTGGAAAATAATTGAATTAATTCTCCACAAATTTTGTATACGGTGACTAGTCCTTTATTTATGTATTTCATCTAATGTAAGGTTGAATTTCTGAGTTATTTTCAAAATGTATCACTATGATAAAATCATCCCTTCCATACAACTGTGTACTAGCTTGCCAAGTTATGTTTTGTACTTAAGAAGGATGTGCAATAGATATTTCAATACAACTAGTGTTTCCAGTACAACGGTCAAATCTTGTTGGAGATACATCATTAAGCAGAGTAATATTGGTGTTATGAATGAGAGTTTGTATTATGTGCCCTATTTTGTTATATCTATTAGATCCCCAAAGTGGACTGTGTCCATTTTAATCTTTCGCTATGGAATTTGATCGCTTTAAATTTTAGGCTATGGAATTTGATCTATAATACCAGATTTCTCTTTTATACCTATATCAGTTTTCGGATTCAAATCAATGTTAATGATGTTAATAATTTTGGGAGTTTTTTTATGGTTATTATTACTGCTTTAAGGTTGGTCATTAAAGGTGGTTGTCTAGAATCCAATGAGTTATTGACATAAAATAGAAACTCCTTCAGAAGCTTTCTTAAGTCACATCTGTTTTTATGATAACCAGTAAATATGTTTAATTTTGCTAATTTTTGACCAGTAAAATTAGTTTTTTGGAGACATATTATTAGAGGTAAGTATTTACCAATTAAATTTAAACATATATAGTTGTGAATAATATTCATTTATGTTTCATTGAAGTGATCTTTGTTCTGTATCTTAATTATTGTATTTGATCACTGTCTAATTTGGACGAGGTATTTATATCCATCAATTTGGATTTCTTGCCCTTAAATTTTGTGTAACGTGTTTTTATTATTTTTCATTGATCTACCCTCATTTACGAAAGGATAGATGTTGGCTAATAGCTTAAATGGTCATTTCTTAATAATTAAGAATACTTTGGTTTACGTTGTCTTCAAAAAATTAATTTAAATAGCTGTATCAATTTCTGTGCTCTTCTTTTTTAAACGTGTATCTTTAGCAAGCTGTATAAAGCATTCAGAAGTTTTAGGTGGTGTAACTATTTCGGAGAAAGCTCTTTGGCTCGTATAGATTCTGCGCTAATTTGCGAAGTGAACAATGACTCATTGGTTTCTGATCCTGGTTTCTTAACGTTTATACCTTCATCTGTGGATGGATTACAAGTTTCTGGCATTGGTTTATTCACATCTACATCTTTATTATTGTATTGACAAATCTGGTAAAACAGGTCGGCGCCATTTGGTCATATTAGAAAAAATCACAACCTTAGGTTTATTTTTGTACCCAGTAAAGTCATCTGTATTAACGGTGGAATTGACTGTGGTTAAAACTAGTACAACTTGCTCTTTTTTGAACGATAGGATACTAAAGCGTAGCATTCGTGAACGCTGAATACGCATTAGTTCTCTACTCTATTTCGTATTGGAAGTAATTTCTTTTTTACTTCCCGTTTATTTTTTCATCGTTTCTACGTAAGTTAGTGTTTTTTTTTTTTTTTTGTTAAAAGCCTTTTCGCCACAGGAGTACTGGTGAACCAGTTATAGTCTAATATTTCGATAAAATCCAGATACTGATTTAACTAGACGCAACACAACTTCTTCTCCCGAGTTGCTTACTGGTAAGGACCTTCTGGTTGCCCACCTACATAGACTTGCAAATTCAACGTCTAAGCTGTCTTGGTGCCAGATAAAGCAAATACTTTCGGGCCGTATTTAGCCGACTTACTCGGTATGTAATGATTAAAGTTGCATCTACGTCTAAATGCTAGAAGTTGTTCGTCGACTGTGAGTTACTTACTTGGTGAAAAACAAGCTTGAAAATTATTCAAAAGGATTTCCATCGCATCTCTTATTAATGCCAATTTGTCAACGGTGTTTCGCTTATCTCTATCAACACTACTGTTAAACCGTAAGCATCGTATCAAGAAGCGAAATCTGGATTTACTCATGAATAAGTAGCAATATTCCAGACCATTTGCCTCTGAATTATTTTAGAAACTATACAAGTTTTCCTGAATGACTGTAAAGAACCTATGAGGAATAATAAACCAATAAATGCTCGAATTTCCGTTGAATGTGTATGTCTTCCAATTCCGTTGAATGTGTATGCTCCAATTTCGATCTCGTTGAAAATTCTTACGGATTCTTTTTATATAAATTTTATTACCATGAACTATTCTGTTTATTACTGTCTCATCGAAACAGTGACTCCAGATGTTAATTTTAGTCTTTTTCTCGAGCAATACCGTTTGGTCCTGGCAAATGGTATTTTATTATGTTATATGCACGAGTTCCATTTTGTTCCATCTTTTTCTCTGTGGTACTCTTCCGCTTGATTGTCAATTTCTTCACTTTCATTTCTACTAGTATCACTTTTGTCAGTTTCATCTGCTTCTTGTAAGGAATTCGCATTATGTTTACTTTCAGTAACGTGGTCTTCTTTTTTAAAACCACTTTCGTCGTCGTTATTATTTAACTCTTCGAACCATTTTAACCAAACGTCAGGATCGTTACTTCTTTCAACTTTACGCTACTTCGAATTCTCCATTTTGTTCTAAAAAAAGTAAGATCCAAAAATCATAAGTTAATATCATTATTAATCAGGATTCGTAAGTACTATCAATATGAGCTAAAATTATAGGGATAGTCGTCAACCACTAAAAGACTAATGGAAATGCTTAGCAACTAAGCACCTGTTACCAAGCACAACCTGGTTATACATTTACTCATACACTGCTTGGAAGATACTGAAGTCTAGGTAGCGCTGTGAGTAGAAATAATATAATAATAATATAATAATAATATAATAATAATAATAACCCCCACGCTACTAACGGAGGGGTTAATAAACTGTAACTAGTCATTAGATCTGAATGCGGTCCTGTATCAGAACCATTACTAGGCAGTTTGGCTGCTGTAAAAAACAAAAAAAAATAAAAAAGTCTTACGGTTTTACGATTTGGTATATAATATAAATTTATATTGAGCAACCTCTACTTCACTGTTCATATATTTTCTGTTTTTCGTACTAACTTGAATTTTTGTCTCAATAATACACAGTCCATCACATATACGTTTATGTACGGAATGAACCGGTCGCAAAGGGTCTCCATTGGCCTTTTCAACAGTAAAATAAGCGTGCAAATTAAATATTAGTTGATTTATGTCTAAAGCACGTCTCGCCACCGTCAAGACACAAACTATTACAAATCACAAGTAATCCTATAACAATGTTATTGCGAGGGTACCATTAATTTACAACCGGTTTAAGAGTATCGCTAAAGTAAGGTATCAGTTTCTCCGAATAGTCAGAAACTCAAGTACAGGCTAGAAGGGATTCAATTAGTATCTACCATTATCTTAATCTCTTATAGCTCACTGATTAGAACAACATTTAATTCTAGGTAATAACTAATCTGGTTGTAACAAATAGTTTGCATGTAAATATAAACTAAAAATATGTTTTAAAAATCTAAACCTTGTCATAACCTTGATAAATAACATGAAACTGTCTTTAATGTTGAGCAAAAAAGGTAAAACTGCTAAGCAAAGAAATATTTCCGCTTAAAATGCGCGGTCAAAAAGGTTTAATGTAAATAAGTTCTATATATATATATATAATATATATATATATATATATATATATATATATATATATATATATATATATATTATAATGAGAACAGAAATACAATAAATTAACATAGAAATATATACAGCCAGATATACAATGTTAATTAATAAATTTATTTAGATAGTCATTAAAGACATAATTTATAAGTAATATACTAGATAATATTATTAAAAAATAATTATATGAGGGTATTTTTAAAAATTTAGCATAAGAATTAAGTTTAAGAAGTTTTTTTGTAGTATTTTATTTAATATTAGATATGTTTAAGTCAGCCATCTGCATATGCAACCAAACATACACTGTGTTATTTGACGTTTAGATGGAAAAGTGGGTTATTTATTTTTTTAATGTTAATTTAGAATATAATTGTGGATGTAGAATAGTAAAAACATATTTCATATAAATGTTTAAGTTACATATAATAGTGTAGTTCTGATCTGGAGAGCCTAAAGTCAAATAAATTGTACATAGAAAGTTCTAGAAATGTCAATGGGACTATTTGCATAATACATCACAGACAGGAAACGATTACATTTTATTCCAGAATGTTCAAATAGAAAAAAATAGAATGATTCAAACATTATTTATTGCTAGATTATTCTGGAAGCGAAAAAAGATATATATATATGTATATATATATATATATATATATATATATATATATATATATATATATATATATATATACCATGTAATTTGGAGCAGGAGCAGTCAGTATGAGTTCAGTTATCAGTTAGAGTTATCATCGGTCAAGTCAGTTATCAGTTAGAAGTTAGTTAGTTACAGATTACAGTTAGTTACAGATTATGATTAGTTGATTAATCAGTTAGTAAAGTGAGTCAGTAAAGTTATAATTTAAGAATTTAGTTACAAGAAGATTATTAAGTCAATTATTATTATTATTAAGTCAGTTACATGTGATTATTAATTACAAAGAAGAATTAAGAATAATTTATGAAGTTATGAAGAGATTATTAGCTAGAAGAAAGGATTGCTTAATTTAAATGAATTAAGTTAAATACAGTTGGAGATTAAATATTACTACAGTAATATAGTGACAGTATGAAGTTAATTCATTGAAGTAAGCATTCAATAATACAACCACAAGATCCAGTATATTTGAAAGTACATTATATGGAAATTACAAGAATATAAATTTATACATTTATATGGTGAGTGGAGATAATTAAGAAGAAACATATTAAATTGTTGGATAACCAAGGCTGAGTAAGAAAATATCGAGTGGTGATAATAACTTTAATTTTGGAAAAACTTTAGGCTTTCAGTGAGAGAAAGGTACCAAATTTTGTTAATAATTTAATAATTGTAAGAATTCCAAATTTTAGATAGATTGTTTTAAATTGATATTGCTTATATTAGATAGATAGGTTTGTTTCATAATAGTTATAATAAAGATAATTAAAAAAAAAAATACTTACAAACTAATTCTTTGAGAACCGCGATAAAAACCCTATTCTTACATATATCATTCAAATTTTCTCATAGCTCATACATATATATATATATATATATATATATATATATATATATATATATATATATATATTAATGTGATATTTAAAGTCTTAGTGCGCCAAGCAATTAATTAGCTAATTAATTAGTTAATTAATTAAAATTATTTAAATGATATGACTATGATTCTATCACACTTTATAATTCTCTTATCTCAGAGTTCTATTCGTGCTTCAATATCTATGCTATTCCATGTGAAAGGTAAGGTCCAAAGAATACCGGAATAATAAAAAACATATAGGATCTAACATATATTGAAATAAAATAATGAACTAAAATTCACATTTAAAAGTTTTCAATAAACAAAAGCTCATATAATGATTCTCAAAATTTTTGTTCTACGTACGTGAACCTTCAAAATTAATGGTACAAACAATATTAGGTAAAAACTCAAAATCCCAATTATTATTCTAAATCTAATCAAAATATTTATATCTTTTCTAAAGTAAGTGTAAAAATTGTGTTATGAATAAAAGAAAAACTGCAGAAAAAACAAAACGATCTCTGTCTGATGATGAGTGGTCCAAATCCTTGTTCCTTGGAACCTATACTATCTGTTCTTAGCAGTTCCCTAGATAATCAGCAATCTTACAACAAATTGTTGCAAGTTTGTTGTCCTTAATGATCTCCTTCAAATGCACGAATCATTCAAATTATGATAGCCTTTTCTCCTCTAGATAAACTGAATCTCTCGTTGGCCCGAGTAAAAAATGACTCTTCGAATATCTTCTCTTTACGATAAACTGAATCTCTCGTTGGCCTCAACAGTGACTCTTGGAATATAAGTAGAAAAATATGACTTACAACATTTTGCTGCTTCAGCTTCTGTCAGATACACTAACTCCACAAAAACTCACTAACATTTAACACTACTGCTTGCTACCTCTCGGGAACCACCAGAGAACAATGACTGTTCACCTTGCACACTTGAAAACCAACTGACTATCAATTTTTTTTCCAAAACTAACTAACGTCTCATTCTCAAACCAAACCTCCCACCTTTTCCAATCTCATCCAATCAAAACGCGTCATACATCTCCCATTTCTTCATTTCGATAACACCCACATTTTTACCTACAATTATAAAATTTCCTAAAACTTATTTACAAAATCTTTTCCTACCAATTCTAAAGAAACTAACAAAAACATTTCTTTCTAAAATCTATTCTATTGTCCTAATTACTGCACAACATTTATTTGGAAAAACCGCTTCAATTGTCTATTAATTCACTTAAGCTTATGCGAGGTCACTCAAATATATTTTATATTACGTTTTGTTAAATACAGGTAATCCAAAATTAAAAGACTTTCATTCTTCGAAATGTTTGTTGTTCATTATTTGACTTATCTGAATTATTTTAATGTTTTTGAACTTTGAAATATTTTAAGCAAACCAATACTTTTCTCGATTTTACATATCATAACAATATATATATATATATATATATATATATATATATATATATATATATATATATATATCCATCTTATTATATCATTCCATAGATCGTCCTCCAGTTCTCTTTCCCTGATTTCTTTATCACCAACTTCTTCTAGACCTTCCTGGTCTCAGTTCTTGGTTCCCTCTTGGTTGCCATTCAAGAATTTGTATTGGTATTCTATTCTCCGGCATTCTCTTTACGTGTCCGTACCATCTGAGTTGTGTCGTGAAAAATAAGTTTTATTAGTAGGTACCGTAAAAATATTTTAAATTATTTTTTTTAATTCAATTTAGAAAATATTTATTTCATATTTTCATGGTATACAGTAAACAATTGGCTATTGAGTGTCTAGCGATAATCCAAAACGGTAGCAAATTCGTGAAATATACTTTACAATAATTTGAACAGATCGTTAGTTAAATCGTTGCTTATTTACTTATTTACTTAATGGCGTCATGGTTATTCTTAAACTCAATTTTCTAAAAAAATTACACTTTCTTATAATAATAGATAGTAACATATAAAATGTCATTGTATTTATTGGTGTGCTAACGTGTTCTGTTTTATTTAGGTATGTGAAATGCTATTGAATGGAGCAACGTACTATTGGGATGACGAAATGAAAGTGCCATATGCGGTTCATGGAGATCAATGGGTAGGGTTTGATGATGAAAAATCTATTAGATATAAAATGAAGTGGATAAAAGAAAGCGGATTTGCTGGAGCTATGGTTTGGGCAATTGATATGGATGATTTTACTGGAACAGTATGTGGTGGAGAAGTTAAATTTCCGCTTGTGGGTGCGATGAGGTAATAGTTATTTATTTTTCTTTAATTTTTTTTAAAGATCAATATAATGTAAAAAATACTTTGAAAATTACATAAATTTCCATGGAAATTTTTTGTAAAAATAATATGCCAATACTATCAGGTCCAGAAGCTATATTTTTTGTTAAAGCTTTTGTTCAAAGGATTTGTTTTGGTTTCATCAATCTTCGGATTTCTAGTTTCGCGATTTATTCTCAGCTAAATTAGAGGTAAATATTTATTTTATTTTTGATGTTCTTCCAGTAAATAACAATAAATGTTGCTCAGTTTATCTAAGTCAGGCTTTTTATTTATGCAAGACGTACTAAATTTTATGAAATACATTTCCAAGAAAATACGTGTTAAATGTTTTTTTTCCAAAATACAGAAATCTTCGAAATTAAACTTACATTTCAAAGTTAATGCATGTTCTGTAAGTGCACAAGCATTTTTTTTGGTTTTTATGTCACTACTTAGCCGAGAACATTGAAGATCTGCAGAGACTGGTGACCAGAATAGCAAAGTATGGAAAAGAGAATGGTCTAACAATGAATGTCAAGAAGACGAAATTTATGAGAATATCGAAAACTCAAAGAAATAATGAGAGTCTTTTAATAAACGGAACCAACGTCAAACAAGTAGACAAATATGCATATCTGGGAACAATGATTACCTCCACAAATGATTACGTTTAGTAGGTCAAAATATGAATAGAAAAAGCTAGAGCAAATTTGAACCAAATGAGAAGAGTGCTATGTACCAGGGATTTTCCGGGATTTCAGGGATTTCCAAATCTGGAACTAAGAGTTAGGTTGGCGAGGTGCTATGTTTTTTCGACTTTATTTTATGGAATGGAATCTTGGACTTTGAATGCGACATCAATGAAAAAACTGGAATCATTCGAGCTGTGGGTGTATAGAAGAATTCTAAAAATATCGTGGACAGAACACGTCACCAACAAAGAGATTCTGAGAAGGATGAATAAAGAAATGGCCATTTTAAATATAATTTAAACAAGAAAATTGGAATATCTCGGATATATTACACGTGGAGAGAAATATATCTTGCTCCAACTGAATATGCAGGGATAGATCCAAGGAAAGAGAAGCATAGGGAGGCGTACAATATCATGGCTGCGCAACGTCAGAAAATGGTACGGATGTACATCAAATAAACTTTTCAGTCATATCAAAAGTCCGAATAGCTATCATGATTGCCGGCCCTGGTCGCGGAGATGGCACTTGAAGAAGAATAGAATAAACAACATTCGATGACTCCTGTATTGTGAAAGGATCTTTTGTTTTTGTGTATAACTTCGATACCGTTTTCACATTCTTAGCTGTAATTTTTAAGCCACTATTATTTTTGAAAATATTGATTAGCTTGGGTGTCAGAACTGGAATGTAGGGTAGGTAACCATAAGTTATTTTGGATGGTATTACTGATGTGTTGTATGTCAATGTCAATTGTTGGACCTCATTATTATGAAAATTTTAATTGTCAGAAAATTGTGAAGAAAAAGGAGAACCGAAAATGAGTTTATTTAAAAGCCCTATGGGATAGGAGTTGAGAGAGAGGCTAATAGTATGATTCCTTTTTTAGACATGGTTACCCATCGTGGCAGTCATGGCATGTGAGGACGGAGTGGTATCGCAAACCTAGTTTTAGTAACCGTTTCATAAATTTTTACTCTCAACATCCATCTAAAATGAAAACAAATTTGGTTTTGGCCTTAAAAACTAGGTTTATCAACTTGTCACACATCGAGTTAAGGGACAAGGAACTAAAAAAGTTGAGATCTATACTACTAGAGAACTCCTATCTTATAGCCTGGGTCACCCAGGCAAAAACAGTTTTTGCCTGAGCGACCTCCTGAACCTAATTTTGGGCTATCTCATGATAGTTATTTTTCAAAAGAATCTCATTAATAGTACATTGTTTACCGGGTAGGAAAAGCTTAACATTCCTGGACGACTGTGAAGATTGCTAGCAACACAGAGTCCAGGAATGTGGCTTTTCCTACGAGGTAAACATACTATTTTTCCGCAAATCGTTTAAAATTCGACAGATATTGATTGATTTAAAAAAAAACGCGATAATTTTATTCCCAAATAAATGGTGCTTTGAAATTCCTAATAAAATTACTTTTTCCTAATAAAATTACTAATTCCTAATAAAGTTACTATGGAAACGTATTGAGGTTGAATTGTCAAACTTGACGCTTATAAATTTAATTGCTGGTTGTCCAAAATGTTTCTCATAGTTCTAAGAGTGTTCCTCCAATGTTTAATAATTGTACTAACTGTCAAATTACTGTAAATATAACAAATTGATCTTAAAAATGTATTCAGCAATTACTTGATGTTTTCAAAATATAAATTAATTCCTTATAAGCAATGTGTTTTCTATCATTTATGTAGAACACTAACAACTGTACGGAAATATCATTTCCTTACAGTAAGGAAATGACATTTCCTTACAGTAAGGAAGTCCTGACTTTTTCTTCAAGAAATTTTGACAGGAATGTCAAAATTTCCTGGCGATTTTCGGAAAAATATTTTTTCAAACGAACGCGATCTGTTCGCCTATATTAAGAATTTGAGTTTCGTCGTTAAATAGTTCTTTTGTATGAGTTGTTAATGAAGTAAAGTCAATATCTCGTGTTGAGTTTTGGTAATTGGCTTGTTTTTAATCTTTTTTGTTTAAGGTTCTTTTAGTTTGTGAAATTTGTTTTTGTTGTCTTCAGTTGGAGTGGAAGAAGGGGGGTTACTATTTCCGAAACAGTTAGATTTGCGATAGAGTTACTTACTTGTTTCAGCGACACCCATGAGTTTAGGGAATACTAGACTATTAATTGATAGAAACTGACAATTCTCCATTTTGGTTGCATATAGGATAAATGGTATTTGGTTTGGATGAGAACACAGAATTTTTGTTAATTTCATTTGATTGAAATATTGTGTTTGGGTCGATGTTGTTTTCTGATGTTATTGTTGATGTGTTTGGATAATTTGAGTTGGAGTTGGAGTAAGTTTGGATAAAATTGAGTTAGGGATTAAGATCTCTGATATAGTTATATAGACGATGCGACGGAGACTTAGGATGTGTTTAAAATTTTAATTCAAAGTGCCTATTTTTAGAAAATTTATTGGTGAGCATAAATGGATAAATAATTGGAGTAGTTCTCGTTCGATGTGGTATAGATGGACATACATTAGGCAATATAAGTTCGACTTAGCGTCATTAATATACGAATTAGAAGGACTTCATCGTTTACTTTAATTATTCCATTGGACTTTTCTAGGCCATCTACATATTCTTTGATTGATAAATATATCTACGCATATTCGGTTATTGGTAATTGGGGAAAAAATTATATTAATTTGATTAATTATACTGCCTATAGCTTGCAAGTATTTTTATTGTAGCTTGTTGTTTCGTTGTAAATGGCATTGCCTTCTGTTGTTTTGTAATTTGTGAATATGATTTTGAATTTGTAGTGGATAAATCAGATATATGACTTATATTAGCCATCATTATTGATGTTGATACTTAACATGCACAACTTTTAAAAGCCAGTCGTCTTTATCTTCTTTATAATCTTAAATTTCGATTTACCGTTGTATTAAGAATTAATGAATTAAAATAAAAATCGATCTCTATTCTTTTTGTCAGAGGCTTTTAACGAGTAAACAAGTAAATATAACTTTATACTTATGATATAATTTTTTCTATTTTGTCTAAAACTTAAATACCTGAACATTTAAAATATCCTATTTTCTTTTATCTAGAATAGTTAATTATATAAATTATAGTAGAATAGTAAATATAACTTTATACTTATGATATAATTTTTTCTATTTTGTCTAAAACTTAAATACCTGCGCATTTAAAATATCCTATTTTCTTTTATCTAGAATAGTTAATTATTATTCCATTTATCCTTTTATAGAGAAGAATTAATGGGAATTTCTCGTGGAAAAGATACAAAAGACGTTGATTGGATGAAAATTGCCGGGCCATCCGAAGATGATGACGATGATGAAGAAAATGAAGACGAAGAAAAACCAAAACCAATTAAAATAGCAGTGTCCGATGTACTAAAACGAGTTAGGAAACCATCTTCAAAGAAAAGAACATCTAGCGATGCAAAGAGAGAAAAGATAAACAGAAAGAGTAAGATATTTTTATGTGAATTTATTAATTGTATACATATTTGTTCATTTGAAGCTACTAAATTTAATGGTTTTTATATATACCTTTGACTAATTTAACTATTATACAAGTAATATATGAGTTATAAAAATAATTTCCATTTGTTTTCAGCTGAAATTATAATTCAGTTTATGAGGGTTTTCGCCTTGGATTTTCTTGAAGACTCATCGATTTTTTTTTTTAATAATTTAAGCAGACAAACTAGTTATTTTAATTGCTATAGCTAAAGCCTACCAAGAAATGTTTTTCTTTCTAATTAAGGAAAACAAAATGTGCCCTTGTTGGTATATTCATTCACAAGCTTTGAAATAGATTATCCTAACAGTGCACAATTTATACCCTTTTCACATTCCTTTACTGAATGTGATACAATTTAAACCTTTTATAATAAGGGTAATTATATTTTTTGAAAATGTGGGAAAAAATCAGATTTAATAAAAAAGCAAATATATTTTATACCAACACCTCTAACACAGAACAAAGTTTAACAGTCGATTTTTACGTTCAGGTTATATGCAGTTCCTAAAGACTACACATTAAATAAAATGCAAAAAAATAAAAGACTTAGAGGAACATTAATATACCAATTAAGTTTGTGAAAAATTAAGAGTTTGACAATTGAAATGTCTACTATGACATACTACAAAAAGACTCATTTAGGGATTGTCAATTAGACGATTTTTAAATATTGTTAATAACTTTTTTAGTATTTATTAAAATTTGTTCAAATCTACCTTTACTTGAGTGTTTTATCGTGTTTGAACTCTGTGCAAAATATAAGCTAATTTCTAAGGCTAGTCCAGATAAGTTGATTGAATGAATGTCAATAAGCCGGGGCATATTTTCTTTTTGAAACCGTATACTAATAACCAATGAAAAAAAAAGTTTAAAGAAAATTGCATTTATTTACACATATTTACTTCACAAAATGATTGAATATTAAATAATACGTTTTAAGTTTATTAAACATTAAAAATAACTCCGTAACATTAGGTAAAATTAAATAGCTAAAAAATATTTGAGAAGCTGAAAAAAGCACAACTGGTAAAACAAAAAATATATTCCAAGACGCTTAGTAGCTCAGACAGCCCTTTTTTAATCATTGTTACGTTAATTAACAACAGTAAGAGCTAAAATTCAATCATCAGGGCATCTACACCCCTAGCGGAGTGATTGCTGCCCTCTTTGAACTGTTCTGGTTAATCTGTTGCTGGGAATCTGTGACTTAGGATCTTCTACAATATTTCTTTATTTTTTCCCATTTTTGTTTATGGTTTTCTAATCTCTAACTCCCGTCTTATTTAGGTATGCAATTATCTGGTCCCCTCATCTCGTCTTCGCTCTTCCTCATTGTCGTCTGCCTAATACTGATCTTCATTTGGTGATTTTCTTAATAACTGTTTCTGAATTTTTTTTCTAGATGTCCCATCAATCTTAGTTTCTGTGCTTTGATAAATATGATGATATCTTCTCCTTTTAAAAGTTCTCTTACTTCGTAGTTCATTAGTGTTCTAAATTGATTATTACCTAAATTTAGTGGGCGTGCTATCCTCCGACTTATTTTGCTATTATAAGATCCTTAATCTTTCTTCATCTTTCTCTGCCAGTCACATTTATTTCAGCACTATATGTGATTACTGGTCTAATTGCTGTTCTATAAATTTTTGTTTAGTATTCTTAGTAAGCTTCTTATTTTTGAGGAAGTTGTTGTATTTCCTGTAAGTTCCGTTTCTTGCCAGAATTATTTCATGGATTACTATGCCTCTTTCATTAGTTACATTAACGGATACTTCAAAATATTTAAAGTCTTCTTCCTTTTTAAACTTATATTGCCAAATATTTACTTAAATATCTTGTAGCTTTAACTGAACTTTTTCTTGAGCATATAAGGTATTTTGTTTTATATTGATTTATTGCCAAACCCCTCTTGGATGATTTCTTTTACAACTTGCAAATTCTTCCTTTAAACTGTTTGGGCTAGCGTCAATCAGTACTATGTCGTTAGCGTACATCAAAGTTGCGATATAGATGTTATAATTGTAGCTTATATTTCACTAGCTCTTATAGTTCCTTCTATTCTAACGTTAAGTAGGGACGTTGATATAGAGTCGCCCTATCGTACTCCAAATGCTATTTCTATATTTTTGGAGATGCCGTCATCTTTTACTGCCGTCAATTCCTTCATTGTCAATTTTGTAAGCTTTATGAGTTTCATTGAGATATCTAGGTTTTTAGTAGACATACTTCTATTGGGTGAGATTGTATTAGGCTATTAAATTCTTGCTTGAAATCTATGAAAGGGATGTATAAGTCTATATCGCATTCGTAACACCCCTCAATTGTCTGTGTAATCATTAACTCTCTAAATCCCTGCTGATGTTCTCTATTTTAGTTTAAATGTATTTTGAGAGTTTTTGATTAGTGATGTCAATATTTACTAGCAGCTCTTATCAATGTTACTCTCCTATATTTGTTGCATTGTGTGGTGTGTCTTTTCTTTAAAATTTGAAATATACACCCTGTTTTCCATTCTTCGGGCATTCTTTCTTCTTCTCAAATCTTTATCATTAGATCGTATATTTTTTATTGCAGTTCTTCTTCGCCTTATTGTATTGGCTAGTTTGGGTTTTACCTTGGTCTGCTGTTTTCTTTTGCTTTAGATTTCTTATCACACGTAAAAAATCCTCATATATCGAATTTCGATTTCGTTTTTATCATTAAGGGTTGTTTCTTCTTTGCAGTCGTGAGTGCTTTGTCTAGCCTTTTTTTTTTATTGGCATAGACTAGGTGTCAATTAGTCAGTTACAACATGACTACTATCTTAAACATAAAAATTTTATGACTGTAAGGTCCATAAAATATCAATAATGAAGAGCTGAACATTATGCTTTTAAGAGCTAAAATTAAAATAGGATAAAAGTTAAATATATAGCATCTTTTCAGCATCATCAGTGTGTTCAAAAAATGGTACACATAATATAATTCAAAATACTAACTTTTTTGTATTATCTCCATTTTATCTATATTTATATATAAACAAGATGATGAGGTTCTCAGAGTTTCACAGCAAACTCTTGAGCAGCTATATACTCAATTCGATAGCTGCTTTGCTATGGACTGTCCCAGTTGCTCACCACAATTTTGCATATACATATATTTTTTTGATAGTTGACACTAAAAGACTATTTTGGTACCTGACAAAAATTTTACTAATGCAATATAAATTCTCTCATTTCCATTAGCTAAGAGACTTAGGATATTAAACGGAGCCTGTACATTGAGATTATGTAATTGTTGAATAAATTGATCTGTTTCATCCTTATATTTTTGGCATTCGAAAAAAATATGATCTCAGTCACCTTTTTGCCACAATTTTGACAAAGATCATTTTCAAGAACATTAATTTTATGGAGAAAGTAACCTTTGTTTCTAACCCAATTGTCAAATTCCCCTCTTACCGTGGCCTAGTGTTGTATGTCTTAAAAAAAAATGCCTTGATGGGCCCCTAGGCGAGAAGAGAGTGATCCTGTTTACCTGTTCTTTGTTTTGTATATTTATTAATATAAACTCAGACAACTATTTTTTTACCATGTTGAGTCTGGCTGAATGACTAAAAGTCTATGCCAATAAAAAAAAAAAAAATTATGGAGATGTGTGGGATAACAGGCGTGGCCAAATCTAAGACGTGTTATCGTTGTGATATATTTTCTTGAATCATTATATTGCTGGAACCACGTTTTATTCGGTATTTGATTTTGTATACTGCAGTATCTAGAAGGGTTGGTATAAGTACGTTGTGACCAACATTCGTTCCAAATATTGAAATAATTCATTCTAATATAAGCTACTGCATCACAAAAACTTACAGGTAGTTTATTGGTCAAACCATTTTTCACACTTTTTTTGCCAGCATATCCACATACTCGTTATTTTCAAGACCGATATGTGCTTTAATCCATACAAAATTAATGTTTTTGTTAACATTTTGCAGTTCTAAAATCCGTTTTTTAATTGCATATATGATATAATTAGGGGAGTAACTTAGGTATTTTGCCAAAACCAAGGAATTTAAAACAGACAGGGAGTCCGATATAATTATTACAGAATCAATTGTAGACTGTGATAAAAATGTCAACTCTTCGTAGACTGCAATAGCTTCAGCACTAAATATAGAAAATATGTTATCCAGTTTGTAGGAATAATTAATATTTTTGGACGGAATATAAAAAGCACATCCCACACCATCCTTGGACTTTGAGGCATCGATATATATATATATATATAATATATATATATATATATATATATATATATATATAAGTAAACTTTAAATATTGGGTATGCAGCAATAAAAATGAAAGGTGTACTCTTTTAAATTTTTATTCCAAGCTTTCGGACATTGGTTATGTCCTTCATCAGGGAGAAACTTAATGAGCTTGTATCATAAATGATTTTATAAAAATTGTTGATAAAATTTATCACAGTCTGTTGAGCTAAAACCTATTCCTATATTTAAAATTTTAAAAAATTACTTAACATTCACACAAACTTAATTATTTATACGTAATAATATATGTATAAATAATTAAGTTTGTGTGGATGTTAAGTAATTTTTTAAAATTTTAAATATAGGAATAGGTTTTAGCTTCTACATGTAACTAAGACATACACGTAGGACTGAGTTCTGCAAGATATCTATTTTGTGTAAAATCTGTAAACTAGTAGAGCCGTACAAGATGCATCCATAATCCAATATGGACTTGATACAGGCACGGTAGAATAGTAAGGCGGTTTCAACGCCAGCTCCCCACCAAGTCTTAGTAACCATTTTTAAGAAATTTAAACCCTTTATACATCGGTCTAACATCTAATTAATGTGAATTTTCCATGTCAATTTCCTATCAAGTACCATGCCAAGATATTTAACGGAGTCTTTAATGCAAAAATTATATGAACCTAGGACAATGAACTTAATTTAGGTAAGTTGTGTCTACTGAAAACACAAACTTCAGACTTGGAGTAGGAAATCTGAAATCCATTTAATATTAACCATTCATGAACAACACCAAATGAGAGAAGCCATAGTGGTATTAAATTTCTTATTTTCAATATATATACAGAGATCATCAGCATACTGTACTATTTTAAACGGAATGTGATTAAAACTTAATTGATGTAAGTCAGCAGTATACAAATTAAAGAGAAAAGGGATTAAAACTGAGCCTTGTGGAAGTCCGTTGTTGTTATTTCTTGGACCTACAATTATGTTATCAAAATTTATTAAGTGGACATTTTCCTTTGAAATTGAAAAAAAAACACTTTAGAACAATTTTATTATGAAAAAACTATTATGTTTATTGACAAAATTCCTTTTGGACATAGTTAAAGAGTCTCTGAAGAATACAAAGAAATTTTTGCTTTCATTTTTAGTTTTCCTTGGCTTGTGCAGAGGGCGCCATCCAAAAGATATCTTTTAAACGGTAGGACATACTGTGGACCTTCTGTAATAGATTTTTGAAAAATCTATTACAGAAGTAACATCCTGTATTTGGGATTCACTCCCCGCCTCTCGACGCGTTAGTGTTCTGAGCTGTTGGACGTGAATCCCTGTCCTGGCATTTGGTTTTCACCTTTGGCTGCGTTGAGTAGTTGAGTTACTGTGACCAAATGCCCATCTTGGTAGTTAGTATTCGCCTCTGGTTGCGTTGAGTAACTGAGTTACCGTTGCTAACTACCCATCTTCCTCTCTTTTGTTTTCTTTTCTTTGTTCTCCTGAAAAAGCTACATACAATTGTAGCGAAACGTCGAGATGAACCCACCTTTGGGTCACTCTCAAATGACACGGTCCAAACCCGGAAGACGAATAAACTATAATTCTGACTCTGGCCGTGGAAGCCTACGATTTCATATTGGTTATCTTTTTTATTTTCGCTAGTTTATGTTCTGTATTTAAACTTTCTACGACTACCTGATCAAGCTTTATCTTTCTTTTCCTGTGTTTTCCACTTTGTTTTTCTCGTGTGTATATTTTTTACCGATTCATTTATATCATAGTTTTGAAGATGGTCAAACGTAAATCTTTCTCTATTTATCCACAGTGTATTGTACCTTAATTGTTCCTGGTATCTTTTTCTTGCTTTTTTCATATGTTTGACTAGTTTTTTTTCTTTCAATATATTTTTGTTTCTTTAAGATATTTGGACTCTTCCAGTAAGTATATCTGTTTTCTTAGTTTTACTCTTTATTTTCCATATTTATATACCATCAATATAGGCATATTTTTTATTTATGAGCATCTTGCTATGCCACTCTTTTTATATAAGTTATTTCTTGTTCGGAGTTTATCTTAATTCCTAGTATTTGCATTATTGGGTTTTGCTTTTGAGTTCTATAATCTTCTCTTTGTTCTTCCTTTATACCCTGTATTATTAATTTCTTCCTTCTCATGTTTTATTTCTAGCATTTCTATTCTAGCATTCTATAGCATTCTATACTAAACAAACACGTAAAATCAACAGTCATAGCTTTCGACCCAATAAGCCCAAGAATATGTAGATTGCGAATAAGGGGCAATTTAACTACAGTATTATCAACATCCATGCTCCAACTGAAGATAAAGTAGACGAGGAGAAAGATCTATTTTATGAGGAAGTGGAAAGCACTTATAGGAAATGTCAGAACAATGACATAAAAATTATTATTGGCGATCTTAATGCTAAAGTTGGGCACGAGACAACCTACAGACCCACTATTGGTGAACATAGTCTCCATACGGTCAGTAATCAAAATGGTTTACGGCTGGTTAAACTTGCGGCATCATTAGGAATGGTGGTAGTAAGTACGTGCTTAGTACGCATGGCAGTCACCAGACGGCCAGACCAAAAATCAAATCGACCAAGGTGCTAAAATCAAAAACTGCTAGAGCTAATTACATGACAATATTAAACGAAGCGTTACCAACAATCGAAGAAAATCTCTTCACGTTTTATTTTTCTATATATATATATATATATATATATATATATATATATATATATATATATATATATTTATATATACATATATATATATATATAATATATATATATATAATATATATATATATATATATATATATATATATATATATATATATATATTATATATATATATATATATATATATTATATATATATATATATATATATATATATATATATATATATATATATATATATATATTAAGGATCACTCGCAGAGTTGTGGGTTTTTCGGTCAAAAGGTGGAGAAAAAAAAAAGACAAAGAAGATGGCTAGTTCATCTATCTATTGAAGACGTTTTGCTTTCTAATCAGAAAGCATCATCAGTTCATCTAAAAAGAACAATATGAAAAACCAAACATCCAAATAAAAGTTATTAAGTGTGTTACCTCAAAAAGACATGTAACAGTCAATGATATTAAAATTGTAAAGAAGCTTCTGACAATGGGCGTTAAAAGATTATGTTGTATAAACAATAAATTAAACTAAATATAGTTAACAATTTTCTCAAACTTAGCACATCAAAAGAAAATGTGGTAGTTGTACATGTATATAAAAAATTATGTAAACAAGTATAAAAATTAATCACATTAATATGAAGAAGAACTAAAAAGATCTATGATGCACTTCCAACAGTATATCAATAGTTAAAGTTTAATTTTAACTTTAGGTACCATTATTAAAGTGATTGATTTAAATTTAGTAATTTAAAAGTATAATGAAGTCACCACTACGAGCTTCTAGTCTGCTGTCGGTGAAATTGCATTTAATTTCAATCGGAACTCCACCATTGCTCTACACGTGTTTCGGGTTATTTAACCCACCGTCAGGAGCACTTGTTGAAGTTCAACTGAAATGAAATGCAGTCTAGTATTTGGTCATTATAACCAAAATAACAGCCAGGGTACGCTAGCAGCGACATCTATACGAAATAACAAGAAGTCGAGAGACCTCTCTGATAGCAAATTAGGTGAACCGCAAATTCAAAGCCTCTTGCTAGAGGCTTTTTACGACGCTAGAAGTATCCTTTTACTGCGACATGCATCTACGATTCACCTTCGAAAATTACCATCTTTTTCGCTTTTTACGTAGAGAAAGACGTTTAAATGAAAGTTAAAGATTGCATTTCATTTCAATCGCAACTCCACCATTGCCTTACAAGTGTTTCGGGTTATTCAACCCATCGTCAGGAGCACTTGTGGAAGTTCAACTGAAATGAAATGCAGTCTAGTATTTGGTCATTATAACCAAAATAACAGCCAAAAAAAATAAATTTTACAAAAACTATTCAACCGACCTTGCCCATCTTTTGCACACAGTTCAAACGCGATAATATCCCTAAATTCGGATATATTTAAACAAATTTTAATCAATAATTAAAATATTCAAAAACCAGCGGTATATCTCATTTTAGGTATCTTTTTCCTGAAATGTTGTCTGTTGACATCAAATCTCTAAATATACAAGTTTATAAGTTATGTTATAAGCAAAATAATGAGTTTGGCGTTTTGATTGTTTATTTATAAATATTTCCACTAAAAAATGGATGAATCCGTAGATGAGAGCCCTTTTGTAATAGCTCATACTATACATTTTAACTATCAAATCAATTTATACAGTTATGTCAAGAAAAAAAACTAACTTAATTTTCCAAAAAGGCTACCACCAAAAACACTTCTGTGACTTTATTAGTCCTCGCTTCTTCAGTAAATGCTCTCAACGTGTATATTAAAAGATGTTACCACCAAGTTCAAGTATATATTGAAAATAAAAACACCAGTCTAACTTGATGGGGATGGACTACCTTAGAAGAATCATTGCAACCTGTCAAACTCCAAAAAAAATCCTACACCAACAGAACTTTTGAATATGATTGGTAAATTGCAAAGTAAATTGCAAAAGGGTGTGGCGCATCGTGTGATTGCTGTAAAATTAAGCTGTATTGCAATCACATTTCAACACTACTTGCGGTGAATGTGCTAGTTAAAACTATCAGAATTTCCTATTGAAGACGAAAAAACAAACACATCCATATTGATGATGACGATATTTTTAATCAAATTATATTAGCCAATTTCGTATTTTCACTTTCATGTAAAATAAAATATTTTACTTTTCATTAAATACCGACGATAATGAAAACTGCCGTTTTTTTTATTTAGTAAAAAATATTCAATTCCGACTGGATTCGAACTTGATTTCTGAGCTTTTACTATGTAAGTTAGCTCTCTTTACTGCCTTGTTTAGGCAATAGTTTTTATTTTTTATATGGAGTATCGTAGATTTTAATTTCGGTAACACTGATATCTTGGGGTTTGTGTAACGACATTTATTCATATGGAACACTACTATTTGTACTGCTATCTTTGTCTTGGTTTGTCTTTGTTAATTTAATTAAGTGGTTATCCTTATATTCGCTAAATTATGTACAATGCTTGTTAACATTTTTGAAGCAGCTACGTTTTGTATCTTTTCAAATAAATTTATTGCACAGAATCATTGGCAAATCTAAGTTAGTTTTTAATTTATATTAGGATTTTAAAAAGATAATTAAGATAAGTGAGAAGTGGTTTATACTGAATAAAAGAAATCAGTTTAATTTAAGGCGAAATACATAACGTCAGCTCTTGCGTTAATAACATTGAAATTCTATAAAGCGTCGAGTAAGCCATGAATATTTAGAATTTTTCGGAGTCTCAAAATTTTGTAGATTTAATAATGAGTTCAATAAATCTAAAAGCGCTAAACATTTATTTAGTTTTACGAGTTTAGTTTATTAAGATAACATATAATAAAAACATCTATCTATGTAACATATGTATTAGTAATACAATTTTTTTCAGTTCGAAAACCTCAAGTATTTTGCTATATGACGAGTTGGTCCTATAAGCGACCGGGTTCTGGTAAATTTACCCCTGAAGATATTGATGCAACGCTATGTACTCATATAGTTTATTCATTCGCTACTTTAAAAGATCATAAATTGGCAGAAGGTAATAATAAAGATCCTGAAATGTATGAACGAGTAATTGATCTAAGAGATAAACATCCAGACTTAAAGGTAAGATATAATTAAAATTTAGAATGTAATTTTATTGCTGATTAAAACGATGTAAGTGGTAAAACACTACGAGTTCTACGGATTTTATTTCCCATCCTATATACTTCCCTTGGAATTAGAAGCAAGATTTTGTTTAAACATAACGGAGCACCATCGCATCATACAATAAATGCTAGGCATGTTCTAAATAATAACTACAACGATAGTTGGATCGGATATGGTACTGTGCAATGGCCCTCAAGATATCCACGACTTACTACACTGGAATTTTTTTTTGGGTACATCAAGAGTATTGTATACAACAACCAATCCACAACACAGGATAATATAAAAATTCGTATACACAATGCCTTGTGTGGCACCTGAAATTACTTGCACTAGAAACGAAATGATCGAGAGTAGTAAATCAATGTGAAGAACCGCTATTTTGTGATGCTAGCCGTGACGCCTTCTCCTAGTTCCGTAACCTTCGTTTCAGTATTTTGAAATAGAGCAAAAAGTAATGCAACGCCAGTATAGAAGCTTCGCTTCAAAATTCAGCATATAGATAAAATATATATTTCTTCTCTTAATATCTCCAAAAAGAAACACGCTAGGTATATATAACCTGGTATCACAAGAAAGGCTGTAATATTGTCTGCAAAATGCAATACTAATATATAGGTGTTTTAATAAAAAAATGATGAAAATTTTCTATTTAAGAATAGTGATTACATTGTATATTATATACGAATACATAACATGTCAAAGATATTAAATTATTTAAAAATAGACAAGATATTAGAAAAACGTTAACATATCATTTATATTTTTACTATTTAATTTGCCCGTCGCATGCGGCGAATGATCCAATCAATTGGCATGTACAGTCAGTCATTAAATTGTTAAAATAATAAACATTTTGCATATAATCCAAGTAAATTGAAAGTACGATCTGGTGCATTCAAAATAATCTATCTTAAATGAAAGCTTATCAGCTTCCTACAGACTATTTCTTTGTTTTGGCATAGCACAATCGCAATACACAACAATTATTTTATTTATACATAAACAAAATTTTTACTCTAAAAAAGCGGCAATACTTAAAACAATTTTACCACATGCTGAACTGTCAATAAAATTTGAAGCTTTCCCGTATGAGTTGCGTAAAATTGTCTAATCTATTTAATTAAAATTATTATCTAGTGAAATATTAGACTTTAAAAGTTATTTTATAAAATTTATATTATTAATAACAAAAGTTTTTTGCTATTTAATAAATATAATTCTAAAATTCCCAATATAACGATGATTACATTTTTCTGATTATTATACCCTGTTGACGCCTATGAAAGATCAAGTAGTTCCTTATGGCTTTCGTATTATTAGCTGTGTTAGAAAAATATTAACTCTAAGATTGACGTTCTGGAAATTTTAAATATAAGTAACATCACTTTATATAAGTTGTGACGTGCAAACATTTTTATATGAAAAATGCTATATACATCTCACGTCGTTGCTAGTATTAGGCTAGTTGTTTATTTTGTAATAAGTCAGAGGCGCTTTTCAAGTCAATAAATCGAATTTACCTCATGCTTTATATAATTATAAGGCAAATATGTCTATCATTTATAGTTTAATGTGACATCTCGTATGTCACTATACGTTAAATAATAACGAAGAGAAACTGTAGTGCCCTTTTGGTAATCTCTTATTTTGTGTTTTTTTTTTTTTCGAAATATATTAGTTATATCCTATACCTTATTACCTTAATATTCAATCAGTTGTTTATTTTGTAATCAGCCAGAGGTCTTCTTTAAGTTATTAAATCAAAATTTGTCTTATAGTAAATCTATTTTTATCTATAGTGCCCTATGATACCTCGTATGTCGCTATACGTGCATTACTAATGAAGATAATGTGTAGTGCCCTTTTAGTAGTAGCTTTTTTTGTTTTCTATCTATATAAAACGCTATGATGACAAGTCACCGTTTGTCCAGTAAACTAACGGTGCTATCTAGGAAAGAAATAAACTACCATATTTTAATCATATTTTGTTTTTGAAACGATTCCTTTGGTTAATAATACTGTACTAATTCTGTAATATAATTAATAATTATTTTAATAATATTTTTAAGGTCTAATTTAATACAAGATAATCATTTTATTCTTATGGTAATAAATATATATTATACGTCATTGATCTTACCTTACAATTACAGTAACCTATATGTTTGGCAATTTTAGAAAAAAATATTTCTAAAATTCTATTTCACATCCCTTTAATCATTACCATTTTTCTTAATAAAACTGTAAATATTTTAAAAATTATTAATTTTAGACCTATTAAACCTTATACAGATACTTCATATGTATAAAAAATACTTTTATATATAGAGTGTTTTATTAAAAAAACACAACTTCATTCCATTCTTTCGACTGACTGTTTATGAAAAAATAATTTTAGATTATAGAACTATTTTAATTACTATTTAACTGGGAATAAGCCACAATTAAAGATAAAAATACGTTTATTGACGTTTCAATTTCCACTTCGGAAATTGTTCTCAAAATGAAAAAAAAATAGAACTATTTAATACACGTAATATCATTTTTGTTATAAATATTTTTTTCAGAAATTTATTACTTAATATGTTTTAGTAATACTTAGTACTTAGTGATTTGGTAACGTCATTACTTTTCAGGTTCTTTTGGCAATTGGCGGATGGGCATTTGGCTCCACTCCATTCAAAGAACTAACAGGAAACGTTTTCAGATCAAATCAGTTTGTTTATGATGCAATTGACTTTTTGAGGGAGTATAAATTTAATGGTTTAGATGTTGATTGGGAATATCCAAGGGGCGCCGACGACCGAGTTGCTTACGTTAATTTGTTAAAAGAACTAAGAGTAGCCTTTGAAGGTAAATATAATATTTTAAGTATAATTATATTATAAGTATTTAATTAATTTAGGTAAAAACTGATATTATACAACCTGATATAAACAGGAAAGGAAAGGAAATTGTCTTAAAAAATGATCTGTAAATTTTTAGTTAAATAGGTGATATACAGATTGAACAAATTTAAAACGGATCATACAATTTAATATATTATGTCTGTTTGAACTGCATTTGAAATAGTGGACCAATATAAAACTTGGACAAAAATAAATCCATATCCGGTGATAGACATTGTATAAAATATCGTTCCACTATCTGTCTACTTTTAGAACGCACCGTAGACTAAGAGCACCGACCACAGTCAATGTTGCCAATCGCCATGTAATAATCCGATTTGCGGATCTTTTTGAAAGTTATATCTTCTTCGTATCTTTAAATAAATCGGATATTTGCCTATATTTTTCATTGTATTTACCAATCTACTACAACAGACTAATAACAAAAATAAACTTAATGTAGTTATTTCCTTTCTTTCCTGTAAATACATATTTTATGGTTAACAGCTTATTTGAGAAACAGCTAGAGGAATGAGGGTGGCAACACGGCTTAAAGAAGGGCTTGTCTAAGGAAGCGGTAAGTGGTTTGACAGCATCTAGTCTAGTTTTCATAGTGATTCTAGGCTGTAAGTCCGTAGCGTGAAAATAAAATATTTTCGTAAATATGTTAAAATATATAAAATTGAAAAAAAAATACAAATTTTAACTTGGTATTTTGGAGGTCACTTGATTCGAGATATAGCTAATTTATTCGTTGTTTGTTTTGCGAATAGGCCGGTTCCTTCGATTTCCACAGTTGAAAGAATAATTAAAAAATTTCGCAAATGTGGATGTATTCAAAACTGTCACAAGTGTAACAATCTTGGTGAACCACCAGTTCGTCAAAAGAGTGAACAACGTATAAATAATGAAGTTGATGTTTGTTTTGTTTTTGAGGCCAGCCAGCCGTGTTCAAGCAGGGAAATTGCTGAACAAGTAAACTTAAGCAAAAACACTGTTCGAGGTATTTTAAAAAGAAATGGATATCGTTGCTATAGAGTTCAAACAACTCAAGAACTTTTTTCCGAGGACAATACTAGACGAATGGTATTCTGTGAAGAAGTCATGATGGAAAAGCAAAATGCTAACGACAATTTTTTAAAGTACATTTTATTTTACTGACGAATCGACATTTTCTCTTCACAGGAAACACAATCCATCCATTGTTTGATATTGGTCTCGGGACAATAAACATCTAAGTATTCCTGTGCGCACACAATACCCACAAAAACTTAATGTTTGGACGGGTATTTTAGGCGATTATGTAATAGGTCTTTTTTTTATTGAGAGCAACCTGAACGGCACTAAATACCTCGAACTGCTAAAAAATCAAATCGTTCCTGCTATTCAGCAACTTCCTAATATGAATTTTGGAGATATTTGGTACCAGCATGACGTATGTCCCAGTCATAATACAAGGGCAGTTACCGAATATCTCCAAAGGACATTTCCAAACCAGTTAATTGCGACAAACGGTACAATCAAGTGGTCTCCAAGATCAGCAGATTTCTCCCCAAATAATTTCTTTTTTTGGGGGTTTCTTAAATCAAAGATTTATCGGCACAATTTTGAATGTGGCGAAAATTTAATGAAGTTAAGGGCGAAAATTATCCAACATTGTGCCGAGGTTATGCCTGATCAACTCAGAAATACAAGAGCTTCTTTGTATGATAGATTCACCTATTGTTCAATCTGTATATCAGTGTACATCAGAGACACTGGAGCTGTTACAATGGGAATACTTCGAGACACTTAGTTGTTACTAATTTTATTATAGAAATGGACAAACTAAAATTGATTTAGATACTTAAATTCTTTATTCACTATTTAACAGTATTATGTTATATATATTTGAGGGCTTGGCAGGAAGTGTTTATAAATGCCGTTATGACAGTACGCGGACAAGTAACATGACCAGAGGCGTATCAATGTATTTTTACAAATACTTAACAAAACTTACACCTTAAAAGGCACACTTTTCAAATAATAATATTTAATTACACTGAACGTAAACAAATAATAAATATAAACAAAATGCATATATATATATTATATATATATATATATATATATATATATATATATATATATTTATTTTTTTTTAATTGTTTAGAACGATAATTTTTGTTACATTTTTCCTAAATGTATTAACATTTTTTTGCTGAGTATTTGGGAACAAAAGATGTTTAAAGCGATATTTGTTTGACTTGCCTTTTTTTTCACAAATACGCATATGGCTTACACCTTTGTCATTGAACATATAATATTGATAACACAGAGGATAATCAAAAATTTTGTTATGTTAGTACAAGCGTACTTAAGTGCAACATATATTTAAGTACTAAAAACATTGCATATTAAATACCTATGCATACCAATCTAGCTTAAAGATGCTTCAAACTTTTAATCGTCGTCAGAAGTAGATGAATCTGAGAACACATCAGCTAAGTCTTTATCTGTGGGTAGATTTTTGTAAAAGTCCCACAGCGATTCTGATATGTACGACAGTAAGACCATCAGGTGCTTTTTCTTTTTTACCGTTTGGGACATAGGCTTGTTATATGACTCCTTGGGTAATAAATTTGTAGCTACCTTTCCCCTCTCTCCTAAATCTACAGTCTAAAAAGGTTCTTTTTTGTCAAAGGACAACTTGTATTGATACTGTTTAGATTTTTCATACTAACGAAACTGTTGCGTTAAACGATTGGTAATTAAGCTCCATTTCTTTTCTGTTTCTATTTTTGTCCTCCAGTAAGGTATCTATCTTCATTCTGTTGATATTTTGCTGAACTAATCTTTTCATCTGCACTTTGGTCACCCTCTGGGTCTTATATTTGTAGGTTTCCAATTTAATATGTTTTTCATTAATTTATCTTCTTAGTACATGCCCGAACCTTTGGGCCTTTATATGTCTGACTATATCTTCCCTATTTTTGTGATTTTTTATATGTTTGTTAAAAATTCATCTATACAATTCGTCTTGGATTTTTTTGGTTCAAGAATTCTTCTAAGAACCTTTCTTTGTTTCTTTCTTAGCTCTCTTCGTCTCTATTAGTCAGGCACATTGTTTCTGCTGCGTAGATTATGACAGGTCTAATTGCTGTTATATATTTTTATTTTGGTGTTTTTGCTGATATGTTTTTTAGTAGTTTTTGTTATTTTTAATATGTACTATTGCTCACTTTTACTCTTCTAGTTATATCTGCGCTCCTATCGTTTGAGTTGTCTATTGTTAAACCTTAATACTTAAATCTCTCTTAATTTTGGAATACAATTTTTTAAAGTTTATAATATCTATTTTACAATATTTTCTTAAGATTAGCACATATTTTGTATTTATTTAACTATTTTTAGTCCTCAAGTTTCACTTCTTCTAACATTGCATATTTTAAGCATTTTTTGGTCTCTTGTGAACCTTAGCACATCGTCGACACATCCTAGAATTTGTGTAGAACTCTGTATGATCATCTTGTCGATTCTAATTTTTTTAATCGATCTGTCCAGTGCTATGTTAAAAAGTGTTGTAGACATGCTTTAACCTTGTCGATGTCCTACTTCTATATTATTAGTTTCTGTGTTTCTCTTGTCTGTTATAGCTTCCGCTACAGAATTGTACATTGTCATTTTCGCTTGTCGAATCAGTTTTGCTGGTATGCTCATGTTTTGCATTTGAAATAAGAGTTTGTGTCTATTTACAGAGTCATAGGTATGCTAGAAGTCTATAAATAGTAGGTGTAAGTTTATGTCACGTTCGTAATACTTTTCAATCAGTTGTATTAGTAGACGAATGCGTCTATTGTTGATATTCCTTTACTGATGCCTTATTGGCATTATCCTAGACATGTTCTTATGATTATACATTTTTTATTTTTTATCGTTTACAATGAAGAATATAAGTAGCAAATAGTCAAAACATAAGGGTTTTAAAAAGACAATTGTAAGGAGACAATTAAAACAATGACAACAGAAGAACTGAATACTTTTATGAATTAAATGTCAAGTTTGATATTTTTACATACATATTTAAATTAAGCAGACAAGTTACTAAAAAATACACGCTAAACTAAAATTTAACCAAACTGTCAAGTAGAAACTTGAGTATTTTTTAGTACTAATTTTTTATTATAAAGTTAATTTAACTCTCTAGAAACTTAAGGAGATTCGAAATAAGTCAAGAATAAAATTCAGATAACTCCAAGTATTTTAATTATTATTCAATTATTTTAGGCGAAGCTAAATCCAGTGGTCAGCCTAGGTTGCTACTAACGGCTGCAGTACCTGCATCATTTGAAGCTATTGCAGCAGGATACGATGTTCCTGAAATTTCCAAATATTTAGATTTTATTAATGTTATGACTTATGATTTTCATGGTCAATGGGAAAGAACTGTAGGCCACAATGCTCCATTATTTCCGTTAGAAAGTGCTTCAAAGTATCAAAAGAAATTAACGGTGGTAAGTACATTATAAATTATAAAAAATAATTTCATCACAATCCATTTAAAGACTTTACACGAAATTTAATTAAATCCGTTTGTTTATGATGCAATTGACTTCTTAACCCTAGAAGATCACACCTTCCCTAAACCTTATACCTAATAATCTGAACCTGTGGTTCAATTAAAGTCCTTCAGAAAGATTTCAGAAATGATCTTCAGTTAATTAAATGTTTTTTCTTTTCAATGCATATTGAAAAAAATTCTTAGTGGCCATCGTCTGAATTTTTGTGATGCAGTATAAGAATGACGTAGTTGGTCAAACGTATCTGTACCTCCTTATAATTCATTATAAGTATGTATAAGATTTGGTTTTCCTGTAACATCATTGACCTAATCATCGTGACCTAATGTTGACGTAGCAGAAGAACAACTTTTTGGGCTTTGGAGTGTATGTGTTACAAGAGGTTAGTTTTATTTATGTCGAGTGTACCCAAATGAGTTAGTTAAGGTTGCCTCATTATATGATCAGCCAGAAGTACTGAGGTAAACCAGTTATCCACTGCTATATTTCGGATGGTTCCATGTATTGGTTCCGACAATTTTTGAAAGTAAAATGCTAGCACTGAGACTTTTCCAATATATGGAATAGTGTTTATCATTCAAAATGTTCAACAGACATTCATCATCGTTATCTTTATTCCATATTTATCAGGCTTACTGCTCGTATAAATTTTAAATGTGCCATTCCCCTGTATCATAGAAGATTTTTATTGATAGTACAAACCTAAAAAAAAGTGTAGTAGGATATGCAGTTGCTTATAAAGATTTTCCATATTCCGCGTATGAGCGCAAATTTATCCGCTGGTTTCCTTATTGCTCTTGTTTCTTTATCACTAAATCTTAGGCATACAGGTAGAAATGCAAACTTCTGCTGCGACATCATAGGGACCAAAGTTCTTCAACGTTAGAGCTAGAAACATGTAATGCACCAGATAATAACCATAACCCAATAAAGACTTTAACTTCTGTTTACCTTGTCAATATGTAACTTTGCACAGCGATACTTTCATTTTTGCGAATGATTTCTTCATTTGTATAAAAAACAATAATATCTAACATTTTTTCAATAAACTGTAAGTTCCAGGCATTTTCAGGGGACTGAAATATTATGGCTTTTCCTTTGGGGTCTGATAAATGCGTAACAATATTTCTGGCTGCTGTACGACTACGCTTTGAGGGTTGTTCTGTAGACCAACAATATTCTTTTTTTCAGGTAAACTTGCAATATTTCGAATTGGTTCATGATGTACTTCAATACCACATTGTTCACTTTCATCAGTATCGGTGGAGTTTTATCTTTGACATAATCCTCGTCAGATTCTGAATCGGTACCAATGATATATTTATCATCATCCTGGTTGTTTTCATTAGCAAATACATTTTTGACTTCCCTTTCCACTTTAGTTTGGGTTAACGGACGAGGTTTTTCCTAGTTTTTTTTTCAGGAAACTATTTTACTAAAAGATAATTATAAGAAAACTTAATAAATTATCAAAAACCTAAAACCTACATACCATAGAGCGTATTCAATAATTTTTCGTGATTGGATATATGTATTGCTCAAATGAGACCGCAACTACGGGCTCGTCTTTAGCTGACTACAGACTGAACTTACATGAAGCGCCATTAACACTTAATGGCTGCTCCGCATGCTACGTTAAGCTAAGTGTCTGGTTGGGTATCTCACACCCAGGAATGAGATTCCAGGGTTAACCCTGGAGTATTAATTTAATGCTTACATGTCGATTGAAAATATCTAGTGAAAGCAAATGTTATAACTCATTTAGAGTTTTTTATATTCGGTATGAATTAAATATATTTTGTTTTTAATGGCTCATCTTATTTTTTTTTATCATATAGGTAATTTAAGTATTTTTTCGATAGGGTTCGGTGCGGTCAATACTAGATATTATTGGCGATAATCGAACAAATATTTTATT